>VWZW01002783.1:381382-479121 GCA_013397115.1 Edolisoma coerulescens
CCGGCCCCGCCGCCGGGACGGCTGACGGCGGCGCCGCGCTTCATGCTGGACCTGTACCACTCCCTGGCCGAGGGCGCGGAGGGCAGCGCGGGCGCGGAGCGCGGGGGCCGCCCGCCGCCCCCCGCCCCGCCGCTGCCCAGCCCGCAGGACAGCGCCTTCCTCAACGACGCCGACATGGTCATGAGCTTCGTCAACCTGGGTGAGTGAGGGAGGGAGGGAGTGCTGGGCTGCCCGGAGCCCACCCAACCACTCACCCGTCCGCCCGTCCCGCGGACACCCCTGGCCGGGCAGTGGGGACGGGCGGCCGCTCCCCGGTGGGGCGCGACGGGGTCGGGGCTTTGCCGGCTGGGACCCACCGTGGGCTGCGCGGGTTTCGGCCAGGAGGGCAGCTCGCTTCGGGGAAGGGCAAAACCTCTCGCAAACAGAAAAAGAACATACCCCAGAATGCAAAACCTGGCTGGGGGAGGAGTGGGGAGAAGGAAGAAAAAAAGAATAATTATTTTTTTAGTAGTCCTTGTTCTGATGAGAGTGGTCAGAGCGTGTAGCTCAGAGTTAAACACACCCTCCACTGCTTCTTGGGCAGCAGAGCTGGGGTCATGCCAGAGTACAGGTTGCACTCACTCTGTGCAAGGTCCAGCAACGCAGAGATGCCTTTGGGGCTTGAACAAAGTACAGCCACGCTACTCCACGGTGTCCTCGTCTTCTCTTTTTAATTTTTTTCTGTTTTGTTTTTATTTTAAGGGATCAGAGCTAGTGTGGTGGTGAATATGTGGCTCTGTGTCGGTTATTCTGGTGATTGAGCACGGGAACATGAGAAAAATCTGTGTCATGTGGAAATCTTGAATTAAGTTCTGTTAGACGTCAACCTGCTCTTCAAACAAATCATCTTGTCAGCGATGTGAAGGGCTCTGAGGCAGGCATTTCAGTGGGAAAGTTATTAAGCTTTTTTACTTAAAGGAGCTCTTAGTACTATGCAATTGTAAGGAAACAGTGTAATTAGATTCAGCCTAATGTGGAGAATGAAAATATTTCAGTTGGCAAATTACAGTTCCTTTTTTTAGGGAATTCCTGTGAAGCTCAAGTGTCTTAGCCGGTCAGCTGAAAACTTTGCCTTTTCACTAGTGCTGCCAGAGCTGCGTGCCAGAACGACAACAGCTTGTATTGTTTAAAAAAATAAAAAATACAACTTGCTGTGTGTTTACTCATTTGGAGCAGGGATATGTCACCGCAGCAGGAAATTTCTCGGAGCTGCCAGTACTGGTACAGGTGTTCAGTAGCTTTGTACCATGCTGTACGCATCTAGAAGAAGAGCTGATTAATTTTTGTACCTGATGGAAATCACGTAGTAGGTCAGAAGTGTTGCAAATAGCTGTTGAAGGATTTGTCTGCATTGAAACCGAGGCGACCACGACTCGTGTGGGTGCAGCTGAGCTGCCTTACGTGCTCAGACCTTCCAGGAGAGTAGAGCCCTGTTGCCTCCTTGTAGCTGTCAGGGTCTCAGTTGCCTTGTTTAAAGTCAGCTCGGGGATGTTTAGGCGGTGCTGCCATCTCAGAACTCGGATGCATTTGATCGAGACGTCCTGAAATTGTCTCTCAATGAAACCAGCATGGTCTGTGGTCTCAGCTCAGAAGCTGAGATCTGGGAAATATTGTACAGGTTTCAAGTCCAAAGGGCACCTGCCTCTGTTTTTCTTCCCTCCCAGCCCCCTCAAACCTCTCTGTCCTTTGAATACACAGAGCTGCTGCTGCTGTCTCTGTTCTTTGCCTTGGGGACTTTCAGGACCTATACTTGGAGCTGTGAATTTAAGAAGTGGGCTGCTGGCTGTAGCTGTCTGTAAGCAACCCCCATGGCATATTTTACTTAAGGGATGGGAAACAAGGTGCCTGCAAGGGGCTAGGCAGTTCCTACAAGAGCTGATTTCAGGGATAAGGGTGAGCATGTGGTGTTTTAGAAGGTAATCAGCTGTTTATAAAGCACCAGGAAAGTATTATTAGATGGTAGATCTGAAAGTATGTGTTTCTTTTGAAAATAACCCCTTCCACTCCTATGATTCAAATCACTTCTGATAATTTGGATCTAGACACTGATGTAACAACGAGGAAAATTATTCATGTAATGTAGTAAAATAGTGCAATTGAAATGCTAGTTATGAGTCTCGGGAAGCATGAATCAACTGTAGAAATTTCTCATCAACTTCCAAATTCCGAGTCATAAAGCATAATGTCATTTAATGTGATTGTTTGTTACCAGAGTGTTGGCAAATCGATGGGCTGGGACTGAACAGCTGTTTGACTATTTTCTGTGGCTTCTCTGACATGTCAGGGATTTTTTGGGGTCTTTCACCTGTGTATTGACATTTACTTTTCCATTTAACAGTAATTCAGTTCAGAAAACTAGAGGAAGCCTAAGATTATATTCCAATATAGAAACCAAGGGTTTGATGAGAGAAAGCCAGCTTGTGATTTGTTGAAGCAGCTTATTAGATGAAGTCAGAAATGCAGCAAAAGATGGTGGGATCATAGCAGAAAGAGAAGGATTCTTGATCTCAAGCACGCTGGCTATTCCAATGAAGTACATGTCAAGCAGCCCTAAAAACTCACAGCTGGAGTCTGCTTGTAAGTAGACACTGCCAGAATTATTTTAGTTGGGACTTTCTGCATGGGGCCATACATATAGTTACTTCTGTTCCGTTAAAACTGAGTTCTGAAGAACTTTGTGTTCAACCTTAAAGACTTCCCTTTCCATTACTGAAGGGGCAACTACCAAAAAGATGAGAGGGGCCCTTGCTGTTCTCTCGGGATGAGGAGTGTACGGTATCACCTGGGGGTGCAGGTGGCTGTGTGGGTGTGAAGTCAGTGTGGGTGACCTGCCTTCAAGTGCTGATACTGCTTCTGCTGCAGCTCAGAACCAGACAAAAGTGTGATGTGTCTCGTTGTGCTGGAAAGCCATCATCTAGGTCAGCTGTGCAGAGGAGTTTGCAGGTGTTGATGTTCTTATAAAAGTGCGTTTAATTTTTCCAGCCCATAGCCCAAAAAAGAGTCACTAGCTTGTAGTCACTGATTTTAAACATGCAGGGCTCCAGCCCTTCCTGACCAACCTACATCCTTCAGTCTGGGGATGCAGCAGATGTGTTTTCTGTCTGGGGAAGGCTGTGTTTCCATTTGCGCTCAGGGTGTGAGTCCTCTTTGCAAAGGTCTTGGAAAGCTGAGGGACTTTGGTGAGATCTTGGATTATTCAGGCAGTGCAGGCTTGTCCCAGTCTCAGAGGGNAAAAAAGAATGTCACAGAGGTGTGGAGGTTCTCCAGACACAGGGAGTTGCTGTCTTACAGGGACGACAAGAAATATCAGTCTTTGAAATGGGGAGTCTGGGATTTATCTTGCCTACCTGGTGATGTCTGTGTTATAGTATGGACTTGCAAGGTGTGGGCAATGATTCCCAGAGGGGCTGATTATAGGGGGAGCTTGGTGTGTCCAGGTTTTCCAGGAGATGCTTAGCACTTTGTTTGATAAAGCACCTGGAGAGCAGTATCAGGAAGGAGAAATAAGTTTTTGTTCCCATTACAAGCAAAGCCACTCAAGATGTAAACCAGTTCAGATAATTTAGAAAATAAATTTAATTTATCAGGTTAGATACAAAAAAAAATAATTCGACAGAAAACATAATCTGTCCCTGGTAAATCTGGTCCCTTTTTTGGGAAGATGATCCTAGAAGTGTCTGTTTTGTGTGTTTTCATTAGGATGAGGCAGCCGTCAAGTGCCTGTTTCTTTTCCTTTCCCACATAGGAAGTCTGGATAGCTAGCACAGATGGAAACATCTGCATGGATTCACTGAGGAAGCAGGGTACCAAACTTCTGTGCTGTGGAAATGGCTGTGCGGCAGGGTCGTGTGGCTGGGGCGGGGGAGTGCATTGCGAGCCAGCAGGCGTCTTTGTGAAACTGTTCAGCTCTTTTTGTAGGAACAGCCTTGACATAAACGTGTGGCGTGTCTTGACACAGTACTGTTGGGAGAATAACGTCTGTTAATGTTTCCCATCTGGAAAATGTACCTTCCTTATGGCACCAGATAAGGTTATCTCCTCTTGGCAAAACAGCCCAGGGTTGGTATGGAGATCCCTCTTGAGGCAGTGATCCTGGATTGACAGCTTGACTGTCAAGCATCCCTTTGTTTTACAACCATTTTTGTGAAAGACTTATCAAGTTCCTTGCAACAACCTCCTTTTTCCTCAGTCTAGGAAGATGAGGAGAAAGGGGTCACTGCTCAAATCAAACTGCAGACAAGGGTCAGATCTAAAGTCTCCCCAGTCTTTTCTGGCACATCAGTGCTGATGTGAAGGGGATCTGCTCTCCATCCCGTTTCACCAGCTGGTGTCTTCAGAGAAGTGCATGCTGTGTGAAGCAGCAGAAAACAGGATTGTCAAAGACTTGCTACTTCAACTGCATCCAGAATTAGCTGTGTATAATGAAAGGTGCTGTGAAGGAATCCTGTGTCAGAACTTGGTCTTCACCCATGTCTTCCTATCCTGGCATCCACACTGAGACGAAAAACAGCCATGTACTTCCTACAATCAAACCCAAGGAATTCAGTGGCAGTCTGGGGGTTTCTGCTGTGACCCAAATCTGGGGCTGTTGATAGCTGTGCAGGAAAAGTCTGAACCCATCAAATCCTCCAGAGATAAGGATCATAAAAAGTGTGCTTTGGGGTGTGGTACCTGGTTATTGAGCATTGTGGCTTTTTGTAGCAGACTAACAGCCCTGATTCACTGTATCCCTACTTTTGGAGAGAGGGTTTTCTCTTTTATCATAAGACCCACAGGTCCCTTGGGAGGACTTTGTGCAAAAGGTTGAGGGGAAGCTCACCTTTTGCCAGGCAGTCCTGCCATCAGCCCTGAAGCTTCAACACAATTTGAGTTGGGGCTGTGGTGAAAAGCCTCTTCTATTTTTGAATCCCCAAACTCCAGGCAATCCCCATCTTCCCTGCAAGACTTCAAGTGTCTGCTGGGGCAAGGGTGCTCCCTTACAGTCCAAGGGGGTTGCTTGGAGGTAAATATAAGACTTGTTGTGCAAATACTCTCTCTCTTTCCTTGCCTACAAAGCAGCACATTATGGATGTGATGTCTTCCAAACAGGCTTTTCATCTTTTTGGCAGCAGTCACCCACCAGATTTCCTTCTAGGAATGATCTTGCACAAATCCATAGCACCTCAGGTGCAAGCAATATGCCTTTGTTCTGCACAGCTTTTCACAGGAGGGAAGCAGTGCTCCAACATCCTTACACGTGTTTCTAAAGCAGGTGAATTTTTTCATCTGAAGGATTTGATCAGCCCACCTGCCTTTTTCCCAGTACCATGCTTGCTGTTGGGAGATACGAAATTAGGCAACCAAGATGTATCAGGGATGTTGCGTGATTGTATTCATGGGACCGTACCATTCATACTGTCATCCCATCTGTTTATGCTCTTGGCCACGTGTTGTAAAGGTCAAGACATCTACTCAGAGGGAATAACTGGATGTGTGATGCTGCAGATCTGGCTGTGCTGCCAGCTGGCTGTGTACAGTCTCACTCGCTCGGCATGTGAACAGCGTCCTCCACGTGTGTCCAGAGCAGGCCAATATTAGAAATCATGAAGCTGATGATGGGAATGAGTTTACTGACTTCTGCCAAGCCTCGTATAGTGGGCTTTGATGCCACGACAGATTCCCAAATGCTGAAGAGCAGCCTCCTATTTGCTGTTCAACTGATACAGCTCAAGGTCCTCATTTATGTCATCTCCTTGAAGTAGCTGCTGCTTGCAAATGGCCTGCTTGTGTGAAGCTGCCTGACAACGTGATTAAAGAAAGGACAAATGGTCTTTTAGAAGTCCTCATCTCCTCTGGACTTGTAATTTGAGGGACTGTAGTCATCCTTCTGCCTTTGGCCAGGAGCCCTGGAAGATGTGTGGCTCCTGGAGAAGCTGCTCTTCAAAACCTGTACTGTTGAAATGAGTGGAGGGTCATGTTCATGTAAGCAATTTATCCAAGTCTGACTGTCATCTGGACTAAGCTACTGGAACCAGACCGTATGGCATTAGCAGGATTATTCTGTGTCTTGTGAAAGCTTTTCAGAGCTTGAAAATTTACAGTCTTAGACTTCAACATTTCACACAAATTTTTCTTCCAGCAACAACAATAACAACAGCAATTTATTGTAATTGTAAAAAGCTAGTATTGCCAAACCAGTCTTGATTATTTCAAGCCAAATTTTTTATCTGTAAATAAACAAAAAGTTGCATTTTGAATTAGAAACCCAGGTGTGGGACTGGGTTTGGGGTGGGTTTTTTTGGAATTTTTTGTAAAAATAAAAGCAGAACTTCCTAGTTCTTTCCCTCAAAAAAAATGAAGCTAAACCACTTATTATAAAAAGATTTTCTTTTGGCAATTTTCTTCCAGCTCAACATGGCTTTAGGAGAAAATCACTTGGGCAGCTGTCATGGATGTCTTGTGCTGAGCTCCTGCTGGGACTGCTTGCTGCAGGCTTGTACCTCTGCCAAGGAGCTGTGGATCCTTGCTGGGTCTAGCCCGTTGCATTGCAGTGGTTACACTCTCTCTCGTAGTTTTAAATATAAACTTTTAAGTGGTGTTTGTGATTTAGGAGGAAGGAAGGGGGTGTTTAGACTTTCCATGCCATGGAGTCATGATTCTTTTTAGGTCATCTTGCCTCATTGCTAACTTGTAGGGGGTTAAAGGAAGGTACGATTTACTTGGGATGTAAACAGTCCATTGTGTGTTTCTGCTGTATCCCAGCAGATGCACAGCTATGCTGTAAAGTACAGCCCACCTACTAATAATTTAAAATTTCCATTTGACCATTTATATAGCAGTATGAAGCAAAGAGCAAGCACTATTGCCCAAATGGAAAAATGGCTTATGGGCGAGAGACTCTCATTTGTTACAGCAGGTATCAGACCTCAGAGCCTGGGAGATGGAGGTTAAGGACTGGAAAGCTGTCTTCTGTCCACCTGATTCTTGGAGCCTGGTGTTGGGTCACACCTAGGTTCCCTGTTTGCTGGGGCAGCAGCTTTAAACTGAAAGAGGGTAGGTTTAGATTGGATATAAGGGAGAATTTTTTCAAACAGAAGTAGTGAGACACTGGAACAGGTTCCCCAGAGGAGCTGTGGATGCCCCATCCTCGGAACTGTTCAAAGTCAGGTTGGATGGGGCTTTGAGCAATCTGTTTTACTAAACAATATTCCTGCCCATGGCAGGGGTTGATATGGATGACTTCGGAAGGTCCCTTCCAGCCCAAAATGCCTGTAATTCTAAGTGGGAATTGAGAGGGCACTTGGAACTGGGATTCTGTAGCCGTGATATGCTGAGGGTGAGGAGAAATGCCTGAAAAACATTCAGTGATTCGTTTCTTTCCACCTTTTTTCCAGTCGTGGCTGGCGGAGGATGAGGAGTGGTGCCTTCTGCAGAGCTGCAGCACTTGCAGCAGGGGTGGCTGGCAGCAGCACCCCGAGAGGCCCCTGTGGCCCGGTGCTTTGCACCCGGAGCAGGCTCCCACACAGTGGCTCTGTGAAGGGCATGGGGCTGCAGCTGCTGCGGGGCTGTTGCAGGAGAAAAAAGCTTAATTAAAGAAGCCGAGTCCCTGTGGGATTGTGGGGGTGTTTAATACCTCGTAATGGACTTTGATTCCTAAAACCTGCTGTGGATTGGGGCTGGCATTTCCTGAACTTTCAGTTACTTAAGAAACAGTCTTGTAGTGTTGGGTAGAGTTTTGGAGTGGATTTTTTGTTTGTTTGGGTTTTGGGTTGGTTGGGTTTTTTTTGGTGATGTAATGAGATTATTTTTTTGTTTTGTTGTTAAGGGTACAAAGATTTTGACAGCACTGCTTTCAGCTCTTTTAATTTTACGTAGCAGTGTTCATCATAGCACAATGACAGAATTGAATCAGTGGTAGCAACAGTGGGAACTTTTGGCAAAAAAGGATAATGTAGACAGAGCCGAAGTGTTCTGCTAACTAAAACAGTAGCTGTATTTTTCAGAGAGCTAGACATGACTGTTTTGATCCAATGTGGTGTTAATCACAAGAATACATAACTGCTTTCCTGTGAACTTTCCCCTTAAAAATATCCAATGATATCACCTGATGTTTTGCACGAATGCTCAGTATAACCAGAATTTAGAACAGCTGGCTCCATATAAACTTGGAACATTCATAGGTCAAATATTAGCGTATAAATAAAAACATTTTGAAAATGAAAACAGAAGCACAGTATTGGAAATATACTGAATGTGCAGATGTACTTCACGGCTTGAATAGCTTTACAAATTAATCAAGACAGTGTTAACATTTGTTCTGAAGAATCAAATTTCCTGATAGTAAATGAGAGAGTGTTTTCAAACAGTATTCCAAAGATGTGTTATTCCATGTGTGTTAATGGTTGTTTGCAGTGGGAGAAATGTATGAATTGGCTATTTGAAGCACTCCTTTAACGAATATATATTTGTTCAACCCAAAATCTTGTCAAATGGAGATCTACAGTTTCTTTTATCAAGTGCAGGCTGTAAGATGTGCCATGTTTAAAGCATGCACAGAGATGTTTATGTTGAGGTGTACTGCTGCAGCTTTCTTATCTTGTCAATCACCTCATTGCATTCGTGTGGTGTGTATGGTCAAGGTATTAGACACTCTGTTTGTACAAGGGCTAAAGGGTGACATAATGTCTATTGAAGCACAAATGTTAAGCTCCACACCAGGCAACAAAGAGCACTTAAAAAATGAGAACAGATTAGAGCTCATGAGCAGGGTCTGATAGTCACACACGTAAGCCAAGAGGTGTTGGAGGGAGGAAAGGGTGGGCAGCTATGGTGTGAAACAGATGTGTCTTCTTGCATCCTTGTCTCTCCTGGGCTTTCCAGACCACTTGAGAGAGAAATCTGGAAGAGTAAAGCTCTTAGCAGTCAATCCCAGTCCTTTTACAAGGAGTAAAATTATCCAAATAAGTTGGAAAATAATGTTTAACTGTAACTAATGCATACAAGATGCAAAAGACTTTTCTGCCTCTGCCTTTGTAACTCCATAATAATACGAAGTTGTTTGAACATGAACACGTGCTGCAGCCTAACCTCCATATTTTTCAAACTGCTTTAAAATACCTGGATTAAGGTTCTGTATTAGGGAATAAAGAAGTGGTCAGAGCTTTAATTCCTCATGTCACAGAGGCCCAAGCTTGCTCTGGCCAAATTCAGATGAACAGAGGTGAAGGCAGCAGTCTTTAATCACCAGATGCTCTGCAGGAAAAAAGGAGGCATTTCCTATGTCACTTACCATGGGCTTCCCATTCACATTTCTTCACTACCTGTGGCCACACTGGTGGTGTGGTGCAGGAAGATATGCTTTTAATATATGCTTTTATCTACGCAAAGGCTTCATAGTGATGCCAAGCCTAGTTCTTCAAAACATTCGTGTGCAAGCAGTGAGAGGCTTCTCTGCAAGCCTTGACCTGTGTGCACAATTTTGATACAAAATAGTAGGAGGATAGTTCTGAAATTTAAGCCTGATTTGAAATTCATGTTTTAATATCTACGCAAAGGTTTGATCCACAATGACAGAATCCAGGTGCTCAACTTAAATGATGAAGGTTGGCAAAGAAACCCTTCCATTTAGAAAAGCAGCAGCCTTTCTCGCCCACAAACCATCATCCTGAGACAGCATTTCAAGCATGCAGACCCTTTTGCTTAATTATTGTAACATCAAACATCTTTGACATGAAAGGGACCAAGCAGTGGCTATGCAAGATAATGACTTGTTTATAAAAATAATTTAAACAGCATATGAAAAGGATAAACATGCATGTCCTGCCAAAATTCACTGTATGTTCTGCAGGCTTTGGTGATTGTGAATCTCTTGGCTTGCTCTTTCAATTTCTTCTTTCTTTTCTTTTTTTTTAACCCCGCAAAGGAAAAAGGCAGAGGGGGAAGGGAGTGAAGGGAAAAGAAGGGAGACTTAAAAAAAAGAGAGTAAGAGAGTTCTCATATTTAAGGAAGTTCCAACTTATTATGCTATGGAAGATAGCTGGAGAGAAGATACATTTGTTTAACGTACTACAATAGATTTTCTCTTTGAGATGTCTGTGTCTTGTCTGTTGCATGTGATAGTTTTTACACTTTAATGATTGTAGCAGCTGTCCTGTCCAAAAATGTTCCATTCTGCAGGATATGTAATGCTTATTCCTTGCTAGACAACATCAAGATACTACTCTGTCTCTTATTCAGAACCTCAAAACACTTCATAAGCATTGAAGTTTCACAGTGTGCTCTGACAAATGTAAATCACTCTTATACTGGTTTTCCAAATAACTAAGCTGAGGCTCAGAGGTTATGACTGGGCCAGGGCTGTGATGAGGTCCCGGAAATTCTTCCTTCCAGCCCTGCAATCTCACCGTGAGACTGCGTGCTGTTTTACTGACCTGGCCAGTCCTCCAGTGGCTCGAGGAGCCGGTGAAACAAGAGGGTCCTGTTTGGTGAAACCAAATTGTCTTTTTTCAGGTGGCAGCGTGAATCAGCTGGAGCCTACAGGTTCTACTTGGCTTAGGCTTTAGTTCTTCCTGCTGCTGAACCTTGCTCATTAGTGCTGCACCGTCTGTGCTCCATCAGGGACATGGCTCTTCAGACATGCTTGCCAGCAGCTGAATATAGGAAAGATGGAAGAGGTCACAGGTTAGCACATGTCTCTCTTGAAACTATTGGAGAGCCTAGTATAGGGTGGTTGACTTTTGGTAATGCCCATGCTGCAGGGAAGCTAATAGTAGATGTTTGTCCCAGTTAACTGACAGTTTTGTTGAGAAACTCCCCATAAAAATGCGATGTAACAGCTGAAGTTGGTATAATGACTCCTTTATGTTTCAGAAGCTATTGGGATTGTAAAAAGTATCTGCCTGATACTTTTGCTATCTCTAGTCTCAGTAAAAATAATTTTATGGGGTCCCAAAACAGTCTGTTGCTTCTGGCAGCCAGAGAGCTGGCAGCTCCGATGCACTGAGGCTTGAAGAGATAGTTCATTAATTCATGGCACTTTCCAGAATAAACATGGCAAACCTCCTCTGAAATAACAGACGGTAAATCCTCCTTGTCACTCAAGACTGCACATTTGTCTTCAGAAGGGGGCCATGAAAGAAGCTGTCCATCTCCTAATGAATGAAAAAATAAATAGAAGAAGAATTGTGCATTGTGTCGTACTTGACATGGTGAAGCTTTGGGGTGGAGTAGCAACAAACCTTTCCTCCCATCTTAGCCCTGTTAATTGTGGACCTAAACCAAGCCCCTGGGCAGGCTATCAGATGGCATAAACTATCATAGCTCTTTGCCAGGGATCTCGGGTGGGAATGACTGCGCTTTTTGCTCCTTCTTTGACTCTTTTTGGGAAGGTAAATGTCAACACCTCTCAGCTTCAGGTCCTCAGGGATAGCACCTCTGGTCTCTCTGTGCTGCGAGACTCATGAAGGTTGCTACAAGCTGGGGTTGCTCAGAGCGCACAGATGTTTTGTGCAGCTTGTTATTTTCTATGTTGGAGGTTATGAGTCAGATTACTGTTACCAAAATGTTTATGTGAAATCATTTCTGAGTCATATATTTGCATCATATACAACCTGTCTGACAATCAAAACATTCAGCACTCGGCTAATGATTATACTAAGTTTTCCAACACTCTGCTCCAACATAACATAATTACACGGCAGAGTGCAATATATTACTTTGACAGGGTTCTTCATGCGTCTTGTGATGTCAGAACATCATCATTGCTATTATTTTAAATTATCAGAGTTTGTTGCATGAAACAAAGTTAAAAATAGTGAGAGGCAGTTCCTCAGGAACAAAATGCCATGCAAGTATTCCTGGGTTTTTTCAGTCCTCAAGAAAACATATTTCAAGAAGTTGCATAGTACTTTTAACTTTAGTCTCTCCAGAGAGGTGCTTGATCAAGGCTTATTGGTTTAATTGACAGAAGAGCTGTGGATATTTGCCTGAAGAAATTGTTTGGTGCCTGCGGGACTGTTTGGTAGTTTCTCTAAAATACATTTTTTTAAGATAGAACCAGAGTATTTTTAGCAGCGTAGAGTCTCTACAACTTAATGCACTTTATGTTTAACTCTTGTGTGAGTTCTAGCATAAATAGGGATAGCTTACAAAAGTATTCTGAATAACTAGGGCAGGCATTTAAAATTACACTTACCATCAGGTGTGTGAGAACTTGGGCAGGAGTGTTTGCCACCATGTTCCAGTGAATTCAGTAACTCCCCTTTAACAGTTTATTCTAGAGCAGGATGGGGAAAACTGAAGCACCCCTCAACTCTGTGCTAAAGTAATGGTCAAGGAGATGAAAAGTGCATAGGGGCAAAGGGCCGCTCTTTTGTTTGTTTTTAAATACATGTCTCTGAAAAAGCATATGAATGTTGAAAGGGAAAATGATGTTAGGTCTGACTTGTCTGAATTTGGTTTACAGTCTTTTGGAATTGGCTTTGGGAGCTCGATTATAAGTGTGAAGGGCACTGGCAGGTCCCTTTAAATATAAAATATCATTGCATTTCATCGCTCTTACTGAACTGGCAGAGTGCAAAGTGTAGTATGGATTATGATGACATTCTTTATGTTCCTAGTGGAAAAAAGTATGGACAATACAGTAGTGGACTTTCCTGGCTACAAGTGACTGAGCTGTGCTTAGTAATTAGGGAGGTCACATTCGGAGCAATAAAAGCATCCCTGTGTAGTATTAGTGAGCACATCTTTGCTTATGCACTCTCCTTGGCCAGCGTCAGTGGCAAATACATAATTGGTCTATGAGGACCAATATATTGTGAAGTGTAGTGGAAAATGCCAAAATAAAATTTCAGTTGGATGAAGTCCATTTGTCCTGTGCTAATTTCTAGCCCTGTAAACAAACACAGCTGCTGAACGCAGAATCAGTGCTCAGAGTGGTTAAAAACAGTGATGCATTGCTAGTGAGATCACAGCAGAAAAAAATATGTAACACATGAGGCTGCAATAAGGATCAAGATTATCCTCAGCTCTGATTAATTGTTTCTGTTTATATATTTTGATCTATTTATGATGCTTAGAATGTAAAGATTGCTATTTGATTGCCAGACCATTCAGCTGAGAGAGTCAGAGTATTAAGTATTGATGAGCCAGTTGTCATGAACTTTTTGCAAAAGAGTGAATTGGCAACCAAAGGCTTGATGAATGTATATGTATGTATTTTATATTTCTCTTTTTCATACCAATATATCACCTGTTTGGTCATCTGGGCTTTGTTGTTATTTGTTTATATATATGAAGGATCCATGCAGGTAGGTTTGCCTGTCACTTCATCTTAATTAAAATGTCTTTAGAAGTACTGCAATACTGAACAAGGAACATGAGACTTTGAACATTAGAAATCTCAGGGCTGAGCCGGCTAGGTCATTGGCAAAGTAGCAGCACTTACACTGTAATTTGTCTCATGGCCCAGTTATGTTTTGACATCCCTGAGCTGACTAATTGCTCTGGGGAAAAAAAAGAAGTAAAGAACGATCTTGGTTACTGTAGTAGAAAAGATGGTTTCCAACCTCTTCTGTTCATCACATCTGTTATGTAGTGACTGCTGCATGGTCATCCCCAGAGCTAGCAGAGTGGGGCGCTTTTGAACAGTTTTAAAGTTTAAAAGTTTTGGACATTTTATAGCCATCCTGGGGCTTTGACTTGTGGTAGGTGCTTCACTCCATGCTCTCGCGCAGCACGTGTTGGTGCCACCCTCTTCAGAAGCCTCCTGGGGCTTGAGGAATAATTGGGTGTTCGCATTACTGTGTACTGGACTAGTGCCATCGTGAATTTTGTCGTGTCTGCAGAACATCAGTGGCCCGGGTTCTGGAAACTCTCCTAGCCCCTACCCCAGCTCAACTACAGGCTGGCATGGAGCGTTTAAATCTCAAACTGTCAGTCTGGCACGTTCCATAAACACTAAATTGACTCAGAGTGGCTAGGTCTAGTGCTATAAAACATACCGTTCAGGTATTATTGCCAAGGAAAAAAAATTACCTGTAAATAGCAGACTTACAGTATAGGGGCTTATTTCTGTGCTTATGCTTTTTACATTTCCATTTTTGCACTAGCTTGGCAAGAAGTTAACTTAAATGTCAAAACTATTTTTATGTAAATATATGCATTATTGAATCTCTTACTCATAAAGCAAATAGTACTTTAAACCCACACAAAACAGTTGAAGCTATATATATTTTCTCACTACTGAATTTGGCTTTTAATAACTTGGAGTGAACTGTCCAAAATAAAGTTAGGAATCAAGGGCACTTTATTTTCCAGCTAGCAACATATGCATTCTTGGCTTTGCCCTGTACCGATTTGAGATGGAAGAAAACCTGGATTTGTACTACAGATCCTCTCAGCATTCAAGAAGAGAGAAATATCATGGTTAAATAAACACATTATTTTAAAATTAACAAACTTTTCTAAAACTGTATGCAGCTACAAAAAATACGAAGGACTATTAAGAGACTGTGGAGGCTTTGATATCAAACAGTGGTTTTCTAATATGTTTCTCCTGCTGGAAGTGCAGCCTTGTGCCAGAGTCAGAGGCAGCAGTTACCCAGAGAAAAGATTTCACTGATGCTATTTGAGGAGTAAGGACAGCAAAACCTGCCCTCAGCACGCACAGACAAAAGCACAGCTGAGGTTAGGGATTGTGTACTAAGCCCAGGTCATAATGGCCTGGAAGGAGATGCTCGCTGTCCTTCGTGGGTTTTATGGTTTGTCTCCATGTTACAGATTTTCTTGCCCCACTGCCCTCCTGCCTGTGGGAAGCTGCTTGAGGTCGGTACTGGATCCCAAAGATAAGGTGGGAAAAGTCACTTCAGGAAGTCATGCAGACAGGAGCTTGCTGCTGAAGAATACTCTGTGCTCTGCCACAGTATCCTAGTGGGATCCACCTTCTTGCTGTCTTACTGCTCCCTGCCACATACTCAGTGTCAGAGCTGCTGTAGCAGAGGTTTCCACTTGTTTTGCCTTGCCCTCTGCTGCAGGCAGTTCCCTGAGCATGTGGGTGTGTTCAGGCTAACTGGGATGCAAAGAAGCAAGACAGAGGAAGAGGGGAAAAGAGAATCCTCGGCAGAAGTGCATGTGATCTGCCACCCCAGATTTCAGTTCAAGCTTTTAAGTCAATTATCCAGCAATTCAGATCATCTCTGGCTGGGTTGCAGGGTATTTGCCTGCCACTGTGTGTGGCATGAAGGGCACACATTGCTACTTCTGCCCTTTCTTGTTGAATAACCCTGGCTGTACTCGAGGAGGAAAAAAAATGTTGGAGTGCCTTCTGGGGCAGCTGAGCTGTGAAAGCTGCTTTGGTTATCTGAGGCTGAAGTACCTGTGAAGCACAACTGGGGAAGATCCCTGAAAAAAGCAAGCCCTTGGAATGCTGGATACAATCACAAGCAAAATATGGAAGACCACACCAGCGCTGTAGTAAATGCTGGTCATGGGTGGGTCATGTCCAGCAAATCACTTGGGCTGGCCATGCACGCCTGATTTCATGGGCATGAAGGAGAGGAGAAACTCTGGAGAAGGAGGAATGAACTGGACCAGAGAGAGGGTCATGGCTCTTGCCTGTGCAGGCGAGTGAATTTGAAGGATGGTGACTAAGAGATTCTGGTTTTCTAAAAATAATGCTTTCCGCCGACTGAAACCACAGCTCTTGCTGATGCAGCTTTTGATTATTTTACCTCTTATTCCATCTTTCCTAGTTTGCATGATTCAGACTTATGTAAAGACTAGTAATGGTGCCTCATTGCGGTGAGAGCAGCACTGTGTGAAAGAGACAAGGCTCACAGGGGCAGGAGATTTGTCCTGAAAGCCTTTTTGTCCATGTGATCCCCTGTGCATCCCCAGGCAGCTGCTGGAGTGAGGGGTCAGATATCTCTGTCTGGTGGTGCCCAAAAGAGAAGCCTGCGGAAAATGATGCTGCTTTCTTTTCTTGCAGTGTTCTCTCCTACAAAACTTCATCGTAATGACCTTCATTCTTTCTCATTAAATGCAGTGTGTGTGAAAAGGCTGCTGAGAGTGGGGTGCTTTGGATTGTCTTTAAACACAAGCCTTAAGGAAAAACTGAAACAACAGATGAATAAAGTAATTGTGGTTTAGCTTGAGCCATTTATACTATTTTCCTTTTTAAATACATTTTTGGAAGGTGAGGGAAAACCAATTATGATTGATTTTAAAGCAAGCAGACAATTTCTTTATTTGACTATGATGTGTGATTCATCTTGAAAGACTTTTTCTTAGTTTTTAAGTCATTCTGCTTGTGTTGCATTCATTCCCTGAACTAATTTTGTTAACTTTGCCACTTGAACAAATTAAACGTGTGTCTTCATGTGGTGTTCCCTGAATTATATACCTGCTGGTCACAGTTGGGACACCTATATTTGCTTCTGCTTCTTTGTGTAGCCAGAGGATAATTAATCCCGAAGGCTTTTCTCCCAGCCTTTGAAAACATTTTTTGTGTATTGTGCAGATTATACAAATACACTTCGATATCCTGTTCTTCCATCTCTTTGGCATTTCTTTATGTGCTTGGAGTGCAGAGGTAGTAAGCTAAAGTACAACAGGTGGAACTTTCATTAGCAGTGGTGGTGTACACAAAAAGCCCAAGTCTGAACAAGAAAGGTAAATTCATGTTAGGACTAGAAAGGACCCTCAGAGCTATTGAAAACAAAGATGTTTGTAGGCATTTTGTTCAGCAAGCTCCACAGAAATCTGTTCCAGCTTTCCTCCATGTCTCACAGGTCACAGGACTCCTGCCAGCTGTCCTGGAAAAAAAAATTAGGAGCAAAGAAGTGAAAACCAGCACCTACAGCTGTAAGCTGCTGGGGAAGATGTGCTGGGACCAGGAGAGATCAGCAGTGTCACTCGTGCCCTGGGTCCTCACAGCCATGCAGCAGCTGTTATGTGGTATTCCCAGGTGGATGTGAACTGTTCTCAGTGTTGTGGAGGGAAGAGAAAATACCTAACACGCAAAGCCCTCCTGCTGCTTTGATTTGAACAAAATTTTGTCACTTGTCCTAGCCTTAGCATGTGAGAGATTGTCAGTAATTCAGTAATGGGGTCTCAGCAGGCTCTTGCCCCACAAGAGACAGTGAGGCTCGTTCTCTAGCTTGGGTCAATACCTGATGCTTCTTGACAGGACCACAGGAAAAGGCTCAGACTGTTGATGTAAGTCATGAAATGTGGGACTGGTACGGTCTAACTGTTGGCCAAACGAGCATGGGAAAAACAATGATCGCCTCCCACTTCATTGTGCTCTAGCAGTACTGACAAATTTGGCACCTTTGTCCTCATTTCCCAAGTTTCAAGTTCGCATTTCAAGAGCTGCAGGAGCAGTGGTTAAGTAGGACAAAGCACACCTCAACTCTTCTCCCAGTTTGTCATGTGGATGTGTGCGTGCTGTGCTCCCGCTCGCTTCCCCTCCTGCTCAACACCATCAGCTTTCTATTGGGAAAATCTAAAGTTTGCACTGCGAAGGTGTTGGAGATAGCTTGTGAGAGATGTAAAACACAGGTACTGTGCATTGGCTGGGGGAGGAAGGATCTGCTAGTGTTGAAATTTGGCTTTTTGTTCTGACTTGTGACACCTATACCAGTGTAACAATACAGGCATTACTATTGGTAGAAGCAGTGGCTGAACACTGTTCAGTGAATGCCCCAGACATTAGCGTTGGTTTAGATAAAGCTTGAGTTGATATCTTTCTTATGTATATGATGGAGAACAGACCCAAAGATCTCCAACTCCATGCAAAGTTATTTCGAGTGGTATGTGGCCAGTAGATACCCTGTGTGAGAGTAACCAATGTATCATGATAGTGGGGGGGAAAAAAGCCCTAGAGTTTAACTGAAACAGCATTAACAGATTGTCTTTTGGAACACAATCAGCAAGCAGTAAGGGTTGTTAAATAGATACAAAATTCAAGTGACTTTACTCTTAATAAAGAAACAGCTAAATAAATATTTCAAGAAAACAGTGAAGTCAAATTGCAATAAATTTTATTATTTAGTGCACTTTTAAGGCCCCAGGATGGGAATATATCTGCATTCAGGAAAGCACTTAAGCACATGCTTTCCTGAATAGGGACAGTCTGAGGCTTATACTTAAGTGCTTTCCTGAATGTGGGCCAAAACCTACTAAGAGTTTATTTTAAAGACACTCTTCCCTTAATTAAAACACTTGGTCAAATGTAACAATTAGGTGTCAGCTTGCTTACTGTCACACAGCAACTTTCTGTAACAGCAGGCGGTAGCACTATACAAAGACTGAGGTCAGGAAGCAAAGACTGCTTCATCAGTTGACACTGTGAGAGGAAACTCAATTTTTATGGGCCTCCCAATAGTTCCCTCTGGCAAGTGCCGGCATTCTAAAATAAATTGAAGAGCTCTGCCAAGAAGTGGCCCAAAACTGTTTACAGGGTCTGCACTGGAACCAGCCTGAGCTCAAGGCTTCTCCCCACCACAGCAGTGCTGAGCAGGACTGGGGCTCTTGCTGGTGCTGCCAGTACATGTGGATGGACCTCAGTCATTCTGCCAGGTGTTCTGTTCTGTTTATTCAGACGTTAAATTTTATTTGATCATTCCTCACACACATCCAGTTGTTCTTTTTCTCACTTAGGTGGCTGGGAGCCAGTTGTGCTAATGGCACTATCAGATGTGCTGGGGAAAGTGGAGTCGTTGCAATGCTGCTTCTCCCCTGATCCAGGGTCCTGGTTGGCTCTGAAATGTAGATGGAGCAGTGGTGGCTCCTCCCGCTCTTCCCTGCATTGGGTGTTCAGTGCTTCCCACCTGGAGGAGCAAGAGTTACCAAAGTAGTTAGGAAGTTGCCTTGCTGGGTGTGACGTCGTCATACTAGTAATCGTGAAAATGAAGTTGTTCTGGAACATGTTGCCAAGGAGTCCTTGTTCCCCAAGGAGGTGGTCTTCAAGCATCTCTTGGGATGCTAGGAAACGCAGAAAAGTGAGGGGTTTATTCTAGCACCTTGGAGGCAGACAAGTGACTTTGATGAGAGGATTTCCAAACAGAGCACACCTCAGGTCCTGTACTTTGGGCATCCCTGTCCAGAAGCCATTTTGGTGAAGTGCTGGAAGAGGTGTTGGAGTCCTGCCTTGTAGCAGCCTTGGCTGTCCTATGGATGAGGAAATTCACTCTTTGGTTTTCATGAGGAGCTGGACCTTTAATAAAGCATGTATGGTTTGAAAGCCTGTTGCATTTTCTTTCCCTCATCTTAGGCTTAGTATGCCTGCCCTTTACCTCATAACTAAAGCAGTTCAATGTCTTCCCCACTTCTGCTGTCTTTTTGACTTGACTCCATTGTTATGATGGTTGCCCTGTCTCACTTACTTTCATAGTCTTTGCTCCAAATTTGTGATCCGTAGTTGTGGGATCGCTCACAGCAATCCAAGCCATTGCTTTTTCATGTGTGGTTCTTCTGTGTGACCCCTGCACAGGGTTTTCAGCAGGCTGCAATAACCTTGATTTTTACATCAGCATTTAATTTCTGGTGTCCAGGGATGTTCGATATGGCAAGGATTTGAAAGGTGAGGTGAAAGCAAGTCCATGCCATGTTCAAAACTGCTCCTGAAAGGTTTTCCCACACTAAGCCTCACATGCTGTTGTCCCATTCTTGTCCTTTTGGATGTGGTTTCAACTTGAGCTTGGGAGGACCTAAAGCTTGCTCTTGGCTCCTTCTGGCAAAGAGGCAATGTGTGAAGGAGAAAATATTTTTGTGGAAAAAGATGAAGAAGGATGTAAGATTTGGTAAGCAAAGATTGAGAATTGCATCCCTGATAGGTTGTATTTTCCACTTTATGGAGAATGTGCCAAAATACTGCAATAAAATACATAATGTGTTTCCTCTGCCTTCCCATTGTAAAACTTGAGAGTCATGGCATATTAACCAAAACCAGATACATCCATTGAGTTTCCATACTCTGAAGCAGTATAGGGTGGGGTGAAGCTGGTATTAATAGGTCTATTCATCACAATAAATGTTCCTGGTAGATGTGGGTGGTTCAGACTCAGTGAAGAAATTGCTCAGAAGTGATCAGCCTCCACCCAGAGAAGCAGGAATTTTTAGCAGGGAGTGTCCCACATACCGGTAATAAAAAATGATGGCTAACTGAAGAGTCTTTTCTTGAAGGGTTTTATTTTAAATTCAGGTGACCTGAGGTTTCATTAGCACCAGGAGTCATTCTGGTTCCCCAGCTGTTTCCTAATGCAACTTGCTAATTATTGGTCCGTGCTCCATAGGTAAATCTGCATTTGATTAAGGGCTGGCTTTAGGCAGTCGTCTTCTCACTTCTGTCCCAGTGCGCCATAAAAAGCCCTATAAAATATGGAGGTTCTTGAGGGAGTTGGCATCTGCAGCACTGACTGACACGAAACCAGCATTTTTGTGAATTTGTGTCATTATGTGAGTTGTACATTCTCTTCAGAAATTTATCTATTTATTCATGAGATTAATTGCTATTTCTTTTACAGCAGGGCTTGGAGTTTGTAATGAGAAGCCTGTGCTGGGCGTTGTACCAATACATAACAGAGAAGGCAGCTCTGCCCTTGACTGCTAAGAGGACATGACGGGATGACAGGAATAACAAAAGGGGTGGAGGACAGAGTAGCAAAATGTGCAGAGATTAACAGAAAAATGTGTCTACCCACATTAAATAAATTATTTGAAATACAGTGTGTTATGTATCAATATGCAGGAATATGCATTTTACAGTATTTCATGTCACATTTAGAGATTTATAGGGTTTTTTAATCTTTAAGGAAAAGTAAGGATTGTACAAAATTTGTTTCTGTACAGGCCACATAGTCTTCTGTACCTAATCTTGGTTCCATGTCCCTGGGAGGCATGTGTACATGGAAATAATTTTTAGGCTGGTGCTGCTGAAACAGAAGATGAGACATCAGTGATGTCTGGGTTTAGAACTTGTGTATCTGCTCATGAATGGATATTTTGAACTCTCTGCTTAGTGGAGAGCAGAGGGATCATTTCTGTTGTTGAGTGATGGACCTGTATTGATGGTTGGTCTCAGCAGAATACACAGAATCACTCGGCATTTTGGAGAACAGCATGCAGGGGATCGAGTCAGTTAACTGAACAGGAGAAGAGCAAGCAAATTTCTATTTCAGTGCAAAGCCCAAACATGGCCAGAAAGGAGCCTTTCCCCTTAAAGTTGTTTTTTTGGCAGGATGGCAAGAGTTCATATAAGGCTTGTGACACAAAGCAGTCACTGAGGTAAAGGTAACCTGTCATCTGCTGCCCATGGTGTTTGCTGCGGGCATTTTCAGAGGCTGTAGGCATGGCTTTGCATTTCATGGTGTCTTCTACAGGGGAGCTAATGGACTCCCTGGAGGTGAGAGGAGCACATTTTTCCTGTATCTGCTAGATGGGCTTTCTGGGCATTTTGATGTCCATACTGTGAAGTCGCAGAGACCAAGTGGGTTGAACAATGGACAAAAGTTGCCTGAGAAGGCTGGAAATGCAAATGCATTCCCATTTCTTACAGTAACGTGGATGTTTGTCTCAGCTGAGTTTGTTTGCTGTGGGCTTTCTGCAGCGATTGAAGACAGCCCATGCCTCAGTGGAGGAACATTGTCTGTTCAGCTGTGCAAGGGCTTGTAATTTGATCAAGTAATTCTGAAATGGTTGCATTTTTGTGGATGAGTGTGGGAGGCTGTGTGCCACGTCGCACCCTTACTGTCTCGGGTTTTCCCATTTAAGCCTCCTGTTCACTGATTATGTAAATGCTGAGGTTTCATTCTTAAGCCTTCATTTCTGGGTCTTCCTGTTCTTAACTTTGAAGAAAGCAGCAATCTCCACCACTGTCCAGTCAGTGTTCACAATGTGACTTCTGGGTTGGCTTCATACACACTGTGGTTTGCACTGATGAACTGCTAGCCCTCATGGGTGAGAGGTGGCTGGTGCTGGGGCAAGTTTGGATGCCTGTGGACTCCTCTGAAATATGTAGCAGTGAGGAATTCAGATGGTAAATCACATTCCTGGTTGATGGTGGTGAGAACAGATGAGTGGTAAGCCAGGCTGAAGTGGAAAAAGTGGCCAGAGGCTGGGGCCAGGACTCTGCATTGGTCAGCGATGGAGGGGAGAGAAATGCGGGACTGGTGAAACAGATGAGTCAGGCAGGAACGTTTCTGCACAGATTTCTGGGTGGAGGAGCGAGTGAGGTGGATTACTGATGCACTTTGTGAGCGAGTTGGGGTGTAAGGCTGCTGCTGAGCTTCTGGTGGTAGCTGACACAGCATTGCAGAAATGCAATGCTTTTTATGGAAGCAGTGGTAAATGGTGGCATTAAAAAAATTGAAAAAGTGTTCTTATGAGTTGTGAGATGGTAAATTACCCCACAAATGATGTTTTGAGGGAGTGGACAAGTTGGAAAAGAAAGTTGCGGTAATTTTGCTGCTGTTGACTTTCAGTGGTTCTCTAACCTAATCACAACTGTGCCTGCAAGAAGGAGGAAAAGGCTCTTGAGCTCTAGGTGCCAGAGTTCCTGCTCCAAGTTGTCTTTTGTCCTGTCTGTGGTCAGTCCTCCTTGGGGATGAACTGGGTGCCAGCGTGGTCCCCTCCATTTCCTGGGACTGGCCTGAGCATCCCTTCCACGGGTATAAAATTATTCTAAACCCTGTTGCAGCATACCTGATGGAGGGGGAGGGCTGGGCATGGCCTTTGCTTGCCTCTTTTTCTGGAAATGCTGGGGGCCACCAGTTTGCAGTGATTTTGGAGTCTGAGTTAGCTCACAGGTACTAACACTGAGCAGATGCAATTTGGCTTGAAAGTAACCCTCCTCCTACTTCTCACTTTTAGAGATGAGAGGTATATTTTTGATTAGTTCTAGTAAATAACAATTTTGGTATTGCATAAGTATGACTTGTCATGAGTTGCATTGCTGGTTTTCAGCATTATTGTTGGTCAGTCTTTTTTAAAAATTAACATTTTAGCTTTTTTAACAAAAGAGCTAAAGTGTTATGGTTTGGACTTTTTAAGGACATTATTCTTCTTTCTATTGAAATAGAAATGAAAAAGGAAGAAGAAGAAAATAAAAAAAAAAAGTGTATTTTCCATTAAGAGAGATTCTTTTTTCCATCCTTTTACTGGCATATGTAATGGTTATTTGTAAAAGTTTCTTTCATTTTTTTAAGAGCCCCCAGCCATTTTCACTTGAAGGAAATGTTTTAAATATGGAAAACATCATTTTTCATTAACTTGATTTTTCATTAATTTAATTTTGCAGGGTTTTTCTTGCTGTGAGCTCGGTTTACCAACTGGAGCTACCTAGTTGGTCTCTCAAATCCATTTTTGTCAGTGGATCTCTGCATAACAGTTTCCCTCTTCTTTTTTTGCCCTAGTAGGATTAGAATGAAAGAACTGGCCAAGAGACAGAGAGTGTGCATAGATTAAACTGCTAGTCCAGATGAATTATGCAGAAAACATGCATCTCATGCATTGTGAAAAACACCAGAGGTAAAAAGTATCAACTTTTGATGCTTAGCTTGTAGAATGCAAAGAAAATAACCAGACTGCAGCACTTTGAAGCAAATTTTTTGCTTCCCTTTTAAAATAATTGAAAAATCAGTTATTTTCATACAGTCATGAGTACGTATTTTAGTGTTGACCTTGCCTTTTCGTAACGTTTTCTTGCACAGTTCTTCAAAAATTCCTTTACTGTCTTTCTCAGATTTTATCTCAGAACATGTGTTTTTGTCATTAATTTCATTCTTATGCCTTCGTTGTTTTACCAACTTTTTGTTGGCTTGCAGTCTATCTGTGTGTGTCTTATTATCAGTTCCAGTTCAGTTTGTTCTACGAGCGTGATTTCTTCTCCTTCCCCTCCTCCCCCCTTTCCCCTCCAAGACTCCCTCTGTAGGGCTAGGCTTCTGATGGCTGGAAGACTGTGACAGGGTCCTGATCCTCCTGTGTCGTCTTGCCTTTGTCCCTGAACATTTCTTATTGGCCACCTTTGGAAACAAGGCTCTGGGCTTCCTGAGTTGTTGGTCCGGTCTATTAAAGCTGTTTCTGTGATCTCATCAATCTGACTCTGGCTGGTTAGGGCTGTAAATAAGCGTGACTTGCTGAGTGCCACATCGCAGACAGAAGGATCAGCCTCGGCCCTGCATCAGCCTTTGTTGACTGTTATTTTGACTGAGCAAATGAAAAGGAGGCAGATCCTTCAGGTTTTGAGCTTGTCATAGAGCAGTATCAAGAGACTTTATTGGAAATTGTCCCTTTGCTTGCATGTTGCTGGTTTTCTTTTCTGAGAAGCTTTGATCAAGTATTGCCTTAAAGCACCTGCCTCCAGGGCAGGAGCTTGTGAGCAGACCACTAGGGACCCACAACCACTTCTGTGATTTTCACCCCCATCAGCCTTTTCCCACATGAAAACTGTAGGGAGTGGATTGCCAGCCTTTCTTTTTTTGTGTATTTCTAGAGCAGAAATGAGCAACAAAGATCAAACTCCTCACGTTGTTGTCTTGACTGAAAAGAACAAGTTGGATAATATCTTTGTTCTTTCGTTTTCAGTCTTGTTTTTAGTTCGGAGTTCCTCTGTAGAAGTCTAGCAAGATACCTTTACATGTATCATTTAATACCAGAAGGAGTTGTGTTTAGTTTAGTGGCTGACTCAAGGATTTTGAATATATGACAACAAATATAAGTGTATAATACAAGACTCATGATAAAACTTCCCAATATGGGAATGAGATGAAGCAGAATATAGATGGTACAAGGTCATCAGCTGTACTGTGGCTGCAGGAAACCCCTTCCTTTTGGTGCTGGACAGACTGTGCACCAGGCAAGCTGTGTTACACTGATGAGAAAAAGTAGGTACCGGTAACATCTATTTCAGTTCTAGACCTGTTCATTAGAGGTCCTTGAGCAGATACCCAAGTGGTGAACTACAGACCTATAAAAAAAGTAAACCTGTTGTCGTTACAGACCTTGAGTTATGAGAGCACAAACAGGGGGTAACCTTTTGAGGCAAGATTGTTTGGTTTGGACGTACCTACAATTAGAAACACAAAAATGTGCAAGCAGATGTTTTAAGGTTTTGTTTTGTTTTGAATAAAAGTATCCAGTCCTAGCTCAGGGTTTGTTTAGGCCAAGTTCTGGTTCAAGGCCGGTGGGAGATCTTACAACTGACTTAGAAAGTCCTGGAATGACTCAGAAAGTGAGCGCCAGCATAAATTGTAGTGATACCCATGGACATCACTGACCTATGGATTCAGAGTGGACAGGGGAACTGAGCCACAGTCATGCCGTCTCTGCTAAGTGGCAGTCCTGCAGTGGGGCTGCTTTCACTGATCCTGGTCTATGTGCTGTGCATTATGTTTTGGGAGACAATGCTGTTTCTGTGTGCTTTTTGGATCCTGCAAGAATTTTGTTGTTTTGGTTCGGGGCTTTTTTGCAGTCAAGTGAGTGGACAAATTGGAAATCTGTTGCAGGCATAAGATTTTAGGGGGGTTGTATATGTGAATGAAAAGGAGCTGCAGATTTAGTGTCCATTGTACAAATCAAAGGGACACAGTGAATGGCCTGTTTGCAGCTGACAGGCCCTGGGAATTAGTTGTAAAAAAGAGTGGAGTAGATTATTCCAACTAACAGATCTGGGGTGTTCACAAGCTACTCATTGACAACTGGAAAATGGAATAACATCTTTTGGCTAGTTAAATCCTTGAAGGATTAGTAACCTTGAGAACAGTAGTGCTTGATGGGTGGGAGGACTGCTTCAAATAAATAAAGAGCATTAGTTCAAGAGTTGTTGTTGCTTTTTTTCCCTTCGTAAGTTGAAATTTGGAAAGACACCTTTCACAGCAACTGTCAGGAAAAGTGAGTATGATATGAATTGCCCTCACCCCCTTGAGAATCCTCAAAGAGCTGGCTGATGTCAATCTCAAAACCTCTCTTTATGATTTTGAGAGGTCTTGTCCTGATTTTAAAGAGGATGCCAGAAATTATAGGCGTGTCAGTCTCACTTCAGTGCCTGGTAAAGTTATGGAGAGGATTATTCTGGGAGGTGTTGAAAAACACCTGGAGGACAACACAGCCATCAGTCATAGTCAGCGTGGCTTCATGAGGGGAAAGTCCTGCTCATCAAACCTGATTTCTTTGTATGGCAAGGTAACCCACTCAGCCGACCAAGGGAAGCCAGCTGATGTAACCTTCCTGGGTTTCAGGAAGCCTTTTGATACCGTCTCTCACAGGATCCTTCTGGACAAACTGTCCAGCACACAGCTGGATTAGCAACACATCACGTGGTGGGTGAGCAAATGGCTCACGGGTCGGGCACAAAGGGTTACAGGGAATGGGGTGACATCAGACTGGGGATCTGTGACTAGTGGGGTTCCACAGGGCCCCATCCTCGGCCCTGTGCTCTTCAACATCTTCGTAAATGACTTGGATGCAGGACTGGAAGGGACACTGAGCAAGTTTACAGACTGAGAAGAAAACTGAGAGGAGCCGTTGATTCCCTTGAAGGCAGAGAGGCCCAGCTGAGAGACTTTGACAAATAGAGATGAGCAATCACCAACAGGAAAGATCAACAAGGGCAAGTGTTGGATTCTGCACCTGGGACAGGACAACCCTGGATGTACAGACAGGGTGGGGAATGAGAGGTTGGAAAGGAGCCCATGGAAAGGGACTTGGGGGTCCTGGTTGAACATGAGTCAGCAGTGCCCTGGCAGCCAGGAGGGCCAACCCTGTCCTGGGGGGCATCAGGCACAGCATGGCCAAATGGGCAAGGGAGGGGATTGTCCTGCTGTGCTCTGCACTGGGGTGGCCTCACCTCGAGTGCTGGGGGCAGTTTTGGGTGCTACAATGTGAGAAAGACATTAGGCTCTTAGAGAGCATCCAAAGGAGGGTAACAAAGATGGTGAGGGGCTTTGAGGGGAAGCCGTATGAGGAGTGACTGAGGTCACTTGGTCTGTTCCGCCTGGAGAAGAGGAGACTGAGGGGAGACCTCACTGCAGTCTACAACCTCCTTGTGAGGGGAAGAGGAAGAGCAGACACTGATCTCTTCCCTGTGGTGACCAGTGACAGGACCCGAGGGAATGACCTGAAGTTGTGTCAGGGGAGGTTTAAGTTGGGGATTTTCATCCAGAGGGTGGTTGGACACTTGACAGGCTCCGCAGGGAAGTGGTCACAGCACCAAGCCTGACAAGGGTTCAAGAAGCGTTTGGACAATCCTTTTGGGCACATGGTGTGGTTCTTGGGGATGGTGCTGTGCAGTGCTAGGAGTTGGACTCAATGATCCTGATGGGTCCCATCCAACTCGGCATATTCTGTGGTTCTCTGGTTCACCTGTGAGCTCTCTGAAATGTATCGCTCCTCTTTACTAACTGGGCTGATGGGTTTCCAAGGTGGAGGATTCATGTCTTCCATACTCACTTCTCTGAGATGATCTGACACTTTATCTCAGACCCTGAGTTTTGTTTTGACTGTCCATTACTTCGGTGAGTTTAGAATATTGATGATACAAGTTTTGATTGCAGTTTGGGGGGTGTGAAAGGCCCTTTGGAGAACTCAGCAGGGCCCTCTGGTCTATTCAGGACAGCAGGGCTTTGTATATGGATAACTTCTCTGTGGATCAGGCATGTTACCTCAAGGAAATACTTGCAAGGATTAAGGAGGACATGCCACTAGCTGACCCTACATTGTTTCACTTGAAATATCTTGGGCTGCGGAGCTGCTGCTGAATCTAGAGTCCAGGAGAAATGTGTTGCATGTGGCAGCCGCAGCCCTCCCCTGTGGCAGGAGGTGCTGGGAGTGTTGGGGTGCCCAATTCCAGTGCAGGTATTGCAGGAGGATCTTAACCATGATCCCCAGCTGCAGAAAAAGTACATCCAATTTAGCCCAAAACCATACTCAAAAGAAACTAAAATTTCCTGACAACTGGAAATGCTGTTTTTCTGCCAGCTCTATACCTGGCTCCAATTTCATCTCCTAATGGAAACAACCTGCAAGATCCTAATTACTAGCTGACAGCTCGGGACAGAAGAGGTAATGGCACTGCTAAATGCAGGAAGGAGATTTCATCAGGGCTTTGTCAACTGCCCTGCCTACTCATTGATGTGAGGCAATGACTCCACTGTGGATCTGTGGTCTGGCCCCAGGTCCCTGTCTCAGACCAGATCACTCTGCAGTATGGATGTGATCTGGATCAGCTGTGAACAGATGACATGGGATATAATGCTACCTCGGTGCTTTGATGTTGGCCTTATGTTGCCTGTGGGAAGCAGAAATTGACAGATGACTTGGCCAGGAGCCTGCCAATACAAAGTCAGATAGGTAGCAAGGAGTGGAGCAAGCTTCAAGCACCAGAGGAAATTTTTACTGTATCTTGGTTCTTTATCACATTTTTTTGATTTGGTAGTAGGAGTTTTAAAACTGGATTCACTGTTACCAGCAAACCACAGCATCAGCATTAATACTGATTTTCTTTTTCTCTTTCCTTCCTCCTTCCTTCTGTTTTTTAGCTAGATCATTTTGCAGATCTGATCTGGAGCTTGGCTTCACACACCCTTCACTCAGCACAACGAGGGGCCAACAAGAGCCACTGAGGATGTGATGTCTAGAATGGCATCCTGGAAGTAGAAAGGCAGACAGCAACCTCTAAACTGTCTCTGCCACCAAGGGATGTAGGTTGTGGGACTCCCCTCTCAGAGCTAGAATCTGCCATCCTGGCTTTCCAGGTGGCTTCAGAGGTGCTTCTTCCGGTGATGACTGTTATTCCTTTCAAAATACGGTTTGTCTTTCCTCTTCTTCTGTTCTTTTTTGTTTGGTTGCTTTTTTTTTTCTTTCCTGGTGCTTGAATCCAGTTTTGCATGTTTTCTTTCTTGCTGGAATTCTTGGTAGTTTATTATTAGAATCACAAATTGTATATTTGTTTAGAAGCCCAGTCTAGAGATCCTTTTTTGTTCTAAGGAACCTGAGGAAGTTAACATAAGCGATTTTGTAGTATGATGTAAGAACCTTTAAGTGGTTTTTGTAGGCTCTTAGATGTGTTCATAAACAGTTACCCCAAATGTTCTCTATTAAATCTGTGCCCCAGAAGATGGTAGGGTGGGTTGGCCTCGCCCTTTCCAGAATTCTTCATTCCTGCTTGTAGGCACATATGCGTACAAATCTACTGATGTGCCTAGTTTGTGTGGCAGCTAAATGTTTACATGATTTCATTGCAGCTCTTGTAAGGTGATTCTCTCTTCTGCATTGCCAGAAAACCTTGTTGATTTTGTAATTTTAAGGTTATATATAGGTAGACCTAATATAGATAATGCACATATCAATCCATATGTAGAAAAAGGAATGAAGTACAGTTGTGCAGAAGGCAGAACCTTGGTTTTTTTTCTGTTGGAAGGACCACTACAGTATTGATACATTAAAAAAAAAGGGGGAAAAAAGAAAAAAAACCCAAACAAAAAACTCAAACACCCTCCCAAATCCCCTCAACCTTCTGCGGTGTGGAGACCCTCTGGGCTTTGCTCAAAATCTCTTCTCCAGGTCTGAGTGAGAACAGGCTCAGAGATTTGTTGTCTTTTAACTTCTTTTAAGAGGGTTTCCTTTAAAAATCTGTTTATGGTTGGGGAGGACATGCCTGAAAAAATATTTGCACATAAAACAGCTGTTAAGTGAATCTCCACACACTGAGATCAAGAGAACGTGAAGAAATATGTACTTCCAAAGACCTCTCTGCCAACTTGGAGCCTCCTTCAGAAAGTAAATACAATCTCCCTACAAGGCTCTGGTAACTTAGTTACTGAAAAATAAATTGAGCTACTTAGACCCTTGAACCTTCTTATTTTTTTCTCCCCCTCCTGCTAGGTCTGAAAAAAATGCATAAAATTGTGCTGGAATGATATGCACCGAAGCCAAATAGACTGATTTTAATGTTTCTTTGGTATGTTGTCAGCTAGTCAAGTGCAGGCAGTGATGGAGTTCATCTGTGTGTGAACTAACGACTTCCAGTGGGGCAGCCACCAGACTTCCAGCAATAAATTGAAATTTCACAAAGCCCTTTATAAATCTCCCCTTGATGCCACTCGCTAAAAAGATCATCACCTGTGAGGGGCTGTGAGTACAGTGTTATTAAGGACTTTTCCTTATTTATAGTTTTAACTTGTCTTTCCTTCTTCTTGCCTGGCCCCAAAAGCAGAGGGCTCACTGTGGTAGCGCCACTCAGTTTTGCTCTGTTTTTGCTTGTTTGGGGGTGCCATGTGGTCCTGGTGTCCTTCTAGTCACAGTGCTTAGGTCCCAGTTCTCTGCTGCAGCTTCATGGCCCTTTAAAACCCTCCGCGGCCACAGCCAGAAGCGGTTGGTGGTGCGCTACAGATGTTTTTACAGTTCGTTTCCAAACAGCTGCTTTTTCCTTCTTTCGTCTGTTTTTCCTTTATTTATCAAGTCCCTGAGGAAGGCCCACGGCTCGTAACCCTGGCAGGGGTTTTCTCTCTTAAGAGCTGTAGCACAGAGCCTGGGGGCAGACCCCCAGCAGCACCTGCTACTGCTGAGGGGGGTCACTTCAGCAGGTTGCAGTGAGCCCAGGCATGGGGCTCTGCAGGCTCAGCCTTGGGAAGACAAGCCAATGTACCTACAGCTTTTCCTAAAATGTCTGGGAAAAAGATGGAAGAGCACTTTAGACAAGGGTCGGTCATGCCAGGGCCCCTCTATGGTGGCTGGAGCTGTCCTCTGCTTTGAGGGTGTGCTATCTAAATAGCTTTTGTCCAACTACAGGTCCTTGAATGAGCTCCCTGGATTAAAATATCAAGGCATGTACCCTGTCATCCCGGAGAGGAGTGCATGCTTTCTCACCTGCTGCTTTCTCACCTGCTGCTGCCGTCCACCCGCGGCGTTCCCTCTTGTGCCTTCAGAAGAGATTTGTCCTCTACTGAAATAAGAAGTTTTGATTGCAGGTAGAGGGCAGGAGGAGGAATGAAAACAAGCCAGAGGGCCCTATTTGGCCAGCTGACAAAAATCCCCAGGCGTTTGCGACCAATCCTTGGCTCATGAGCCGGATTTTTCCCATTCGTATTCCCTTTCAGCAGGCAGATTTCTGTGGATTGTTTCGGGGGAAGAAGTCCAAAGATTAATCCTTTCTCCACTTGCCCTCTAACAAAGCTGTTTGTTTCTTAACTTGTTTGCAAAATCATGAAGATATTTCATCTGCTGCTTTTTCTTCTAATTTTTCTTTATGGCAGTTCCTTTCTTCGTTGGAGCACAGGACAAGTGAATGCTGTTGGGAGGCTCCAGGGTTGTTACAGCCATGCTTGCTTCTGTTGTGTGGGCCAATAAACTCGGGGCTGCTTTTTCCCAACAAGGTTTCAAGTTTTATAACAGCAGATTTCAAACGTCTCCTGGACTGGAGGATGCTGATGGAATTGGTTGGTGGCGGGTTAGGTCCAACTTTGTTAACTCGAAGGGCTTGTCACCTCGTTTGTCATCGTTTTGTCAAGTCTGGGCTGGGAAGATAATTGCTTGTGACAAATTCACAACTCTGAGAAATATTTTTTTTCAGTTTGGACTCTCAGAGCAGCAGCTGGAAGGTTGGATGCCAAACCAAAGGGTTTGCTGGATAAAGAGACAAGTGATAAAATGATTTTGCATTTTGCGATTCTTTTGTAAAAGAATTCAGCTGGCCACCCCTAACGATGAGTTAAATTAACTGTGTGGTCTTTCAAAAGGAAATGCAAGACACTGCCATTCTCTTTTAATAAATGGCCATCGTGCTCTGGCTTCTTGCAGAGCACGGGGAGTGGGGGCAGCTCTGGCATGGAAGGAAGAAGCACTGAGAAATCAAATTTGAATAGAGTAGGTTTTATGCAAGCTGGCAGGGAGCTCTGTATCCTGGAGAGGAGTGACAGGGAGCCTAAGGGATAGTCTGCTTAAGCTGATTTCTGGGGATCCTCAGCAGAGGATGAGGTGGAGGTTGCCTGCAGCAGGGGAGCAGCAGGCCCAGAGCGCAGCACCACTGCTGGGGGTCCTGCCTGTCTGGGGGCAGGGGGGAAATGAGTGAGGTTGGGTGAATTGGGTTGGGTTCCTATCAAATGTGCGCTTGTGCAGCAGGGAAGCCAGAGGGTTGCAAGGATACCTGAGAGGAGGGTCAAGGCAGTAGTATGGTGGCACTCGCCTTCTGGACTGGGGTCAGAGTGTCCATGAAAGAGAACGATGTGTAAGTAATCATTGTGGAGACATCCCCATGTCTGTCCTTCATGCCTGTTGTCCAGTTTCCTCACACAGCTGGAGCAGAGATGGACCCTTCCCTCTCTTTCACTTGAGCAGACTACTGTTCTGAAAGTGGTTGGAGGTGATTTCTCATTTGAGACATCTTCCAGCTTAGCTTTTGAAAGTGAAAGTCACTTTTTGTTGGCATTTGAGTTGCGTCACTCCTGTCAATACTCCCCTTTCTACATCAGTGTCAGTGATCTGCATCTCCCATGCCAGATTAAATAGGTTGAAGCTGAACATGCCAGACTTGTGTGGTGTTATGCAAAATTAAATGCCATTTCTTTGTCTGCTGAGTCAGGAGGGCCAAGAACAGGGGTGACATTTGCTAGTTAACTCATTTCCATATTTTGGGTATTTGGCAGTAGCTTTGAGCTCTTTTCTCTTTCTGCTGTAGCAGTTGGTTTGTTTCAGAGCTTATCTGCTGTTGAAGTAAACTCTTCAGAGTTAGCGTGGTGAGAGGCGGTTTGGTATCAGCAAAAAAGTTATGCAGCAAGTTTTTCCTATGATTTCATCATTGTTATGGCATTTGCAGTATTAGGAGATGCACAATGAAAAATATTATAAGGCTAGAAAGGTGTATTTTTAAAGACGTTCTTTAGGACAAAACCACTTTTTAAGGTTAATGAAACAGTAAGAGTTGGGATTTTTTTATATCCTGAAGTGGGGCACATTTACTCCTAATAAATAAGAGGTCTGATTTATTTTTTCAGTTCATGTAGGTTTACCAGTCCTGCCCCGGTGCTAGCTTAGCTAGACAGCTCCTCTTTGTCTTTGAAACCTACTTGCTTCTGATTCAGGTTTGAATACCAGAAAAGCTTAAGCTGATACTTAAACCTGTGTACTCAGAAAAGACTTGTTAAAATTTGGGTGGAATGTGTACAACTTGAAAAGCCGTGCATGTGAATACCGTTTTGCAGGACTGATGAAGCATTTGGGCTCAAATGAATGAGAGCACTGCTTTGTTCTGTGTAGCTTGAGAAGCATAACCCTGCATCTTCCTGAGAGTCTCTTTCTGCAACCCCTGCTCTCACAGAGCTGTCACCGACTGACTTCAGTGAAAGATCCACACTGAGAAACTTTGTCACCCATGATTGTTGCGTTTCAATGACTGTTTAAAAATACTGTGTAGAAGCTCACCCTTTAGAGAAGATGATGGGAAAGCATTTAATTTCACTTCTGTTTAGGATTATGTTTGGCCAGGTTTTTTTACCAAAAAGGGCTTAGTTTCAGAATACTAAATGTGAAAATCTGTACTGCATGACTTCATTTATTAACAACAGAAAAACTTGTCCCATATGTTTTACTGGCAGGGAAAACATATTTTTACATAATAGAATTAGAGTAGAAAATATTGTTCCCTCTTCAAAACATTATAGCGTATTAAATATGAACTTGGGAGCTACATTTCCAAACAGTTTGATTGTAAAAGCTTATTATAGTTTGATGTATGCTCTCGTATCTTTCACTTATGTTGGTTGTAAGCATATTAATTAGCTAAGAAAATGTCAGTTGGTGGCTGTAAAATTATGAATGTGTATCTTGCTACTCCTGAGTCTTCAAGCAATTCTCAGGGAATACCTTTGCTTTTGTGGGGCTTAAAATTGGAAGTGCAGTTTTCCTGGCTAAATATGTGAAGGAGGTGCATATGCAACTGGCCTTTTATGCCTTAAGAGCTACTCCAAGCATTGACATTTATGAACATACTGTTTTGTTTGGTTTATGTTGACATCTGGAAGCCTTGATCTGAACTGGTCCTTTCCTGTTGTGCAAGGCACTCCACATAAGGATCAACCCTCATCTCAGAAAGTTCACTATCTGACTAAAACGAGATGCAATAAGCAGCTTTACCAAAAAGTCAAAAGGGAATGGGAAGAGGGAAATGGTAAAGCATGGTGGTTTTTGTTGTCTCTGGATTCACATTAAAAACCCCCCAAATTCATGGGAGAAGTGTAAAAGCAATATTTTAAGTTATGAAACTCATGGTTTTGCTGGTCCACTTTGCATTTTTTCACAGCTGGATTCCTACAGCTGTGTTCAGATGAAGGTTTGAAAGTTGCAATGGTAGAAAGATCTCCTGGTGAGAGCCTGGACAAGTGCACAGCTCACTTGTGGAGAGACATCTGCTGGAGTCTTGGACCTAAGTGCTGCAGCCTCACCTGTCAGCAGCCCAGTCTGCAAAGAAACGCAGGCAGAGAACTAATGAAAATCTCTGCATTGCTACATTTCCACTGGGCACCCTTGACCAGACATTTAATATATGCCTTGATCCATTCATGATTCCACGTTGCTCGTAGTCCTCTCTCTGCCTTTGATTACAAGCAAGTTGCAACCCATGTTGCTGGCAGGAGTGAGCCCTGTTGGTAAAATGAAGGTGTTGCCTTGTAAAACAGGAGGGTTAAACCACTACCTGGTCCTCCTTAGAAGGCCTGTGAGACAGGTTTGGAATGAGCAGCAGCAATGCACACTTTGCTGTGCTGTTCCACTGGTGTCCTCCTCCTGGGGACATGGTGGCTGCATCCCTCTTGTCTATTAAGGAGCCTTTCCACAGGGCGTGGCTGAGATGGCTTCCAGTTGTTTTTTCTAGAACCTGAACTGGGAATAACCACTTCCCATCACTGTCCCCCTCTAGAAAGGTTACGAACGTTTCATCAGGAGTTTATTTGTTCAAGGCACGCTTCAGCAGAGCAGTGCCAATAAGGAGGAATCTTTGTGGAAACACCTGCATCATAACAAACCTACTGTCATTAAGAAGAGGAAGAAGTTTCTTGCAACTCTGGATGTATGAACTAAATCTTATATTCAGTTTTTGTGTTTAAACACCCACTATTTTTAATATAGACTCTTACTGGAGATGGGGAGGAAAGAACTCTCTTTGGAGAGATGCCTTCAGGCAGTAAATGGAGATCAGAAAAAATATTTAAGGACTGGCCTAAGCACGTTTTAACAATACTAAAAGAAACCAAAGTCAAAATTCATGGTGTTTTTTGTTAGCATATTAAGTGAGCTTTTGTTATCATCCTGACTGTCTGGTCAGAGAACGTTTTATTCATTAGGCAGAGCAAGTTGGAGTATAACTTTTTGTACTCTGTGTTGCATTGTCTGTTAAATGTTCACTTGTGCTTTCATGAACAATGAAGACAGTATCTTGGGTCACAAGTAAGGTAGGATTTTAATTAAGATTTTTGACATGGGAACAAAAAGATTTTTGACACAGCTGAGAACTAATGAATGCCTCTGTCACATGGGATTGCAGGGACCTCCTTGAAAAGGCTTCAGGTGTTGTTAAAATCCCACCCATAAATTATCCTCCAAATCACCTCTTCCCTCTGTCTGTCACAGAAATCTAGGAAGTGGTGTGATTTGTCATGAAGCTGTTTCATTCCCAGGCTCTCTGTGACAGCAGCAGCTTGCAGGCAGATGGAGGTGTTCCTTTGATTTGCTTCACTTGCCCAGACTTCAAATGTGACTCTCTGTAGAGTGAGATTTAAGAACACCAGAAACTGAGCCCGCATGGCTTGACTTGAGGAGGTACTTATTTTTTGTGACCCTCCTTGGTGGCAGTGGGACTTGCAAGTGGCACTGCTGCCCCAAGTATGTGTAACTAAGAGCTTGCTAAGTTCTTGCTAAGATGCCATCGGCATCTTTGTCCAGAAAAGCTCCTGTTCATTATGTTGGCCTTTGGGTCAGACCCTGTGTTTGGCAGGCTGTACTTAATCATGCTGTCACTGAAGGACAGCCTATTTGTTCTTTACAGTCTTCCCATTACCCATGTTTATGGACTGTCAGCAAGTGCCATAGGCTGTTAGCCGCCTCTCCGTGCCCACGCTGTCTTCATAACCAGATATTTCCACAACAGAAAAGGGGATTAGTCACAGGAAGAAGCAGGTGTGTCATGTATAGGAAAGAACATGATTAAACAGTCGTATTTTCTGCTTAGGCCTCTGCAGTGAGCTGGAGGAGTCAGCACAGCGTCCCCTGCGGTTCAGCTGCGAGGCTCAGGGACAGGAATACCCCCAGGCTAACACCTGCATTTTGTACAGAAACACGCTGTCTTTAATTAACCCATAGGAAGTTTTCTCCTTTCTGCTTGTGAGCCTTTGGAGGAGGAGAAAAAAAAAAGAGTTCTTGAATTCTCAGTAAACATAGTTATGTGATAATTCTTTCGTCCTTCTTTAGCTAAAGGCTTTTCATATCTTTCCCCTTGAAATTGCTGGTTTTTCTTTTTCTGCTAAGTTTTGCCACCCCCATGATGGGTGGGGATCTGAGCACCCTTGTCTGAGGAAGGTGGTGTGAAGGGAAGAGGAGAAGTTTCGGCTTGCTGCTGTTGGTACCACCCAGAGCAGGTGGGAAGGTCTGCTCCTCCTGTTGCTCTCCTGTACCTGTGCCTGCCATGCTATGTCTGTTCCTGACTCTCCTGGTGGGCCAGCAGCCAAACGTGGGTTTCCAGAGTGATGCTGTAGTTACTGGGGTCATTTTTACTTTGCCGTAACCAGAGCAGGCCCTTGTTTTAGCAGCAGTTTTTCTCACAGGTCAGGCTGCCCCTGCTTGCAGAGGGAAGGTGTGTACCTTGATTAAGGCTGCACTTTGGCATCCTTCTTACTTTTGCCTATATCAAAATGGCCAGATATTTCTGCTTTTCAAGCCTAGGCTGCAGTTCCTGTGGAAGGCTTTGTTTTATTTAAAAGCTTCATTTTTGATTGTTATGTTGCTAGACTGAAGTTGAGCTTTGTCATTGTTTTTTGTGATGTTGAAACTTGTTAGAGAGAAATCTGTGAGAATTCACACTGTGAAACTTTTTTTTTGCCTGATTGGGTGTGAGTGCTTCTTAAAGAGAGGGAAATCGAGATGAAGGGAAAATTGTTTCCTCTTCACCAACATTTTAGGAGTAAATTTCACCTTCAGCTGCACCTGTGTTACAACTACTCCTGTGGTAAAGGAGGACAGAATTTAGGCTTTGATGCTCTGATCTACTGTGAGACAAGGTTAAAATGGATTTTTCCCAGTCACATGTTGCCTGCATATTTATTTTTGTAATATACTCATTGATAGTTTAAGAAATGGCTGAAAAGGTCCAGAATGTAAGTTTATTGCTATGCTACTGTTGTTCAGGCAGTTCAGAGTAAAAAACTACATGTGTTTTGAAAGAGACAAAATAAATATTAAAACTTTGTACCACACTACCCTTCCACAGTTGCTCTGTATATCAACAGCAGTAATGAAGGAATAACACAAGGACAGTCACCTCCCTGGAATGGTATCTAATGTGCAAACAGAATTTATGGGGGTGCATTGTTTGGAAGATTTTGTCCATGGCAGATACTGCAACCAAGTTCATGAAAAGATGTGTCGCTGAAAATAATCCCTTGTATTTTGACAGCAGCTTCTGAAACCCCCTACCTAGTTCAAGGATTATCTTAATCTGGATCAAGAGATACTGATGAGAGTTTCAAGGAGGCAAAACTGTTTAGGGGGGCTTTATTTACTTCAGGCAGCTAAAAAGAGATCATGGACAAATTTTGCTGATATCCTAATTACAGTGAGTATCCAAAACAAGTAAGGAGAGGTGCTGTGATTGGGCTGTGTACTCAGTCCTCTGATACAAATGGATATTGCTGTCAGGGTCACTCTTCTGTCTGGTGGTTATCCTGGGAGCACTCTGCCACACATGTGGGAAAGAAAATGGCGATAGAAACAACAGGGAAGCAGCACCTGGGGATGGAGTTATGTCAGGAGGTGTTGTTCTTGTTCAGAGGAGGTATGGGAAGGTAGTGGGAGGTGTTCAGAGACCTCTGTGTTGCTGCTGTCTCTAACCTCCATGGTTCAGAGATCCTATCATGAGGATGTGGCCAAAATATTAGGTCACTAGTAAAGGAAAGATGATTATGAGGAGCATGGCAAGACACAAATGATGTGGGGAGGTTCGAATGCAAGTAGCCTTTCAGATTAGCTAGTACGAACTGGGAGATTTTGCTCATAAAGCATAGCCAGTCAGCAAGTGGGATGGATGGCATTCAAAGATGGTCTCGAAGTAGTTTTGTATTCTTTCTGTCAGGGGCAGGAAGCAGACCTTCTCTGTCAGTAAAATTTTATTGAAGAAAGAGCCTTGTTCCAACTGGTGAAAGGGCCGGCATCATCCCTCAAGTAATTGTATCCACCACAAAAGGGATTTTGTGTCAAAGGAGCCTGACCCGATTCATCAGGTGCATGAGGGGCTCCTTTAATTGGTCTGAAATGATGATTTCGATGATAGACATGGAGAGCAATGAAGTTAGGCTTGGCTAATTGCAGGCTTTCTGAGCAGCAATTAACATGTCAGAAATGTAGTTATGCTTGAGGGAAATGCTGATACTTTCCTTGCCTCCTATTAAAAAAAAAACCAAAACAACAAAACCACAAATGGAAGTCTCCTATAAACTAATGCAAACAATCTGGTAGTGCTTGGGAACCTGTTTGTCAGTGGTGTGACCCGATGGCTGTAAAGCAGGCTGCCAGCAGCTCTAGCTTTGCTCTTACTGAAAGCAGAGAGGGTCACGCTGTGTGTATGAGCCTTGTTAATGCCCCTGGCAGCTGTAAGAATTGCCAAGTCTATAAAAGCAGCTTATCTCCTGAGGAGGAGAGCCCCCTCACCAACCCCCTCCAAAATTAGACAGATTAACTTCCTAAGAAATGGAGAGTTATTCCGCCCCAAACCTACGCTGCTCATTCAAGCTAATCTCTGGAGGGCTGAAAGGCCTCTTGTCTATGATTGGAATCATATGATAAAGCCTTGCTTGCTTTCTCTTTTATTGTGCCAAAAAGTTTTTCTTGCTTTTGATCTAGCTGAGAGCTGAAGTGGCTTTTAGTCTGTTTATGTGTCATGCGGAGCATTTTGAGACAAGAATTTTGGGTCTTGTCTCTGGATTTCTGGCATGGTATGTCCTCATACCCCATGTGGTGCTCTCCTCAGGCATCAGCTGTACCTTCCCCTTCCTCGTGATGGTTACGAGCACCTCCCAGGGAGCTTTTCCACTGACACGGTGGGGCAGAATGCAGAATAAACAGGGGTAAAGTTATCTCCATTTGCAGATTATACTCTGCAGGCTGAGAAGGAGAGAACGCTACAAGAAACTGTGGTCACTCCTCCTCTCCTGTGTCCTGGCCCCATGCTGGGGAATGACACTTGTCTCTTCTGCTGTACTCAGGCATGACCTGTATAAACGCTGTTAGTAAACACTGAGTTGCACTAGCTGCATAGTAATCAAGAGATGTAATGAATAATCTTTGCCCCACTCCTCTCTGTGATCTCCTAATCCTTGCCTGATGAACACCGAGTTTACTTCTGAAGAGGTCTAACTTTGGCATAGACGTGTGAAGGCTATAAATGTTGTGAGTTTTTTCCCAAAAAAATACTAACTTTCCACTTTATTAAATGCTTGAGAGTCTTTTACATCAAAAATCTGTTACAGATTTTTTTCCTAAGAACAAGCACTCTTTCCTCCTCCCACACAAAAAAAGTCCCAAGGAAAAAAAGAAATCTTTCCAATGTTCAATACATCAGGGTTGTAAAAAGGCAACAAGCCCTGAGTGCATGGGTAACTTTTATGCTCCCCAGGACTGGATCCTCATTGCCCTGTAGAGCTGTCGCACATGGCTATGGCTTTGCTTGGACATGCTAAGATTACATTTCAGAACGGCAGGAGAACTTCCTCCGCACTGTGTTTTCAGTGCTGATTCCAGATGCTGATGCTGAGGTGTCCCCTGTGCTGCTGCAGCTGTGGGTGTCTGTTGTTGCAACCTGCAACCTTCCCCTTTTGGCATGAAGAGCTGAGCTGGGCAGCTCATGGCAGAGCCTGAGTGTGCTAATGCCTGGCTGGTGCTGGGGGAAGCTGAGGGACAGGATGTGGGCTACAGGCTACCCCCATACTTGGTTACTCTGTGCTTTCCCAGGGTGCAGTAGATCGGTGCCACTCCTGCTTTGTTTATTGCCAGCTGGGATTGAGGGTCCTGGGAAACACTGGTCCCTGAAAGCCCTGAAGGCAGCAAGAAAAGAGGAACTGCAGGACACGTGGTTAGTTGAGCACTTAATAATTTGGGAACATCAAGGCGGACTCCCAGGCTCTCTTCTGATAAGATGAAGCCCTCTAAACTGTGTCAAAAAATGAGGCTTCCAAAAACATCTGAATTTGGATCATGGCTCAGACCTTGGCTCCCTTCTGACCCGGTGTAAATCGTGTAATTTCCCCTAAGAAACATAAGGGACCTTGCCCTTTGAACTTGTGGTTCTTGGCTCATCCCCCTTCTGGCTTTCCTGTTCAACTCCTGGAAGCCATTCTTGTTTGCTGTCAGGTTGGGGAACTGACTGCTCTGTCCTCTCTTTGCAGAACAATGGGAGAAGAGTAATTCATTCATCTGGAAGCTGACTTCTGTCGCAACAAAGTTTTTGCCTTGCTCATGTTTTTGGTCTGTCTTGCTGGTCTGAAGTCTGAATGACAATTAAAAGCCTGCCTAGCTAATGTCACGTGAGGAACAGAACATTTTGGAGTAAGGGAGAGAGGGTTGAAATTGTTTTCCTGAACACTGGAGACATGTGATGTTTTGGGCAGGGGAGCCTCTAATCACCCACTGAGCATCCTGAAACTCCCCTCTATATCAGGACAAGAGCAGAGTATCTGCCTGGCTCACTTCATTTGAAAGAAACAAAAACAGTTTTCGCACAGTCTGTACTATGCTGTGTGTGCAAATTTCTACCATTCAAAAGCATTGTTTTTTTAAAAATTTTTGTTGTTTCCCATTAATTGATCAGAAATACAGTAACCAGCATCACTTCAACTGTGTTTTGCTTCCTCCATCACTTCTGTGAAGGCCAGCATGGATGCTGTATTGGTTGTGTTAGTGGAAGCTGTCACTGAGGGCTTGCCTTAATTTTTTCCTTTCTGTGATATTTATAAAAACTTCAGGTTTCTTAAACCATCTGTGACTTTTAGTGCCCTATTGTCTTCCTGCTTTGCAAGCAGGAAGGGAGAAATGTATATTTTCGTTTACAACAAACTGGCCTTTGTCAGATGTTGACTCACTTGGCTTTGGTGAGCTGGACCACCACAAACAAGCTCATTGTAAATGTCTCTAACATGTGGAGTTCATGCCTCATGTTTTTTGAATTATGAAATCATATAATGATGTACAGGTATGAGAAGGGCTGTGGATCCATTCAGCACAGGTGAGATTGTTATCTAGGCAGTAATTAGCTCGAATAGGAGACTGGACTTAACTGTTTCCCTATGATAACTTAACAGAGTTCAGACATTGAGATGCTGATGCTGGGGGCTTTTTTGCATTACACAGGTTCCTTTTCTTCTCACAGCTTATCTCTGTTTTAAATGGTTCAAAATGGATGGCATTTTAATAGTGCAGATGCATCAGATACTCTGGAATGAAACCAGATCTTTCCCAGTGAGGGTCATGCTGAAGTTTTCATGTAACGAGAATGACTATGAATCAATTACTTGGGACTTCATTATGACGAAAGAAAACAAACATGGCATCAGCAGTGGGTTTAGCAGCCTTTGTTTCAAATAGGAACTTGCAGAACCATTTAAGGCAAAATAAAATCCCAGAGAGAAGCATCAAAGGGTTCAAATGAGAGCATAAAATGCTGTACAATGAAAAATGTCACAAGAGTTTCAATGCCTTAGATATGTATGTGAAAAATTTCAGGCTGAGCCTTCCCACACTATGGGAGGTCATCAAGTAAAGCAGAGCTAGCTCTGTTTATCTCCAGTCAAAGCGACACATGACTTCATTTGGGTTTTAGTCTCATTACTGCTGAAGTGTGAAGTGTCAGGTTAAAAAGAATACACGCTTTTCACCCCCAGGGATTGCTCTGTTTTAATGGGTCAGGTCAATGCTATGGCTCAAAACATTTCAAACGATTAATGTTTAATACATTTTAAACTGAAGTCCTTGAGAATATAAAATTAACCCTGTGGACGTCTGTGGTTGGGACTTCTTGATATTCAGCTGTTTCAAGGAATACAGTGTGCTATTACTGCTGGCAATGGAGGGCTGAAACAAAACCAGAACATATTTTTCTCAAACCCTATTGTTCTTCACAGAGTGGTCCTGGCAATCTGTTCTCTTGCATCCTCAAAGGTTGCCAGGATGAATTACGTTATGCAAACATGTCAGTGTTGGGCTATGAGAGGAGAGCAAGTGTCCAACCTAAGTCAAGCAAGAAAGTGCTGCTACTTTTCAACCAGGAGTTTCTCATTTCTGACTTTACCTTCTACATTCCTCCTGTCATATACTGAAACTGAAAACACCCCCCTGCAATCAACCAAAGCCAAAACCAAACCAGACAAAACTGGAAAACCAGCAAAAACGCAGCAAAAAACCCCCCCAAACCAAACAAAACCAAAGCCCCCAAAAGCCCTTACCCAGAAGGGTGAAGATTGCAGTTTCTATTGCCATTTTAGTGGCAAAAAATAGGAGACAGAGTGTCCTCCTAATGCCCACAGTTTTAAAACCTTCCATGAGCTTTTCCAATATACCACACAGTACCTCTGGAGATTTGGGATTGTAACTGTAGTGGTAGATGTATAAAATGAGTAACTAAAAGAAATTGGTGTCTTTTTCTGTCTTGTCAGGAATATCACTTTTGTGGTGGTTTATCATTCCTTGTTAAGCCTAAATAATTCAGAAAAAAATGGCTAAGAAACTGCTTAATATACTGCCTTTTTTGGAGTGGCATGTGGACAATTTGCCTTAGTCATAATTTTAAAGGAATGCAATAGTCTCTACAGTATAAAATCTTAAGAGGAACGCATTTCTATGGTGGTAACATTCTTCATTCAGACCTTTTTTTTAACCTAGACTACTGGCACATTTATTACAGAAAGGCATAGATTATGTCAGCGTTGAGTTTGTGGCTGTGTAAAACAGTGGGAAGATGAGTAAAATTTGTGTATATTGCTTTGTGGCTTACTTTTTATATGATTTAGTAAAAGGAAGCACAATTAATTAAATGTTTCAAAATTTAAGATCAATGTTGTTCGTCTAGATGTATCATCTCTTAAGGTCCTCTCACAGGTTTTGTTGTTGAACGTTAAAGGAAATATTCTGATCAGCAAGGTCTAATGGAGGAATGTTTCTAAAACAGAATTATGAATCTTATAAATCTTTTTTTCGGAGCCTTTTTCACTGTCTTGAAGATTAAGCCAGTGTGTCACAATCTGTTACTCTGGCCTCAGTGGAATAAATAGCTCAGTTGAGATCCTGGTTTTGAATTTTATTTTTTTTAATTGAACATTTGTTCTTTGGAAATAGAAAGGCTAAGAAAGATGTTGATATTTCCCCCTCACTGCCAACACTGGAGTTATCTATTTTTATTTACTTTGAGAGGCAGGGGAAATTGGACAATTGGCTGAACCACAGTAACCAGCATCACCCGCTTCTCATTATTTCTGATGCTTCCTTAAACTCCTGAAATCTGGAGACTGTAAGGAAAGCATAGAGTCTTCTTCTTTTTTTTTCTTTTTAAATCTGAAAACCACACATAATCTGGCAAAAATTCCACTGCTTTCAAGCAATGACAGGATATACACTCTTGTCTTTGATCCATACATTGGGAAGGGCCTCACCCCCTACCCCATCCCCACCCTCCTCCTCTTTGCAGTTTAACTTGGACTGTCAGAAGTGGTTTCAGTGTATAATCCTTTGCAGACAGAAATAGATCTACATCCCTACAAGAGCTAATTTGGCTGGCAGTGCCCAAAAAATTAAGCTTGTGGTCCTGGTGTTTGCATCTCAGCTTATCTTGCTGTGAGATGAAGCACTTTCTAGCAGATGAGCTGTCCCCAGGAAAAGTGGAAGAGCAGCTCTCAAGCTGGGAAAAGAATGTGCGGTGTGGATATTGTTTTTTCTTTGTGGTTGGGTGCAGGCAGAAAAGGATGAAAATGTGGTTCAGAAATTAAATGCAGACAACCTCTGCTCTCCTTGGAGGACTGCACAGAAAGTGTGTGTGTGCAGGAGACATTGCTGACCACTGACCACATCCCACTCACCACCCATTAGGGATTTTCAGAATCCATAAGCAAGCCAATGACAAGAGACTTGTATCTTTTTTTTTTTTTTCCTATTTTTTTATGAGGGGCAGTTTATTGTGAGTCTCTCTTCTAAGCTTTTGCAGCTGGTGAGTTGGGTTTATATCTGAACTTGAGGCTTTATCTGGGCTGGGAGGGGGTGGGAAAGGTTCCATAGACAAAGAATGGGGAGTTTATGCTGGGCATTTGCAAGTTCTTCCTGGGGATTTAAACTATTTGTAGATCTAAACCTCAGATTCAGCTGCCCTGTGGAAGGGGATTTGTCTTCTCTGTTTTCATTCCATCCCCAGCATTTTGAGTACAGTAGCGTAAAGCTTTGAAAATACTGCGCTGAATAGTCTCAGTCTTAAAAGGCTTTATTTCAAAGCGTGGTTGGCTAAGTCTAGACGAGTGGCTTAACCCTATCCAACTCCAACACATCATATGTTTCTAACTCACTTAAAACTTGCATTTAGAAGTTAAGCTCTACCCTCCTGGGATCTGGGCCAGTGCTTCCAGCCCATGTCCTGGCACTCCAGCATGCCAGGGGCTCGCACTGAGTCGGCTGAGCACTGGCACCTCCCAATCACCCCGAGCTTGCATGAACACTGGTGAGGCCAGTCAAACTTCCGTAAACAGACTCTAGCATCAGTCCTCTTGTTAGCCTTGACCACACGTAAAAGAGGCCAAAATTCACATTTTCACACTCAGAGGCTTTTGTCAGCTCTACCAATTCTGTTTGTTGTGCTTTCCCGCAGGGTTTGTATATATCATAAAAGCCTTTTTCTCCTTGTCCAACTAATCAAAGCTAAATCTAACATGCAGAAGAAGTTCATGTTTCCAGAATTCTCATTCCCTTGATGAACCTCTGTGCTTTGGTAAGAAGAAGCCAGGTCCTTGCCACTGCTCTCCTGGTGAATGTGCTGAGGGTGACTGGGGAGCAAGTAACTTGTTTCGCTCTCTAACTTCTCAGGTGCTTGAGAGAGAGGCACACATCATCTCCTCCCGATGTCTCACCAGTGGTCTCTGACAATGCAGTATGCAAATGTTCGGGTCCATGTAACCAGAAGGAAGGGAGGATTTAACCTGATGTAAATTTGGTTTTCAAACAATTGTCTTGATCTCTTATTTGAGTGGTAAGAGAAGTGGATGGGGTATGCATGCCACAGAGGTGCTTCTCCCTTCCTGGTGGAGGCAAGTCTCTGTTGCAGGAGTTTATGTAGCACTGTTTTTGTCCGCTGTATACAAAGCCGTGTCCCTCCCTAGATGGTAACTGGTGTTATGGAGGACCTGAGGCCTTTATGATGTGGGTGCAAACTCGACAGACAAGAAAATAGTGAATTTCAACATCTATGTAGACCTACCTACTGCAAGTCTCTCATCACCCAAATGAAGGCAAGCTTTTATGCCCCATCCCACTACTGTTGGTTTAGCGAGTGTGTGTGCGAGAGAGAGGGATCTCAGACTTGTAAGGAAGAAGCTCAGTTGGAGGGTGGAAAACCCACATGCACACAGTGTTTCATGAGTCACGGCAAAGGTGCAGCCAGTAGGCAGAGAATGAAATGTAAGAGCTGCAGCTCATCTGTGATTATGCTGTTGCATATGCTGATCAAACGAGAGGGAGAGTTTAATTCCTTTATTAATGCACCTACACTGGTACTTGGCAATACCATCTGCTTCAGAGCTCTTTCCCAGCTATAAAACACAGTTACATCTACAGGAAAAATTAGGAAATGGCCTGAAAACACATTTTTTACACTGTAGCATTTGTAACCTGGATAAAAGTTTAGCAAATGCCTGCATGTATACTAAATGAGCAGTGGAGAGTAGATTTTTAGGAGTTAAAATAGCTATTGAGTTAAGTAGATTATGCAGTATTTGATCATGTATTTTCTAGTCTTTCTGAATGTCTGCTCCTGTACCTTGTGATGTGAATGCTATTTTCTGCAAATGCAAACTTGTGTTACAGTTTTCTGCTATCTGTAGGAATGCAAAATGAACTCTAAATATATGGAAACTTTCTATTACCTACATATACCAAAAAGCAGATGTTAGTCTTGAGTTGGTGGAGGTGAACAGCCAAATAAAGTTCAGCCAATTTTATTGGGAAATGAGGAAAATCAAGTAGAATATTTTCCACCATTAAATTGCCTTGCTTCTCCATCATGCTACTGGTATTAAAAATATAGATTTGCTGTGGACGCCAGCAAAATATTTCATCTTGTAGAGAGAAGAGCATTGTGAGGGAAGCTGCAAAATAATTTACATTCTGGTTTTCCAAGGTCTTTCCAAGGTCTTTATTGGGGAAAAAAAAAGCAAAAAAACCAAAAAAGCAAAGTGCTGTTGGTAAAATAACTTGGAGAGAGGTTTTTTCGTGGAATGGGGTTTTCACAAGACTCTTAACAACAGCTTAAGAATGGAAAGGGGTTTTCATGAGTCTTTACCTACCTATTGCAGTTTTGTGAAAGGTGTGGCTATTCCATCACTTAAATAGCTTGTCCTAAAGAGCTTTTAATTGGGGCATTTTTGGTTGCAGTGCTTCAGATAACTCAGGAGTGTCAGGTATGGTTTTGGTTGAGCCTTTTGCTCAAACCAGAGAGGGTAAGACCTTCTGTGTTTCTGATATTTGTTTCAGCTCAGCTGAGTTCTTTGTGAATTACCAGGAATGGCTTAAGTGTACTTTTGGATTCTACCTGATAAAGCAGCAACCTTTGAAGAAACCAGGTCAGGTTTCCCTGACCTCTCTCTCTTAGCTTGCTCTGCCCTCTACTGAGGTGAAATTGGGCCATTTGTATATTTTCATCTAGTGATTTCTGTTTTCTTACAAGCTGGAGTTTTTATGTACTGTTAGCATGTAACCTCTTGCTTCAACAAAACGTGATTTCAGTGGTTTTGGTTCACTTTGGGATATTTTGGTTCCAGTCTGACATTAAAGAGCATCCATTTGGAAGTGTTGAGGTTTTGGAAATGGAAGCTCCATTTCTAGCCCTATCATAACCCCAGGATCCCAAGACCACTAGGTGTGTTCCTGTCACATTCATCTTTTAATGCTTCCCTGTAAGGCATCTAAGCTGTGATGGTATCCATAAAGTTTGTAAAGTATTTCAAATTGGAACATGAATAAGAAATGTTTGCTTCTCATTCAGTAACATTCCCTATTGGAGCTCTGTTTTCTAGTTATGTGGAATTCAAGCAAGACCATAACTTTCCTAGCAAAAGTGGCTGCATTAGAAAGGGATTCTGAGGAACAGTTTCTTGCTGTTGCTTAATGCATGAACTTGTAATATCTGTACTTGTGAGCTGTATCTCCTTGGACAAGGAATGAAAGGTAGGGATAGAAGGAACATTTGTTGTATTCTGAATATAACGTATCAGTCCAAAAGACTTTTGATTCAGCCCATGTTGGTTATTTAAGAGCGTGCAGCCTTTCAGAAACTTTTGGTTTTAAGAAGATAACTATTCCATGTCAGAAAATAAAACATTAAGGCTGCATATAGAAGAAATACAAGACTTTGAAGAAGAATATAATGAAAATATGCCCCACAGCCTTACCTGAGCTATACAGAAATGCAGCTTTAGCCTCTTCTGTTGCTCTGCGTGTAGGACATAATGAATATGGAGCACAGAATGTAAACTTGAGCATTAGCTATTTGTATCTAACAGCAGGCTGCAAGTGCTAAGGCATTGAACTATTGCATTCATGTTTCTCAGTTTTTTATTTTGCAACCCTTTCCCTGCTTTACTTCTATTTCTATAGGACTTCTGAGGTCCTGCTGTAATGTTGGCAAAGTTGCTCACACTGAGACATCCATTGATAAATTTTATTTTAAAATACCAAAACTGGTTTTTATTCAAAGTGAATCGGTGTGTACTTGATTCCACACTTATATATGCATTAGTTGGGGAAGTTTATCAGTGCACATTTTGCTGTTAGCAATGTAACAAAAACTAAAAACCTTAGCAAATCCAGCTAAGCTCGTATTTGTCTTTTCTCCCTTCCATCCATTCTGAAAGCAGAATTCACATTTGGCTGTCTCTTCAAAGCCTTTCAATCACACTTTCTTCTGTGTGCAGAGTACCGTTGACTCCTTTTTTAAAAACTAAATAGTCCTACTGCTTCAGATACCTGACCAAAGACCTTGGTGTTCACGCTTGGCAGTCCCATGGTACCCAAACAGGACTGGTCTGTGACACAGTGAGCCAAATCAAACATATGAGTGCAGTAAATCACAGGGGGTAATAACCTTATTGCAGGTCAGTCAAGCTATCTGTTATCCGACCACTGCCCGTGCCCAGTGCTGTTTTGGGTGAGATGCAACTTGGGTAGGTCCTATGACAAACAATGCATTGGGATGCAGGGCAGCCACCCCAGCTGCTGCTCTGCTGAAGAAACAGCAGAGAGGCAGTGTCAGAGGAAAGAAATTTTTCATAAAATTGAGGTAGACATATGAGGTTTAAATAGGTAGTCAAAAAGGTTTGTATCATTTTTGCCATTGTTGAGTATCAGCTTTTTTTGCATATAGAATAAAATCTTGTCTTTGAACATAAACATTTCTTCCCCCTAAAAAAAAAATCTTATTGTGCTTTTTTTTGTTTTCCCTAGTAGAAAAAAAAATATATTTCAGAATCCAAAGTATTAAGAGCATAATTATGAGAAAAGCATTTCTAATGGAAATACTTATTAGAAAATATTTTGTCTTTGCAAGGATTTTTTTAGGTCCCCAGCCCCTACAGTAGAAGCTGAGAGTTCTGTTTCACCCAGACTCTTTCTGGCTCAGCCTAAAGCAGAGTTGCTCTAGCTATTGATATTTTCCACATGGTAAAGGCAGAAACTTTTCTCTTCATCCCACAAAAAAAGTTTTCTAATGCTGGATGGAAAGACCTTCTAACACTTTGAATGGATGCTATCCCCAGTAAGATAAACCTTCTATCTAAAATATTTTCCAGCTCAGATTTCCCTCTGATGGAAAGATATTGAGTGATTCTTTCCATGCATTTGAGTACCAGGGTGAAAAAGAATGTTGCTACAAGCTCTTCAGGATCTTGAAACACAAAGACGATATTCTTCAGGTTGGAGTTTTGTTTTTTTTTTTTTATGATGTCTTCAGATGAAAAGTGTGGGTCAGAAAGAATCTGGAAGGTTATATACATCAACACCTCACCAAGACATCAAGCATGTGGAATTCAATATTGCAGTGATTATGCTTAAAAGAATGCTCGAAAGAATTCTCCTTGGTTATCCAAACAAGTGCACATATATCAGGTAGTCACAGGTCTTCAGAAAACAAACAAAGAAGTCCACCAAATAATCCCTAGTTGAGCTGGCCTATTTCCTGTAATTTTCTAACTAGCATGAAGTAGCCACATTCTGTGGTCTAAACTGGTTTGTTCTGCAATTTTTTTTTCTTGGGGATTTACAAACCATAGAGAGCTGGAATGGATCAGAATAAATATTTGCTCGTGCACCTACTGATTAGAGCTTTCAAAGTCCCCAATCTTGTTACAACACACATGTGAGCATTAGCATTCATGTAAGTTAGGTAAATAAAAGGAGTTTCCTTTCTACCCACTTCTCCCCTCCTCAATATCGGTTTCATGGAGACAACACCTTAAATGTGGTGTGCTTTTCTTTTTGTATCCCTCAGCGTTTTCTGCCTGGCAATTATCTAAGACTGTTACTGTACCAGAGAGCACATGTTTTAGAATCCTATTTATNATATCAAGCATATTATTACTCATCTTGGAGCACATCATCACTGCTGTTTCTGAGTTGGAGATTCCTCCAAGTATGATAGCAGCTGCAGCTAATAACATCAATTATACAACACTGAGGTTCCTGTTCTCCTGTTTAGACTGGGGGAAGTTCTTTGCTAGGACGTGCCATATAATTAATTGCCTTTCTCTCTGCATGCAAACATTATAAAAGCTTTAGTCTTGCTGTGTCTATGAGAAAATAGCCGTAAAAAGATTCACTTGCTGAAGCCACAATCCCACTTATTAGGGTGGCTTAATGTGCAGGGGTGAAAAAGATTTAGTAAATTTGCATTAAAAAGGTCTGGTGCTTTTCGGCTCTCCCTGCTGTCTGTATGTTTGTAAAAAGAGTGCTTTGATGTACTAACCTTATCCAAACTTTCTTATGGTTGTTGGTTTTCTTCTTAAAACACAAATAAAAACTGAGTAGGTATGGCAGCTGTCTCCATGGAGTCTTGTTAATACTGTCAGATACATAGCATTGCCATCCTGCTGTAACTTTAAAAAAAATGCTTTAAAGGACTTTGGGAAGAAAGGCGATTTTTTAACTAATGTGCCTAAAGTCATAAACTAAAATAAATAGTCACAAACTAAATCATAAACTGAGTCATAAAGTAAAATCTGTGTCTGGGCAATTTAGTTGTTGACAACATTAAAAACACTTTGGGCACAACAAAAGATAAAAGATATATTTTAAGATGAAAGTTGGAAATTTTTTGTAGGTATTTATTTAAATTGATTTCTCGATATATATTTATCTGTACTAAAATTTGAAAGAGTTTTGATGTTTTCTCCAAGGATGGCATGTGACCAGTCGAGGCAAGAGGGGAGGGCATTACTAAGAGAGAGAGCGGAAAAATAAAATCGGTGATGACAAGGCTGGATTGGGTGGGGCAGAGAAATGCTGGAATAGCCAAACAGCCAGGACATGATTGCAAGGAGTGAAGATATAGAAGCCAAATGTCTAAAAATTAATTTTTGAGCAAGTGGCTCTGCTGAGAATTTTAATACATTCTCTTGAACCTGATAACTTGCAGAAAAAGGGCAAGATAAACAGAAAGCCAGAAATGCCAACATACTGGGTTGTTTTTTAAACCAATGAAGTTTATTCATTTCCTGTTTGTTAACCTGAGACCTTTTGGAGTCAATTTATGTGCTATTACTTCAAGAACTTTTGTAGACAACTTTTGATTTTTAAGTGCCAGGAGCCCAAGGATTGCTTTGGGTATTTGGTGAAAGTGAGGGGGGTGGGGAGAAAGGGGAGAAAAAAAAAATGTAGTACTTGGCAGAGTCTGACCCTTTTCCTGCTGGATGTTTTTCAGGTGAACTACCCAGCTATGCTACTGTATTAAAGTCAGGCCAACTATGTGGAACTAAGGATTATTCCCCAAATCCTCTTTTAATAGTTCTTTTAATGGTGCTTTTCCTCAAGTCTTACTTTTTCCTTAGGATTTCCTACCCTGGCTGGGAGTCTCCCATCATTCCCGAAGCATTGCATCTCCCTGGCTTTCACTCGGGCTGGGTACTGTGCTCTGCAGCTGGGAATAGGAGCTGTGTCCCCCGCAGGCCCATCGTGCGGCTGCAGCCACTGATGGCTTTATCAGATGGACAGAGACATTCCAAGTATGCTTCTGGTCACTGTGGGATATGGGAATATAAAAAATAATGAAAAAGGAAGGCTTAGAGAAAAGCTGTTAGTCAAACCAGGTTTTTTTGTCAATGTTTTTTTTTTTCTTAATTTTTTTTCTTAAAGGCTGAAAGTCTTTACTCCTAAGCAGATTGTTAAAACTGTGTGATGTCATTTTCTTTTCTTTTTAAAGCTGTGTTTTGAGCAGCGGAAAGGCTGCAGGTTAGGTAAAACTATTAATGACCATTTTTTGACCTCTGCTCCAACCGCCCACAGCGGCTGCAAATTTTTAAATGCCTGACGACTGCTTGGCTCTCCACAGCATCATTATGTTGGTTGACAGCAGATGAGATTTCAGAGGTAAAAAAGTCACTTCCCAAATTGCACCCTGCTGGCATGGCCAGTAGACAGATTAAAAAATGGGATTTCAGTGGCATGGTAGGGCAGGATAACTCGGTTTTTATGAGCAAGGTATGCCAAGAGTTCCCTCTGGTTCTCTCTGGCTGCGTGCATGGTGGGGGCAAATCATGGCACAGGGCTAGTGTGGGGAGAGTGCTTTGCAAGATGTTATTGCCTCAGAAAGAAGAACACTTACCTCACATTGCTGTAAGGGTTGTAAAATATTCTGCGATTTCTGGGGTTTTTTTCGTGATTGCCGCTCTTTAGCACTTCCCAGATGTGTTAGGGTTGCACAGTGAGCAGCCTCATGGCCCTTCTGCCTTTGCTGGAGAAGGCTGTGGAAGTGGTGAGACTTTCCTTTTCTTTCTTCCGTCCCTCTTTGCTCATCCTTCACTCTCTTTCCCAGCTTCCTGGGCCTGAGAGAGTCTTGCCTGAACCTTCATGGAACCTGTCAGGATGGCCAGGACAGAAGGACAGGAAGGAAGGAGTGATAAATAAGAAGGGTGGCAAGAGAAATAGTGGGTTTAGCAAAGGTGCTCTGGCATTCCTGTGTAGATTGATGTCTTCCAAGGCTCTGTTTTTTCCAGTTGGCACAGGGAGTTGTCCTGGAGGTATTCACCCTCATCAGTGGCCAAGAATCTCCCATCCTGGTGACATGTTGGAACCCCTTCCTCTGGATCAGTGTGCCAAGCCGGCACATAGTGAATGGATGCACTGAGGGGAGGTTCACTTGCAAACCATGCTGTTCCTTGGACAAATAGACATAGCCAGGAGTAATAGTCTTTAAAACACTTCATGGTTCTTCAGGCACTTCATGCATTTGCTCTCCTCAGTCTTCAGAGCTGTAGCATCTTCTTGCCGTGACTGTCACAAAGAGTGTTTGCTTAGTAGTCGTGTTAAAAGTTGGGAACTTGTGGCATCCTCCAGGCCCTTCTTAAGGACAGTGCTTCCTCCTTTCTTGTATCTGCTGTTCTCTGGCTCGTGCCATGTCTGGTGTCCTTCATGCTCTCTCACGGAGTGCCCTGCCCGTTCCCCAAAGCCTGTGCTCTTTGGTGGTCTTTTGGCTGGATGCTGCTTAATTCAGTCATTTGAAATTGGAGCCCTGTGTAAAAGACTTAACAATAAGTGAGGCCAACAGCATTTCATGGTATCTGCTGGAGTCACAAGTCATGTCAGCAATGGCAGTGCCCTTACAGTGGTGGTGTAGGCTCCAGGACAGTGTGACAACCTCTGGAGCGGGGCTGAATTCTTCTTTGTATCAGAGTCTTGAGTGCTGGATTAAACGTTTCCAAAAATTTATAAAACCTTAAGCACTCTGGCCAGTATTTTTATGGGGAGTGATTGCATTGTGCTCAGGAGATATCTTTCTCAGCTGGGCTATTAAATGAAAAGCTGAAACCTGCCTGGGATGCCAAGAGATGAGTGCTCAACAAAATGAAAGCGTGCAACTTAAATTGCAAACATTCTTCTGTTGTCTGCTTTCCTACTTGCTGCTGGTTGATTCACAGTCGTACCAATAAACATAAAACCTCACCTGCAAGAAAAGCAGAGAGGGTAATGCCCGGAAATTAAGAAAACTTCCTCACTTTGCACAACCTGCGTTTTGAAATTTAGCTCAAACTTGCAAGTATATTGTCCTGCCTTAAATTCCTGCAGAAGGACAGATAATTTTGAGGGTGCGAGATAACTACGCCACTTTAAAAATTCTGAAAATATTTCCAGACCCAGTTGGTGCACCCAGGGCAGCTGCACTTCCAGGGAGCTGCGTGCCAGGGGCCGTGCCAGCAGGAAATGCAGCGTGACCTGTGGCTAACCTGGAGGGTGGGAAACACCGCGAGAAGATTTCCTCGGGCAGCTCTCAGTGTCCCAGGGGCAGCTCTCAGTGTCCCAGGCAGTTAATGTGTGCCTATGGACACAGGAGCCAGCACTAAGCCAAGGAAGCAAGCAGGAGCAGTAGGAGAATTCTTTTCCCACCACGTGCATAGCTGCAAAGCACTTCCGATCGTGTCTCCGTGCCGATGGGCTGACAGCATCGCCTTTTCCCTCCTGCAAGCTGGCTCTGCATGCATGAAGCCTGGCTGTGAAATAGAAATGCTTTTTGTAAAGCATAATATTATTTTAATCATAAATTATTTGGAAACGCGATACAGAAATAGCTTCAGATCACTTCTTCCAGAGGGATGTTTATGCAGTCAGGGTCTTTATCAGCTTCTCAGTGGGAACTGCATTAATATTGCCACAAAAATGCAAACAGTAGTGCCTTTGATAAAGCAATTTGGCATCTCTTAAGCAGAAAGATGTTTTGTTTTCCTAAGATACAACACTGTTTGCAGTGCAGGGATCTGCCGTATGTGCCAGCATATGGAAAGAAAATACCAGTTTTGTTAACATTTGTGTTGGGAAGCCGTGGGGAAGGAACGAGGGAGGCGGCTGTGCAAGCAGTTGCAAAGCAATCTCTGTTACTGCACGGGGGGCAGCCCAGGAAGCCCAAATGTAAATGTTGGTGGCAGAGGTGCTGGTGGCCTGCAGTCAGCCTCCCAGCTTAGCTCCCCCCCAAACACTTTGCCTTCTCCTCAGTGTTACTGTAACACTTTCCATCATGTGCTAGAGCAACGCGGGTCCCCACTGCCACCTCTTCCCATTGCAGAGTCGAAAAGCTTTACTGGCCATACAGTAGGCATCTTTGTGAAAATGTGAAAATGCCTTTTTAGTACTTTCTGGTGTCCCATGGGTATTATGTGTTTGATTAGGGCATTATTTTGATTTTTAGACTGCCTTTGGTTCAAAAATCCTGAAAGGAAGCTGTTGTGCAACTATTTTAATCTGATTTTACAAGCCGATTCCAGCTTGATTCCCAGCACAAAGAAACAAAGAAGAGCTCAGTTGTATTTTTCATCCAAAAGTAAAAACCCCTCCTCCTTTGAAGATCTTTGTAGAGTGTTATGTTTAGAGAGTGATTTGCTATTGTTTAAATTTAATCTCCATAATTACATTGGGATTGGATTAATGATGGGTTATTTTCTGAGTCATTATTTTCTGGCACACACAGCTATCGAGCATAAAGCCAGGTCTTCATCGGATGTAAACTGGCATCACTCCACCGAAGTTAGTGGAGTAAATCCACTTTATATTGTGTCAGCCCAGATGTGATATTAGAGCTATTTCGAAGAAAGCACCCTTTTGGAGTTTGTTGGCCTTGACTCTTATTATTGTAAAGGTGTCTAGGCATTAACTTACAGCTACATTAGATTTATGGTTGTACAGCTGGTCGTTGTGTCTGCACCACCCCAGCTGGACCCAGAGGGATCAGCAAAAGGTGCAATGCCAGACTGAACCATGAGTATCTTGACTTTTTTTTTATGTTTAAAACCTGCCTTTTATCCTTGTGGATGTGGGACAAGTTCATCACGTAGGTCCAGCAAACTTTTACATGCACTTATCTATGAGAACAAACCTTGGTGAATTTGTTGCACATACTGTACTGCAAATCCAGGGGAGATGTCTGAGAAGCAGACTGACTGCTTCCTTTTTGGAATTAGTTCCTTTGCTCATTCTGCTTTTTGGAAAAGGGTGAAGGAGGATGAATTGGGCAGATCTGGTACATAGAAGAGCAGCAGGAGGAGCAGTAGGCAATGGACTTGATGTAGTTGATGAATCCCTCACCATGACTGGGGTGATGGAAACACCTTTTCTTGGGAGATTCTGGGAGGCTGTGTAGAGATCACAGAAGGTAGTTGAAGTTGCTGGGCTGAGACAAAGGTGGGAAGAAATGATCTCCCCTACTCTTGTGCATGTTGGGCAGAGAAGGGTTTGCTTTCAGACCTTGTGTTTTAATGTCTCATCTGAGTTTCTTCTCTTTTAAAGAATTGTCCTTCTCACTGCCTGTGAAATGACTTGTTAATAAATCATAGTTTTGAAAATGGAGAGGTTTTGCTTTCTTTTGGGTCTTTACAGTAAAGAGAAAGTGGTCAGCCCTGTCTGTAAGCAGTAGTGGATTTAGGATGTCGCTGCAGTGGGATAGACCACTTATCTCTTTAGCTTGGTACCCAACTGACAGTGGCACACATTGTATATATGTAAGTGTGAAAAACAGGTAGCAGTGATCCTTTTGTGATTCATCCTCACTACTTCCAGGAGCCATCTGTTTTTGCTGCTGGCCTCCTCTTGAACCTGCAGGTCCACCTAGAGCAATGTAACTTCTGTTTCCTTGTTTAACAGCAGGAAGTACCTGTAAAGCCTTTTAGTCTTCTCTCCTTCTTATTTGAAGATATTAAACTGGTACGTTGTGCTCTTTGGGTTTTCTTCTGCATTTTTTTAAACGGTATTTAGGAAGTGCTGCTTTTAGGAAGAAATGTCAGCTTTAATCTTTAACAGTAACAGTGCTTCTGCAGTTGTGATCATCTGTCAGAGATGTGGGACTGTCTGGGAGACTTGGTATCTTTTTTTAGATTGACCTGACGGATTTGGAAAATGCAGACAAGCCTTCAGGCATATCGTGGGCATCTCTTCAGAGTAAAAAGAATGTGCTGCAGGCCCCACACATGTAGACCCACTGTGAAACAGAAGGCAAATTGTAAGACCCAAATGAAGACTGAGTCTTGCTCTGAAGCTGGACATCACTCAGATTGGGTGTACAAACCCCCACACTCTTACTCTCTTTTGCTTCAAAAGAAGCAACTAGCAACTGTGCTCCAAGATTGAGGAGGGGGGAGTTCAGCTTACATAAATTTTGTTCTGTGCAAGCTATTGTCAGCCAGTATTGAAGAAATTCAGGTGAAATTCTGGCCACTGTAAGTTCACAGCAGTAGATCAGTCACATATGTACATGGTCCATTTATTAGAGGGGACTGCTGGAGCTTTGGTAATGCTTAAAGCATTTGAGGCCTAATACAGTGCTTCATTGCTCCAGATGTGATAAATGCTGTTGACTTAGAGCAGAAATTGGTGATGTAATACAGAGGAATTGCCTTTGTGCTGATTATGTAGATGTGGTGGTGAATCTCCTGTTAGCAATTCCAGTTCTCAGATGTTTTCTCATTTTATTTGGGAGTGGGTCACGTGTGAAGGCTGAGAAATGAGTAGGAATGGCTTACATTTGTACTCAAACTGAATTCATGAGCACTTATGCAAAACTCACTTTGCATAAGCAGGCTATGAATCCTGGCTGCTTTTTCTGGGGTACGGTAGCTGTGGCCCTGCAAAACCAAGTCACCATTAAAGATCTTGATGTGCAAAAGAATCTTCAGTAGTTTCAGCTTTTCTGGGGTCAGGACACATGCAGAATGGCCTGCCCTAAATAGTCCTATCTTATTAATTTGCAACCCCACTCCTTCTCTGCGCCGTCCAAGGAGCCACATCATCATGGAAATTGTAATTATTCATATAGGAATTTTATTTTAAAAAATTGCTTCTAGAGCTCTAGGTTAGTATTTTTGGCTTTATTACCTAGAGTTTGAATTAGATACTTTCTTAAGCCAGTATTTTAATTCTCACCTGAGAACCTGACCTAACACTTTTCTCAGCAGATGAGAACTGGAGAAAATCACCAGATATCATGATACTCGGTGCTGCTGTTCTAAGTGAAAATATTGTTTCCTCAGGAAAGGCTGTTGACCTGTTATTTCTGCATACTGGTTTACTTTAGATCCAAAAAGAAATGCTTAAAATTCCTATGCAGAAGGAGAGTTTATTTCCTTGACTCTCATTATGCTTATGTTTCCTTTCGTCCAAGGTGTGTGCAACACAGTCAGATGGAAGTAGGATGGTATAGTTACCAAAATAGATGTGTTAATTTCTCAATTAATTTTTTTTTTCTGTGCAGTGTTTTAAAAGTAACAAGTATTGTAAGCAGCGTGCTATTTTTAAACCAAGGACATTTTGTGCTGAAATTGGCTATTGCAACACTGGGTTAGAATTAGAATACACAAAATTCAAAACCACAGTAACCCTAATTTTGCCATTCTTGCCTTTTTAACTGCTCAACAATAGTGCTGTGTTTGTATAATATTTAAAAATATTTGTTAAGGGGAATGTAAAGAGCTACTGGCAGGCTTCTCTGTTAACTGTTACTGCACGCTCTGCTAGTCTGCTCAGAAATGGGCTCTAGTGAAAACTCAGGGGTGAGTCCAATGTCCAGAGCTCACAGCGTCCTTGGCATTGCACCAGCCAGGATGGGGGCAGACCTGCATGGTGGAATGGGCAGTCCCTCTGGCTCGTGATGGGCTAAAATCTCTGTTTGGCATCTCCTTTCTCCACTTGCCCTGATATGTGCAGGACTGGATTTGTAGCCTCCAAGGACTTATGCCAGCAAAAGAATAGTAGTGTTTGGGATAATGGAGTCTGACTATGAAGATGAATTTTATAGGCTGTAGTTCATGCTGTGACCTTACAAACACTGGTTTTGTCTGGCTTCGTCCTGACATTGCAGCCAGCACTCTGGGAAATGGCTATGGGAGCCCAACACCACTCAGGGCTTCTACCTTCCAACCTGCCCCAGCTGTGAGCTGCCTGATTTTCCCTGCAAGAGCTTTTCGCAGTTCGGACATTCTTATGTCCATCTTCAGACGGAAATTAGCTTTGGATTTCACATCACCGGTCAGACTGACCCGAATGTGTTCATGTGGCAAAAATAATAATGGGAAGGCAGCTTGAGAAATGATTTCTGTTTTTTGCTGTTGCCTTGCATTTTGGTGTATGCTGTCTGTATTTTGAATACAAGCTCATATGATGCATTGTAACACGATAGTAATCCAGACTGGGTAATCCTGGGAACCAGCAGCTTGAATCTTGCCTTTCCAAATTTTACTGTTCTAAAACTTGACTTCTTTGTTAAAAATGAAGAGTTTCCAGGGGGCAAAAAGCCCCCAGAGAAGGGCTGTTGGCATTTTATATTTTTAAGCTGTCTTGTTGAATGAAAACAGTTGATTATTAACTTGATGGGGTGACAATGAATATAGAGGACTTAAATATCTCACCACTCCCACAAAGAAAAAAAAAATCCACCCTCCATTGTATCATGGGAAGATACATAGCCAGAAAGACTTTCCAGCTCATTAAACTTTTATACTTGCTTCATACAAGCTTAATGTAGGCTTTTTTCCATCCTGTGATGTTGTTGGGCTGCTTCTGAACTGATCACAGTGGAGGAGGACACCATCAGCTTAACAGTATTTCTTTCTTATAGCAGAAACCTGGCTTTCTTATAACAGAATAAGTAGAATTGCTTAATCTGAAGGATTGAAAAAAGATTTCCTTGTTTGTGTGTTCCAGGTTGTTTATTCTGCCAAGCCTGATAACAAAATCAGTCTGAATGTTTCCCCTGTAATCAGTTTAGTCAGCTTCTATGATTGTGTGGTGTATTTGGGCAAGGACAGGGATAAAGGAAGAAAGTTTTAAAAAAACAGGAAAATACTATTGTGAATATATCAGGCAAGTTATAAACTGGGAAAGGGTAATTGGAGTCAAGCACTGATACCTGCTGCTACTTATCATGCTCTGTGGTAGATGTTTTGGTGGGCTTTTCTTCCTCTTGTGGCTTGTGTTTGACTTTTTAGAAGAGGAGTGTGGGATAATACTGATTTAAAGGACTAGAGTTTGGTTATATCACTTTTAAACTGCGCATTTTGTAGTGATGAGTGGAGGTTGGGCTGCTGTAGCTGACTTGAGGTCAGAAAGGAACAACAAAAAGTGATGTTTGGGCTCATTTTGAGCCCCATGCTGTGTGGGACAGCTCCAGGCTCTCTCTTGTGCACTTGGAGAGACCATATCGCATCTTGATGCGGGGCAAGAGCTGGCAGGAAGCATCAACAATTCCTTTGCTGCCTCTGGTGTAATTTTAGCTTTCTGGCACGCTGATAGAGTTCTGTTGCTTATCCTGGTTGTGTCCTTCCCTTTGCTCTTCCTGCTCCTTCTTTATCATCCTCAGCCACGAGCCTGGGGAAAAGCTGCCTTGCTGCACCTCGCCTGCAGGTCAGCTCATCCCTGTGACAGCACGGAAGGGGGTGTGGGTTTCACCTGGTCACTGCACCCATGAGCGAGAATGTAGCGAGTTCTAAATCGAGAATCGTTGCTTGATATGCGTGCCTCTCCAAGCCCGTGGATGTAGACATTCCCTCACCATTAATTACATCCTCTCGTCTTTTAGCAGCGAGTAAACAGGCCAAGCTGGGCATGTCCTGCTGCAAGCAGCCCAACACAATTTCTCATTGGTTGGATGCTTGCAAGTTTCTCAAAATACATGGCTTCTCTCTTTTGGGAAGTGCATCTTGTGGGCCTCTCCTCAGGATGGGGAGTGGTTGGGCAGCTCGGGGTCCCCTCTTGGAGGACGTACGTGAAAGTGACATCAACCAGTCCAGTATTGCTGGAGTTGATCCCCATAAAACGCAGGGGGAGGTGCTTCAAAGGGAAGCCCGGGTCACCCATAACCAATAACCAGAGAGGTAATTCGTGGTGGCACTGGGATTGAGTGTTACCGTCATTCGCCTTGGTGCAATCTCTGACAGAGGTGCTGGGCATCACAACCTCATTCCTGGAAGTTATAGAGCCCAATCACCCTCATTTGTCAGTTGTTTGACATTTGAGCTGCTCAGACAGATGCAGTGAAAGACTGACAGAATTGGCAGCAGTGTCTGACTCTGACAGCAGTTTGAGAATTTGCCTGTTTGCCTTGTGGTAGCCCCTAACGCAGCATCCCCCAGTGTGGTGTCCCACAGAACGCTCGGCAGCAGTCATGCAGAGGTGAAAAGATTTCCAGGCGAGCTTCAAAGAGAAGGATGTGACTAACTGTCTCACAGGCAGCCAGGACGTGGACGCAGCCAGATGAGGCAGCTCACATGAACGGGCTGCCAAAAGAAAGGGAGAGGACGGATGAAACTGTGACTGGAGAATTAGGAGGAGTAGGCAGTTGGGCAAGGTAGAGGGGTTGTTTCCAGCAGCTGGGAGATGTCTGTTCTTCAGGGAGGTAACCTGTGGGTAAAGTGCCGGACCTCAAGCACGTTGGCTGTCATTCCTGGCGCTGCCGCAAGCCTCCGCCGCCTGTCCTTGGACAAGTCACTCTCCCGGTGACTCAGTATCCCAGCTGTAGAACAGGCATTGCTGCTTACCTCATGGGGATGTTGTGAGGGTAGGCTCGTGGACGCCTTTGCAGTCTGATGTATTAAATGGGGGTGAACAACAAAAAGTGACCACAAAGACAAACATTAAAAGGGACGTGTTCTTCCCTTGCTGCCTCTAAATGTAATCATGTCCCTAACAGTAATGTAATGGTGACTTATTCATCACTGACATACACTCCTTCAGTTTCACTGGTGGGAACAGCTTTTTGTTTTCACTTTTTGTCCCCTCAGGCTTGTAAAGATGTAATTTTTTTATGTTTATATAATATGTTAATGTTTTAAGCAATTTCTAGGAAAAAATTAGAAAAAATAACAAACAATTAATCAAAGTCAGACTAAACCGAGATGTAAGCAAGTAATACAAGAGTGGGACTAGAAGCAGAGTTGGCAAAGGGAGCCTCAAACAGAGAAAATGCAAATCCTGAGACCTAAAGAAGGAGGAATTCTGTTTTGTGTCTGTCTTAAACCCTGAGAGTGTACCCAACGAGGTCTAAGACCAGAAACCAAAAAGGGTCACTCCTCAGTTCTCTCATTTTCAAATAAGCTTCTGCAAAGGAGGGGGACTTCAACACTCAAAAGAAATGTCATGTTAATCATGTTCACTCACTAGGTGGTCCAATGGCTAGTGCACAAACCTGGGAGCCAGAAAACAGCATGTTTTAGGTCACTTAGGGAATTGGTTGACCTGGTGCTATCATTTGGTTCTGCCTGTGCCAGTGTGTGCTAAAGTAAAATGGAACTACTTGTCTCCTCTCTTGGAAGAGGGCTGTGAGACTTACGGAAATGCTATAAAGAACATGGAGAGCCACAGGTGGAAAATGTTGGGAGTGGTCACAAGCTTCAGCCTTTTACACAGGAGCAAAATGCATGGTCATATTTCACCTGTCAAAGCTGGCTTTTCTTTAAAAAATAGGAAGTCCCAAAGGAATTGGCTAGAGAAGAGGAACATTCGTCTTCACTTAGTACTGTATTTGAAAAGCTTTAATTGCATAAGACTTCCTGGCACTTGCCAGGGCTATCTTTGGAGAAAAAACCAAGATTCTTGGTATTTTTGAAGGAACAGGTGGCTGCATGTAGAAACCTTTTGCTGTTAAATTTTAGTCATGGTTCCTTTTCTTCCTTTTCTTTCCTTTTCCCATCTGCAGTTGAGTATGACAAGGAGTTCACGCCTCACCAGCGGCACCACAAGGAATTCAAATTTAATTTGTCTCAGATTCCTGAGGGCGAGGCCGTCACAGCCGCTGAGTTTCGGATCTACAAGGACTGCGTTGTGGGAAGCTTTAAAAACCAAACCTTCCTTATCAGCATCTACCAAGTGCTGCAGGAACATCAAAACAGGTATGCAAGAGGAGGCTCGCTTTGTGCCACGAGCTGCTGTCCTGCAGAAGGTTGAATTTGTGCATTAGTGTTGATAGGACTGAAAATAAATATCAGGTTTGTTCGTATTAACAGGGTTCTGTTATTGCATGGTCCTTTCCTTATGGGAAATGGGCACGGTAGAGTGCAAATGAGGGTGTGACTCAGCTGCAAGCTTTGTCTTTAAATAGAGAAAGAATCTGCTGAGAAGCAGTAGATTTTTAAACCACTGCTGGTGTTGCTCTTGTGAACTGAAATTCTCATATTCCCTTTCAACTTAATACTACCATCCTGTTTGAAAAATACCGGTAATTAGTTCAGACTTGATCTGCTCACAGCTGGACTGTTATTAAAGTAAATAAAGCAGAAGAAAATTCAGCATGCTGATCACAGGTACAAAATCACTTCTGGTCTTTCAGTGGCAATGAGAGAGGAAAAGTGAGAGAGGCAGGGTAGAAACTGTGACACAAAAATCCAAACAAGTGTAAATGGAGTGATTAATTTAAAAAGAGTAATGTTTCAGATGGAGGAATCATGTAAGGCTAAAAGATGGAAATACATGGTCAATTAAATGTCAGAGTAATGCTGTGGTACAAAAGTGTTTCATTACTTCTACCGAAACTTGTCAGGACTGTAGCTGTTCCTCTGCTGCAGGCATTAAAAAAAAAAAAAAGAAATCAAAACCAGCAGTGTTTAAAAAAAGCTCAATTTCTTTTCTCTGTGAAGGCTTCATGGGTGTTTTCCTTTCTGCTCCTTCTTTCTCCAGCCTTTCCACTGGTACCATTTGGAGGGATTGGCCTTTGATGATTGGCAGTTCTCAGGGCAACATCAAATAGCTTGTGGTTGTTCTGTGGGGGAGTGTGGGCTCTGGGGAGAAGAGAGAAATACCTGGGTAAATAGGTGATGGGGAAGAAGGTGTGGTTTTTGGAAGATCAGTGTTCGCTTTGTGCTTCAACTTGCAGATTGCTGGAGTGCCTCGTGGGGTGATGTGCTTGCTGGTTAGAGTGTTACATCAATGGCCCTTGAAGAGCTGATGAAAGTCCAGACAGTCATCCAGATTTCGTAGATGTTAGATATATTGTTCATTCAGAGCCACATTGCAGAAAAAATGGCGAGTGTCGGTCTCCTTTAGATTCCACAAGTACAGATCCCACCTCTGGAGCTGGAAGGAAACCTCTGCCAAGTGTCTGTGGAAGCAGTTGATAAACTGCTCTGTGACAGTCACCGAAGCAGGGCACAGAGTAGGAGAACTGTCAACTTTTATGTGGATATAACATTTTTTCGGAGTAAACTGAGCAAGAGAGTAAGGCAATGTGGGAAAGAGAAAAAAGTACAGGGTAAAGTACAGGATAGTGCCCCTCATATACCCTGTTCCTAATAAATTTACAAACTCTTTGTTCTGAACGTGGCTGTGTGCAACAATGATGCTGGGACTTTGTATCTGTTTCACACACCATACCAGAAGCATGCCAAAATGGGATTGTGCCACAAAGCTGCGACGTGTGTCCTTTGGCATCTGCATGTCCTGGGCTTCCGTGGGTGCTTGAGATCTCCCTACGGATGGAACAGAGGCAGCAGCACCTGGGTAGGGATCACCAGGGTGGTCTCTGTCCAAGAGCTGGCGAGTATTTTGGGTCTTTCAATTCCCTTCCACGACGTTCCTTCTGCCGTTGCTGGCGGCCATGCAGAGGGGATCCCGCCGCTGGGACTGGGAATCGTAACGCAGCTTCCTGCAGGCCCAGACTGCCAGCAATTCGCCGTCCCTCCTGACAGGGGCTAGGCGTGAACCGCTGACCCAGGGATGAGTGTCTGTAGTTCATTACTAACCTCTGACTCATCCAGTCCCTCAAGGCTCCCTTTTTGTTTCTTTTTCTGCTTTATTTATTTACTTTTACTGGTGGGAAGGAGGGAGACGTTTGGCTAGAGCATCTTGTTCTTCGGATGAGTTTGTGGTGCTTGTCACATCATCCTCACAGAGGTGGGCAAGATGTGGCTCACAGATTCTTGGAGCTGTAGAAAGGACATGCCCTTTTCCATTCTTTTTTCCTTTCAGCTTAAAGGGCTCTTTCATGTGTGTGTAAAATATACATTTGAAAACGTGTACTTCTCTATAAATACATGGATAGGCCTGTATTTTCTGTACATATCTGTATATGAAAGTGCATATATATTTATTAATTGTCCCCTTTATGTTAAAAACATGGTGTTGAAAGAGTTAAGATAGTAGAAGGTGCATATTACATATTCAGTGATATATTTAGTTGAGCTCTGACTCCATTGGCTACAGCTGCCATAGGTTCAAACATTCACCCTCACTGGTGACCTGGGTGGACTTTGGCCTGTAAACATTCTTGAAAACAAATACTAAAAAGTTGTATTTAGCTGTTTGCTAATATCTCTGCATGGAGGGGAAAAATGCCTCAGATTATTCTGGTACGCCTGAAGGAACTGTATTACTGAGAGGTTATGGGTTTTGATCATCCATTCACTTGCTTGCTTTTACTGGGAAAAAGAAGTCCAAAATGTTTTTTTCTCCCCTTTTGTCTCAGTGGATTAATTTGGAATACAATGTTCTCTTTTCCAGTTCAGAACACTGGAAAGTTAAATTATAAGGAAAAGCCCTGGGTTTTGAAGGAACTTACTAAATATTTGTAAGGCTTCTATTGACTTTTAGAAGACATCATATGAGCCAGAAAATAACAGCTGCCTTTGACTTAAAAAAAAAAAAAACCCTACTAAAAAAAGTTGTGTCACACTTCCTTTAGACTAACGGTTTTGAATAATAGCCTGATATTTCCTGACATTTTGTGACATTTTATTGCATGATGAGGAGACTGTACAGATCTTGAAGTCTAGCTGGTGAACTAGTAGGTGAGAAGAGAGTCGCACACTTTTGCATCTCTTTCTGCTGACAAATATTCCTGCTGGTCAGGAAAATTCGTCTCTAAAGGCTGCAGAAAGTGCCTGTTCAGTTAACATTTGCAGTCTTCAGAAAAAGTGCAAAGACACCATGTTAATCTTGGCTTTTATGAGGTTAACAGTTGTCTGAGGCAATTATTGGTAGCTACTAAAATACTTTTGGGTGCAAATAATTCTTAAGAGGGCAACTGGCATGTATAGATTTAAACCAGGAGTCTACAAGGGAGAGGCAGCATGCACCTCTGGGGGGAAAATGTAAAGAAAAAGGATCCTGCCTGCTTCTGTCGAAGAAACAACTTTGGCAGGGCAGGAGATAAGAGAAATCTTCAGTAAATACAAATCTTCACCAAAGCTCAGAGCCTGGAAGTATCCCTTGGCTCCAATTAAGTGTAATGAAGTGGCTTAATTCAGTGTTACTTGAGCAAAGGGAAAAAAAAGCTCATCTGGACAGTAACAGCGTGAGCGTGTGACTCCAGCCCAGATGTGCGCTGCTGCACGGATTCGCGAGGCATTGCTGGCTGCTCCCTAATGGCTAAAAATGGAACCAAGCCTGAGGCTAAAATTTCTGCCACTTACTGAATTATCAAACTGATTTTTGCTGCTGTAGACAAGGCTAAAATCAGGGACTATATGGGCCCGTTTGAGACTGTCTCCGAGGCAGACGTGTATGGAGAGAGAGCATGAATGATCCGAGATCAATGCTGATAGAGGTAGTATAAAACCTCTGGGCAGAAATTTGACCGTGTCCCATCAGAAATATGAAAAATATACTTGTGGGGGCTCCAGGCAGTGAAACTCACATTGAGGACAGTGTGGTCTATGTACATTCTCTCTTAAAAAAGAAAACATTTTCAATACTGACTCACTTGTGTCAGTAATATTTTCATCTCCCCATTCCTTCCACCCTTTTGTAAGGTAAGAAAAACAGTGCTTAAAAACTAAGCTTTTGTTTTTTAACCAAACCGCGGTTAACGGCCACGTTTTGTCATAACACAAACTGCTGGAGCTGTCAGTGGGATGCTGCGAGGAGATTAATGAAATCCTCGGGATGGATGGGTCAAGCCTGTGGCCAGCCATCAGTGGTATATGCATTTTGGACTGTGTGGAGAAGAGGCTTCACCAGGCAAGGCTGAGGTGACATCTGGTTTGCTTTGAGGGGGATGACTCTGGGTTTTGAAACAGGCTGTGGGCTGTAGGGGCTGATGCTGGGAGAGGGAATGGACGATACGTCTGCCAGATGTCGCTGCCCTTCAGCTTCTGACCCCCCAGAGTTTTAAGAGACTGGGCTGTTTGAACACTGGGGTGGAACCTTTTTCTTCTTTTTTTTTTTCCCCTTTGGAATATGCAGAAAACAGGGACATTTGCCAAAGCACCAGTTTAGGAAGGCAAGTGGTGTCAGCTTCCAGGTGCTTGTCCCACCTTGGCTGTATCTGACGGACTGTTTAATTTCAGCAGGCAGGAGCTACACAGCCTCAACTCTCCTCCCTTCTGTGGTACCAATGCACAGCTAAACCTGGCACTTGGGCTTGAGTCTAAAGTGCAGCGCCGATTTTGTGGAAGCACCAGCAAAGCCATCTGTGATTTTTGGTGCCTCTTGTGAGTGGAATGCCATGTAAACAAGACCTTTACAAGGGAAGGGAAGAAATGAGTTTGTCCCTGAAAACAGATCATTATTTAAACAGTTTCTGTCTTGAAAATTCCGTGCCCTCACCCAGAGAGGTGTCAGGTCAGGACTAGGGAAGGCAGTTTATGGTTGATCAAAGATGTTAGTCCTTGGTTTGGATCATCAGTATGTTTTCAAGTGTAAATATCCTGCTAATGCAGACCTCAGAACACTCCCACACTGTCCAAACAACTGATCTATGAAAAACACAGTGGCCTGTGTTAGTGATCAAAGGAAGATACGGTACGTTAATGGTCAGTTTATTAAACAGTTTTGTTTGCACCCAGAATGAAATATGGGGACGTGATGGTCAGGAAGATTCCTCCTACATGAAAAGACACGTGTGGACATAAATGTGCCCTGCAGAGCAGCTGCCTGGGGACCATGTTCCTGTTCTACTGAACATAATTCCTTGAGGGTTAAGGCGCTTGTTGGTTTTAGCTGCCAGTTATAGTGGTAATAAAGTCTTCCTCTTTGCAACAGGATATTTATACAAATGTGATCCGAGCTTCTAATCTAAAGGGCAAATTGATTCAACAGCAGTGTTTATAGCTTAGGAAATAAATAACCCTCCTCGACTGGGTTTTGGAAGGGGTTGTGTAATACAAATGACAAAGCTAGCATCAATCTGTTTCAAGTTGGGGTCAGATTTGTATATAGTGTGTATATATTTGTATATGATAGAGCTGTTTCCATGATGCTATAGAGAGGCGTCTGTCCGCATCTCAGTTCAGCTCCCACTGTGGGTATGTGATTTGTTGTCTTTTAGGCTGGTTGGTTTAGAGTAGTTTGAAAGTCAGAGTTATTCTGGATGAAACTTACTGGTTCCATAATCAGCTGGCATTTTCTATCTAAACTAAAGAATGCCATATCAGTGCCTTATTTCTTTACTTAATGGACAAAGATAAATACTACCCCTTTGCCCTCTCCCCCATCTTCATGCCTCATACTGCATTTGAACTCTGAAGTGTAGTACTATAGCCATCACTGCTGCTAGAACACCCCTTTTTCTTATAGAATTGTAGTGAAAAAAAAAAAAAAAAANCAGTTGGTAAAATATTGATTTCTCAGATCTGTAAAGCTCAAGACCTTAAGCTGAATGGAGTGAGACACCTTTGCACTCAAATATCTGTGTTGACTTTACTGGAGATTATCATGGACCTGTAGGTTGAAATTCCTGTAGTCTTGGTGTCTTCTAGCTCTAGGCTCTGATTTTCCACTATTTGCCAGAGGCAGCTCTGAAACAAGAGTTTCCCCCTGCTGCTCTCCAGTGAGTCTGGAAGACTTAACCCTCTGCCCCTGGGGACTTTGCTGCCAGGGATGATGCACACAGTGTTACAGGACAGCCTTTTCAGCACAGGGGAGCTCTTATCACATGGAACAGTGGAGGTGCAAGGCTGAGCTTATCCATTCCCTCTTGGGCTTTTCCATGCCTGGATGCATCCAGGATGGCTTTCCCCTCCCTATGCTGAATTGCAGACCTCCTCCAGACTGTCCCAACATCTCAATTCCATGCTTTTTTCCCTCTCCTGGCTGTCAGTCCTTGCGAATCAGTGCCCGGCTGCTGGTCTTCTATTCTACCTTGGAAGCAACTTCATTTGTAGGTTGACATTTCGTCATATTTCCTTTCTTGTTTCTAAGAAACTCTTACAGGCTGTGTACTCTCCTGGTCCTCTGTCCTACAGATGGCATTGCTTCTTCAGGACAGTTAAACTGAAGCTCCCTTCTCATGAAACAGTAGAGACTGCCTTTGCTTTCCATGGCAGCTCACTCCAGGTGCTGGCATTCCCCTGCCTGAGGCTCTCTGTACAGGAGAGCACTGATAGATTGAATTTTCTATGCGGCTGTTAAATCTTTGGAGTACTGGTCATTTAGATACACTAAGCTGTTGAGGTTTTGTATTGCATCTCTTGGCAGTACCTCCAAGTGCCGTGGGAGCTCCACATAAGGTCCTTTCTGTAAGTAATAAACACTTTTAAATTCTGAGTAGTGCTTACATCTACTGCAAGATGGGGCGTCTACAGGCCTGAAAAGGCTGCAGTTTCAAAGTTTTATCTATGTTGAGCTCCATCCAACTCTGTAAGACCGAATCAGTTTTGGGTAAGAGTTATTTGCCCACTGAAAGTGGGTAAGAGCATATAATCTTGCTAGTTTGCAATAGGCAGGATAATTTTTACAGAAAGTTGATGTCAGTGCAAACTAAAGACTCTGATCCTGAGGTATGCAGAAGAGTATTTAGAAAGTGTGTTAATTAAAATGTAGATTCCACACACTTCTGTGCAAAATTCCCTTTTGAGAAACTGCTGCTAGGCAGTCTAGACTATTATGTCAACTTGTCTTTGAAGAAAAGTAAACAAAAAGGTTGAGCTGAGGAAAGTTTTAGAGACTTATAGTAATTAATGCTTTGGTAAATGGCTGTTGATGCGTAACAATCCTTTAAACACCTGGGTAATTGCAAGCTTTGAAGTTGGGCCAAAAATGTTGTTCCAAGACATGTAATTAAAATACAAGACCTTTAACTTGGTCATTTTGAAGGTGAGATTTCTGTTTGTTCTCACTGTCTCCCTGGTAAAACTTCTGCCTGCTCAGGCAACGAAGGCCAGGGAGGGTGGGAAAGTAAAAAAAAAAACTAGTTCAACAGATGCTTCTTTAAATTTAGCTTTTTATAGCTTTGGTGTTTTTCCTATAGCAAAGTTCCATGTTGTAATGTGTATCCAGAACAGAGAAATTATTTTAATGTGAACATTTCACTAAGTATAGTAACTAGGAGAAACCACTTGACCTGGTTACTAATTTGACTGAATTCTAAGTTAATTAGTGTTCAATTAAAGAGAATTAACACCCAGAGACGTTTTGTTGAAAGGTTTACACAGGGGTTTCAGTTAACAAAATATTTATCTTAGAGGGGGAAAAGCACTGAAGTTAAATGCAAGCTGTTTCTCCTATAAATGCCCTGAGTACATGGTTGGGATGCCGGCATTAAGAATAGTATAAGAATAGTAGCTATATTTGATATTTATATATGACAAATCTGCTCTCTGAGGACACTGGAGCTAAATCCTGCCTTCTGAATTACACAGGCCATATTTCCTCCAGTAAACTGAGTACTCCTTTCTGTTTATTGCAGCCACTTGTGATTGCTCTGTTGACCTTTGCTTCTCTGTTCTTCTCCAAAGTCTTCTGAAGGCCATGGAAACACTCCCATTTATTTCTTGAGACATGAGCCATACTTCAGGGCCTTGATGCAAAACAAAGACCTCCTGTTTCGAGTTGGGAGTCTCTAATTTGCATCTTCCTATTTAATATCCTCTCTTGTATCAGGAAAGTTGTTTCAGCTCATCACCACAGTTTCTCCCATTCACTTGCTTCCATTTAATAATATAAGGTTAATACATACTATGCCTGAAGCAGCCTTCCTATGGAAATCAGTAACTGAACTCATCCAGATAGTCAAGCACACCGAAAATAAAGATGAGACTTGGGCATCTTAGTGACAATGAGGTGGCAGTAGCTGTGTAAAAACCCAGAGGCAGGTTTAGACAGAGAGTATGTTAAGAAGTTGCCTGTCTTGGTGATGAAATTTATCTTCTGTACACTGAATTTTAAAGTCCTGTGGAGGTGCCAGAGGTCATGTGATGTCCTTGACATCTGGGGCTGCTTGGGCATGAAACCTTTGGACTGACTCTTTCTTCAGCCTATGCTGAGAGCAGATACTCCTTTCCCTCTGCAATGATGCTGGCTCAAACGTTTCTTCCAGCCTTTCTTTTTCTAGTTTTTCCTGTTCCTCACACTCCCTTCTGATTTCCCTCAGGCTCCATCTTGCCTCTGTTGTTCTCAAATGCTGAAGCTTTCAGACACCCTTCCATGAATGTGATCACATAACAGTTACTGCTTCCTCTTGTAAGGCCTCTGCCTGCCTCACTGCTCAGGATCAATGTTGTCAGTTAATGACTAGAAATTCAATACTGTGTTTTGTGTGACTTGCTCGGTATATGATCCGTTTCTCACCTTCTTGTCCACTCTTAGATTTTGCTTTGACTGGGAGCTTGCATCTACTTATGTGTAGTGCTTTTCAGCATGGTGTCTGACTGCTTCCTAAACTATTTCTCTTTTGGATATGGGTGCATGTCCTCTTTCTTGTTGTGCAGATGAAAAAACTTTGTAATCCCTTTTTCTCTGCACACTTTTTATCCAAGGTCTCTCCATCTAGTCCTTGCATGTCTCTGTGTCCCCCACGACTGCAAAAAACCCTCACCTTTCCCCATCTGATGAGAAATTCTTTCCCTTTGACCAGGGGCTGAGGTGTGATATTCTTTCACTTTGACCTTCCTTCCTATTTCCCTTTGACCAGAGGCTACTCTGAGATATTTCCCAGCTTCCATTTGAAGATCAGACATCATATGGCTTTTTTCGCAGGAGTAGCAGGGGTATCTCTTAGCCACGTGGCTGTAGGAAAGAGCAGATTCCCCTCAGGTGATTCATGGTGTTTGGTTTACCAAGGGGGAAAGGAGGGCACAGTATGTTCCCTGCATGCAAAAAGTCCAGGGGATTTTGTTGCAAAGCTCTGAATCTCTGTTGAGCCTTTGTGGGCAGCAATTTTCAAGTAGTTACTGCTTGGCCAAATTTGAGGTGATTTTCTTAAGCAGAGAGGAACATACAAGATTTCTATTCCAAAAAAAATAAAGGAATTGTTAAAGACATACAGCTGAATAGTTGGGAGATATTTTAATGTGAGTAAATTCTTTTTTTTTTTTTTTTTTTCCTTCTTCCTCCCTAATTTTGTCTTTGGAAATAGGTGACTGAATATTTTTTTAAAACCTTCATGCCAGAATGGAAACTAGAAATGATATGCAATTCTGTGCAGCCTGCTGAGGCTTGGGCGACAAATGTTGATTGAAAAGAGGCTGTAAGAAAAGATATTCAGATGTGTTGCCTACACATCCACTATGGCTTAAATACTTGTGGGGGGGCACCTTCAGCGTTGGCTTCATCCACTCGAACAATACAAAAGTCAGCTGAATAGCAGAGCTAATTGAAACCCAGTCCTGTATGAGACTTTTTGCAGAGAATTAACTGGACTGGAAAGGTCGATTGTCCATTTTTCTTCATTTTACAGAGGAATCAAAATCTTTCCAAAGGGAGAGTGACAGACTGGGATAAAGTGGATCATTCTTTTTTGGTAGAACTGTTCTTTGATCAGGCAGTTTTTTTATTATATTTGTGGAGGACACTAAAATGGAGGACACCCATTGGAAGGCAAGACTGTATTTTGAGTAATTTAATAATTGTGGAGGTTCAGTCTGGGGTGGGGTGGGGGGAAATTTGATTTGGTGGAAAGGACAATTGTATTTGGACATGAAAAATCACTAATGTAGATACACCCTAGGGAATGACTGTGTCCTTTGTGGTTCAGCAGCATGAATCTAAGGATTATAGTAGATCACAAGGTGAACATGAGTTAACAGTGTGAGTTTTGTGAAGAAGCCAAAATCATATTCTGAAGTATATGAGTAGAGGCACAGTCTGTAAGATGCATCAGGGTTATCCTTCCACTGTACTCAGCATCAGTGAGATCTTGATCTGAGCTAGGTCAATAAAAAACAATGAGAGGAGTCAAAGTCTATAAAACAGGGCTTCTAAGGAGACACTGAAGATATTGTTGTAACAAGAAGAAGATATTGTTGTGACATTTAAGTTAGGTAATATAGGGGGAAAAACAAGTTCAAGTGAAACCCATTCAATTTCCTGGAAAGATGAGAAAGTTCCTGGGGCTGGAGATATACAAGATCAGGTCAGGCAAACATGTTTCAGGAACGACATGGATGTAGGTGGTCCTCCCTGGAGTTCAGGGGAATTGGCTACATGATGTCATGTGAACCACTTTGGCTCTCTGATGTCCAAGTGCCTTCCCAAAGGTCAAGGCAATGGGAATATAAACTTTCTGCCTCCTCTTCATGTTTTTTTAGACCTAACTACTCCTATGTGTGTGTTTCAGTGTTTGGGAGGGTTTGCTCTTACAGAGTTCCTTGTGCAGAGGAGTTACAGAGTACAGAGATCAGGAAGCAATTGGTGTGAGGGGGAAGGTCGGAACAGGTGCTAGGAAAACCCCTTTTCAGATACAGTTGACTTCAAGTGTTGGATAGGCCCAATGTTTAAGTCATATTCAGAGGTGGGAATGATCTAGAAGTTCATTCCTCTCTTAAAACTGGAGAGGGAAAGAGTGTCACAGCTGCAGCTGCTGTTTGCAATTGCCTTTAAGCAGCACTTCAGTTTATATACCCTGCCTGGGAAAGCCCAAATCTCTCAACCTTAAGATTTCCAAAACATGTAGCAGCTGGCCAGCTGTAGCTGCTTGCTGCTGTTGGAGGTGAAGGTCAGAGTTGATCCTGAGCCCTCTTCCCGCTGGAGGAACGGTGGTAAAGACTCCTGTGGGAAAGGCTGCTGAGTCAACCACAGAGTGTGCAGCTACCAGTGAGGTGGAGGAAAGCCTCCGTGCTGTAAAAATAGCTGCACTAGGAGCTCTAGTACACTTAAGTGCTTATTTTTCCATGTGTGATCTCATACAACCAAGCTGCTGGGCAGTATGACATAGCAGTTGGCCAAAAATAAAACGTAACTCAATCAAAAATTTTTTTCTGAACTTAACCTTTGGTGGGTAGGAGAGACAGGTACCCTTTTTACTCATTTGCATTGTTAGAAAAAAAATCCAGGGGGGAAAAGAGATGAAGATGGGATTGACACCTGGTATCCATTTTGTGGGGATGGCCACAGGTTAAGGGTGGGAACTGTAGCCTTCTTGCACAGGAAAGTTACGTCTCTAATACAGTGAGAAAATGTACATGGGATCTCTCTGGGAGCTTCTGCAGCTGATTTCATTGAATAGAGTTTGGGTGAGTACTTGATGCTGCAAAAAAGTTATAGACTTCAAACCATTTGAAGCTGAAGCCCATGAAGATGGTGCAAGATCAACAGCCTTGGAACAAGGCCTCCAATCCTTGTTGATAAGCCTCAGAAAAATATCTTTAGAGGCCTTTAGGGGTTCGTTTTCCTTCACTGTTTGATGCTTGGCCAGCCGTTTATTTGATTCTTTATTTTGGTCAGTTGAGGTAAGCCTGTGTTTGTGTATGGTGAGCTTAAACTGTGAAACCCCTGTGGCAAAAGAAAGGCATTGAATGCCTGGTCATGCTGGTGGTTCCACTGGCTGTGAACGTAATAAATGTATGAATGAAGTAATGTCAGGGCTAGCATTACACTCTTCAGGAAGAAGAGTGCCTTAGTAATCCCTTGTGCTGGTGGAGAAATGGACAGCCCTGAGGAGTAGGATTGCTTTCCTCTATCTTAGAAAATGGTGAAAACCTTTATGATCCTGAATTTCACATGTGGAAGTATGTGCATCTCATGGCAAAACTCTGGACACAAGCAGATATAGGACATTGTTTTGTTTTGTTTTGTTTTAGACATTAACATAACTTATAACTATTTCAGATTTTGTTTCTGTAACAGCAAAAGCCTGGAGAGACAATCCCCAACATCACAATCTTGTCATTACCCTTCTCCTCTGCAGGGCCTCCGACCTGTTTCTGCTGGACACGCGGGCGGTGTGGGCGTCAGAGGAGGGCTGGCTGGAGTTCGATGTCACTGCCACCAGTAACATGTGGGTGATGAACCCCCAGCACAACATGGGACTGCAGCTGAGCGTGGTGACCCGGGATGGTAGGTTATGGGCCAGGTAACATGAGTCACCCCTCAGTCTCTTGGATGCTGTCTAGAAGTGGTGCTAACAGAACTCAGCTGGGATGTGGCAGGGTGAGCACTCTGCTTTCGGAAGGCAGCTGTAGCCAACACCGCGAGCAAGACGTCTGAGGGCACAGGTGGTGGGTTGTCAGTTCCTGGCTGTCCCGTGATGGACGTGTCTTTCCCCATAAGTGAGGTCAGGTGTCTCTAGACAGCACCAGGACCAGCTGGTGGAGGTGGGTTTGGGTAGGGCCCCAGTCTCTCTGGGTTGGAGGTAGAAGGGGGCATGGAGCTGGGATTCCATGTGGGGTGAGGTTCAGGGATGAGAGGAAAAGAAAAGGCAGATATGGGTATGTACCTCCCCATGTGGGTTTATGGCAGCCCTCCTGGCTTCTTTGGCTGCTGCTGATGCTCAGATCTCATCAAAGCTGATGTGTGAGCACTGCTGGAGAAACAATGTGGTCTCTGTGTGGGGCAGCTGCAATGACAACATTTCACAGTTCACAGAAACTTTGAAAGGTGGAAAAGAAAAGAAGAGACTGCAAAAGAGCATGAAATTGAGTGTTGGAAGATAAGCAATGGAGAGGATCTAGATGAGCAGAAGGTGACCAAAAAGATGACAGTGGCATCTGTCTTCTGTAGGAACCAGTCTCCAACCTTGTTTTCTTTCTATTGCTTCATGCTTGGTTTGGTACACCTGTGGATGTCAAGTAAGACTAGAGGGGCTGTCCACTTCTCCCTGAGGAAATGTTACGGCCAGCCTCTACCTCCCCAGCTGGGCTGAGAGCCCATCACTGTGCTCCTGACAAAAGCACACCATCCCTTTGCCTTCTGCTGTCCCTAGAGGTCTCCTAATCTCATGTCTTCTTGTGTTTCACAGGCAGCAGAACTAATTTCATGACACATCTGAGTTTAGTATTTTACATATCTATCTATATAACTTCAATGCCAAAATGGGAGTAGAGATGCCGAAGGGGAACCAAGGAACCAGGTGCTGCAGTGAAGTCTTGTCCAGCATGGGTGGAGTGCTGTCATAAAAATGCCGATAGGTCATGGTGGCAGGAAAGGAATGTTTGGTGTTTAAAGAAGAGTATGAGCAAGAAGAGAGGAGACCCCGCTTATGGGGATACCAGGTTGCTGACAAGAGCAATCCAACTGCACTGTTTCTCCAACACTCCCTTTTCTGTTTGGCTTGAAGGTTTCAGTGTAAACCCTAGAGAAGCAGGCCTGGTAGGGCGAGATGGCCCTTACGACAAGCAGCCTTTCATGGTGGCCTTCTTCAAAGTGAGCGAAGTTCACCTACGCACCACTAGGTCAGCGACCAGCCGGCGCAGGCAGCAGAGTCGAAACCGCTCCACCCAGACTCAGGATGTTTCCAGGGTGTCCAGTGTCACAGGTAATCATGGAACACGGGGAATCATGCAACACAAGCTGGGATGACTTCTTGTAATGGCTCTGGTTGCTTTGGAGTGCAGAAGCAAGAAGAGGGTCGTGAGGTGGGATGCTCTTCCTTGGGGGAATAGGGTACATCTGCAAGGTTGTGGAAGAGGAGGTTGCACATAATGAAACTTACAGGAGTCCTCTTGAATCCAGTGTGGAGTCCAGACCCCCACGTGAAGTTGCATCCATTGAATTCAAGGTGGTGAGGTATTTTAACCACAACTCCTGCACTTGTAAGTTGCTTGCTATGCAGTATTTGTCTAGAATTATGCCCTGTGAAATGCAGTATTTAAAAGACTCCATCTCTGTACACGCTGAGATTTATGGTGTTGCATATATGCATTCCCAGCAGAGTCCTCTTTCAGTTTTCTTTGGAAAAAACATGGCAGGACAGCACAAGATGCTTTATTTTTTTTAACCTTGTGAGAACATCAGCGTACACATGGTGAAGTTCCTTTCCAGGCAGGCAAAAAAGTTTGCCTGTTTGCTGTGGAGAGGTTGCATGTTGCAGGTGTTGTACAGCAGCCCTGTGAGTGCTGGTGTGGGCTGGTGGGGCAGTAGATTAACAATGACATTCTGGCAAAAACTGAGAGTCTTCTTAGTCTTGTCTGTTTTCCAGCGCCACATTGCTACAAGCTCTTTGGTCATTGAGTACCTTCTTTCCTCTCAAACATTTCAGCCTATTCTGAGGCTTGCTTGATTAATTTGCTTATGCTGCCCCCTTCATTTCCAATAGGATCCCTGCTTTTCCCATGTCTAGAAATGACTATGCCCCAAGAAAGAGAGGCAGTTGTATTTTTTTAGTCTATGTCCAAACACAGCAGAGGAAGATGAGCCAGGATTGCTGACACTTAGCTGGCGGGAATCTGTAGGCTGTTCCCTGCTCTTGCGTGCTTGGGTTGTGGGTGAGCCACGCTGCACCCAAGGTGGCTCCATGCTGCAGGGAGCGGAGCCAGGTTGGCAGCCCTTCCAGGGCTGGTGGCCAGGCTTTGTGCATGGTTCTGTGTTAGCTCAATTGCTCCAGCCCATCGTGGTGATGGACTTGCCCTCTGGGCTAGTGCTTGCCAGCAGCAGTTGGCCACTGGTGGCCTTTGCATGTCCTTGTGGTGCACACTGCAGCATGGCTGTGGGTTCCTATGCCATGCCTTGCAAGCGCCAGACATGGCTGGGTGTGAGATGTCCCTTCCTGGATTTTAAGGGCAGGAGGAACAACTCAGTTCTGCAGCTCGACCCCCCTGGGAGAGGCTGGCCAGTGGCATTTCTGGAGGACTTACCATCTAATTTGCCATGAGAGCACCTTCTGTGGGTCTGGGTTGCTGAGACCTGCTTTGGTCCAGGTCTCCTTCAGGTTTCCATGCTGGAGTTTTAAAGCTGGACATCACAGCTGCTTGCTGAGTTACTTTCCTGCATGATGAGCCTGCCAAGGGCACAGGTGGTTTATTCAGCTGGGTGTTGTAAGCCCAGCTGTTATGCAGGCAGCTCTCCCACTCAGGTAGGCTCAGCTCCTGTGCTCCCTTCACAAGAGCAAATTTTTTAATGCATTCACAGTGCTTTGGGAAAGGTACTTGCTGCATTGCTGTTTTGTGGTGCTAGTGGCACTTGGAGTCAGGATAAGCTCCAGCTTTCTCTCCCTGGCTCTACAAACTTCACAGTGCTGAAACAAAATTTTCACGCTATTAAATCAGGCGATGTGACTCGAAGCCCCAGAGGGAGCAGATACGTTGGGCAAAAAGGGCCATTTGTACTTGGCTGTTTTCTTGACTACACCACACATCAGGTCATAAAATTCTAAAATGACAAAAAGGGAAAAAATAGCTGGTATTCTGTGGTCTCGAGGGCTTTTTTTGGGCCAGCTTTAATTTAAAACCTGGAATTTGGCAGCGCAGTAGTCAACAAGGTATAGTGAGACTGTGGATTTAAGGCAGGGGAAAGGAGGGGAATTTAAAGTTAAGATGTATGTTTGGTTGGTTTCTGTGTTTAGAAAAGAGAGACTACATCATCTTGTTTTCCTTTCTAAGTGTGGCACTCTCAGACTCTGTTCTCTTTAAGAAGTGGTTGATTTAACAGCCCAAGAGGCACCAATGACCAAACAGTGTTTTTAGCATTAGAGATCACAGGGCTTTTTTCTTTTTTTTTTGACATGTGAGGATAAAAAATCCTGGCGCGTGGTGGGGCTGAGGAAGTGCTCTCCCCAGGACGAAGCAGAAGGCAAGTCCAGGGATTGTCCTGAAGGCTGCCCAGCTTTTCTGAGGGTGCCCTGATGCATCTTGACCCAAAATGGGTGCAGAACTGGGATGCTGCAGTTCCCTTCTGTGCTTCTCCTCACCTGCGCATCTTCTTCTCTTGTATCTCACATCTTGTCAAATTTTTGGTCTGTGCTCTTCCCCAAGCTAGGATTGCTGCTGCCTACCAGGGCTTGAGAGCAGTTTCTCTCCTGCAGAGCATGGCAGTTGTTTGGTGTTGATGGCTTTTTTTTGTAAATTGCAACTTCCTTCCTCTATGTTAATCAATACACAGGGTTTTCTTTTTTCAGTCCAAAAAGGAGTCCCTTTCCCAAAAGATGCTCTAAGTTGTTTTGGGGCAGTATGTTTCAAAAAGCCCCATTTACTGTCTAGATATGGCAAGTATTTAATCAGTTTGGAGTGCATGAAGTGTGCTGCTTGGCTGGTGCTGGACCTGGGGAAGCAGGGCGTAAGGTGAGAACATGCTGCTGTGTGTGGGAAAGGGACCCCACTCTGCTCCCTTTGATGTACAGTTGTTGTCCTGCAGTCAGTACCAAGAGCTCAGATGCTAAGGCTGTGGCTGTGGCACAAGGTTCTCAGTGGTCTGTAGTTTTTTGCCAAGAATGCTTATTTCCTTGTATTTTAAACACGTAATTATCACTGGCTTATATAAAGCAGAGCTGAGCAACCCCCATGGTTATAAACTGCTTTGACATAGAGTCCTGCGTCAATGCATTCCTGGAGCCTCAATTCTTCTGCAGGAGGAGGATGAGCAGGAAGAAAAGGAGTATTTTCATCTGTTGAGGCAGAAAGTCATATGCCAGCTCTGGCCCAGGACATGGAGGAACACAGTGGGTGGGAGGAGTGTGTAGGTGTTTCTCTGCTGTTGTCTGCAGGGCCTGGAGGCCCTGGCTCAGCTGAATCTTGCAGTGGTTGAACTCATGCTCTCAGACTCGTGCTGACCCTCCAGCTGACCAAAGAGATGGGACTGTCCAGGGTAACAGGCGGTGACCCTCTGCCCTTCAGCGAGCTCCATGATTTATGGTTTTTGCACCGGGCTATCTCCTTGTCCAGTGGCAATAATCCTTCTCTTCTGCAAGTCAGCCTTCAGGCACATCCCTTCCTGTCAGCCCCTCCTCATGGAGAGGATTTAAACGCCTGTCTTTGGGCTGCACTTGCTGCTCTGCATGAAACTCAAGCCAAGTCCCTTTTCAGGTCCTTCTCTTTAGCTGTCCTAGGGCCCCCAGGACTGGTGTGAGGTGTTCCATGAAAAATGGAGAGGCCCTTCAAGTGGCCTTTCCTTCCAGCAGGCATGCACAGCACCAGACAAATTTCCCTGCGTGTACGGGAGCCAGATATTGCAAAGGGCAGCATGCACAAACACTGAAGGCAAATAAGGCCAAAAACTTATGTGATGGCGAGGGCCTTGTTAATAAACTTCATTATCTGGCAGCCAATCTTCCCTTCAGTATAGTTTTCCCTTCAGTACAGTGTTTGGATGGAGACTGGAGCAGCGTGGCCAGCATTTCTGTATGTGCCTTCACATGCGGCTTCACGTCAGCCCGACATCTCCCCTTCTTCCCACCCAGGCAGATCACTTTCATGTGAAGTGGGCTGTTATTAACTGTGTGATCAGTTTACACCAGCTTTATCCGGACAAATCACCAGAGTCAAACACCAAGAAGAAGGGGCTGGCCTTGGAGACCTCTGTCAAAGCTATTTTGAATCACAGAAGCAATTAATTACTCTGTGGAATTTGGTAAACTGGCACCTTGGGAGCAGCGAGGGTGTTCTCAGATGGATCGACCTCAGTAAATATTTATATGTTCTTTGCCAGCACTTGAAGTGGGAGAGGTTATAAGAAATCTAAGGTGGGTGCCTAAGTATCTGTAGGAGGAAGACCATTAGGGTCAGGCTGTTCTCTCACCCTTTTCAGCAACACACATGCCAGTGTCCAGCCTTAAGAGAAACATCTGTGCTTGCAGAAAGTTCGACTTTGGGTCCCCGTGAAGGCAGACAACATTCAGTGCAAACACGCCACAGAGACAAGCTATCTTAGCTGTGCAGTTTTAACTGTACTGCTCCAGGAGCTATTTTTAAGTTCAGAACTAGGGGTTTGAGCTTTTTTTAAATCTCTGTTTTAGACAAAATTGTTTGCGGTACGATTAAATGCGGTGCCTTGTAAATGCCAAGTTAGCGTTTCTGAATTGGTGTGTTCAGGGGAAAAAATAGAGACAATTTTGCTAAACCCACAATGAGCCTACAGGAGCTCCCAAAGCAGCTCTCTAAACTGCCAGAAGATGCTGAAGGCCTCTGGCGAACAATCCTTGCAAATTGTGCCATGGCAGTGTAGCCCAGCCCTGTGGGAGTTGTTTGCAGCACCTCCCCTCTGCAGTCTGCCTGCTCTTGGCCCTCCTGGCTCCCTGCTGCAAGGCTGGAGGGAAGGAACACAAACCCTGTTGCCTCTTGGCAGTCGGATCTTGCACTGCAGACCACCTCGAGTGGCAATTTGGGCTAAACTAGCTGAGTATGATGGCCTGGGGTGGCTGATGCTGTTTTCCAGGCTTCGGAGAAAATTTGTTGTGGAAGCCAACTTCCACAGTAGCTCAGTGAGGTTTAGCTCCCTGCCAAAACCTCGTGACTCTGTGTATTCCTCTTCTTTTCAGGCCCATAACTGGATGTACGTCCAATGTACGTGGCTCTAGGGCATATGCCGAGCCCCTAACTGTAGGGAATGGGTCATGATTAAGTGCATCTGTATTGCTGCATCTTTTTCCCCAATTCAGAAAGCCACTGCTAAGGGTTGCTTAAAGGTTTGTGACTTCCCTAAAGTTGGGCTAAAATAGCTTCCATAAAGCAGACATGGTAGGCAAACACATTACAAGAAAAGAGGGCAGGGGGTCTTGGGGTGAGAGTGCAGACCCAGGGACAGGGGATGTTTCGTGTGTTGACATTTAGGAAAGCAAAGGGTGAGGCTGGGCAAGTGAGGAGGTAGAGCTGTCTGCATCTGCCATGGATGGAGAGCAGCCAGGGCTCCATGCAGAGTGTGAATCGGGTGACTCCAACCAGTGAGCTGAGGCGAGTATTTGGGGGTAGTGTGAGAGAGGACACGTTCATAACATGTTCTGCATGGTGTAGCTTGTTAAGCAGCTCTTTTTTTCCACCCCTGTGTTTTCTTAAACTTGTGATTGCTTGCAGCCTTCCTTCCCACTCCTGTTTTCTCTGCCTCCCTTGCCTTCTCCCCTTTCCTGCAGCAGATTTGGGTAAATTGTACCTGGATTTGGAACGTAGCATCATTTTACCCACTCAGTTGTGAATGGATCGACTCCACTGTCAAATACCGATGGTTTTCCTCTAAACAAACTATATATTTCCCACTGAAGAACAATGAAGTTGTGTTTTCAGGTACTTTAATGAAAGCCTTTGATCACTAAAAGTATCTTCTCATTTTTTTCCCTCATTTTGACCAAATCATTTCGAAACATCTCATGCTAGAAATTTGGTCCTGGGCTGAGCCAGGGACTGGAAATCTTCATCCGAAATAAATCACCACACCCTGGTTTCTACTGGGTATGTCTGGTTTGAAAATGGAAAGCTTGAATAGAGAGACTCGCCTCCATTCTTGCTACTGCGTGCTCCTGGAAGAGCGAATGTTTATGCTGCAGCAGGCTGTTAACCAGCTCTGCTCACCTGATTAAATCCATGATTGAAGCGAAGCTATTGAAAGTCTGAAATGCAATCCTTAGAGTTTAAAACCCAGCTGCTTCTAAAAACAACTCTCTAATCTTTGGTGGTTGGGAAGCTGGGTTTGAGGTGTAGGGTTTTTTTCAGCCGTCAGTGTTAACTGTACCCAGCTGTACTGCTGTGCTGCCCTTAATGTCAGTTGGATGTGCTTTTAGTATTATAGTTTTTCTTTTGAATAAATATTTGCATTTGTAGTTCCCAACNCTTATTCAGAGCCAAGGAAAAAGTCACTAAAAATATTTTTCTATCCCAGCTGCTGCATCTGGGGAAAGCTGCACTGGGAGGGTGCCCTTTCAAGCCGCGTTAGGGGCACCAGGGGGCTGGTAAGCCAAAAGGTTCGGGGCAGCAGGAGGCAGGCACATCAGCCTGTGGCATCTGCCTGCTGACAGGAGCGTCTTTACTTGCAAATGAGGGAGGAGAAGGCCCCTGTGGAAAGTCATGGGAGGAAAACATGGATGGGGACCTGGGCTCCCAAGCTGCTTGGCTGAATTTGCTGGCGTCTCTTCCTCTCATGCTTACCATTGAGTGCAAAGCACAGGATCAGCAGCAGTAGCTGGTGGCCAAGTCACCCCACTGCAAAGGTGGTTTCTGTGGCTGCTCTGCTGAGGTCCAGCAGCCACCTGAGGTGTGACAAAATCAGCAACCACCAGTGAGGGTGGATCTGTGCAGCCACCTGGAGGTGAAAGGCCCCTCTGTCACAGCTCAGCTCCTCTACTCACTGTGGTTCCAGGTGTTTGCATGCCGAGCCGCCCCTCTTTCCAAATATAAATGGGAAATTCCATTCGCTGTCAAAAGCTGTACTTTGTGGGATCATCAGGAGAAGCTCCTGCATGGTTGAAACATCCCCATACATTGTGCTGTGGCAAGGGAGACGGTCTTGGTCAGGGCTTTGCATCCTGTGTCCCCACTTCTATTGACAATAGGGAGCAAGTGAATGGTGAGAGCATGTCAAGTGCTGTGTCATCTGCAGATAAGCAGTTTATGGAGAGGAGAAATGTGTTTCTCAGAGCATGGTTTGTAAAGGTTCAAGGGCAGAGGTGGTGCCATAGGTCACATGAGATGTGTGGGGCAAGCTGGGGGTAAGGTACAGAGAGGAACGTGGACATGGCTCCCCTGACTACCTGAGCTGTTTGAGGGCTTCTGCAGACTGGTGCAGGGGCACAAGATGATGATTAACCTTCCCGGAGCTGTATTCTCTCTCTCAGTGAGTGCGTGCAGTTTGAGCTCCCCAAAGTCAGCACAAGTCAGAAATGGCAGCCGAGGAAGTAAGGTGAGTGTGAGCACCCAGTGGGGATGCAGCCTATGCTGGGCTGAAGGAGTAGATTTATTTTTAAGAAGCTGTTTTACTGGAGGTGTTTTGCAAGCACTTTAAAGACAGCTGAAGTAACTATAACCGAGTCACTGTTACTTGGGTTCCTCCATTCCCACAGGCATCTTAAAAGCTTCAGGCCTGCTTTAGATGTCCCTCAACACCCTTATCCTTTTGGCTGCTGAGGGAGCTCGTCGTTTCTCGCTGCTGAGCCCACAGCGTGCACACTTCTGGCCAGCTGTGCCCTCCAGCAATGCTCTGCCTGTTTTACTTTCTAAATTCTTGTTTTGCTCTTTTTTTTTAACAGATTACAACAGCAGTGACTTAAAAACAGCGTGCAGAAAGCATGAGCTTTACGTTAGCTTCCAAGACTTGGGATGGCAGGTGTGTGATGTTTCTCTCTGGGTAAACCAGACATTTTGTTATGAAATGTTATCTAAACAGTGTCACGGTAATTCCACTCGAGTCTGCCATTATGCTTTAAAATGTCCCTTGTGCCTCCTCACTAAAACCAGTCACAGAGAAGGGCAAATAAATATTGATAGTTGTGACATTTGATAAGATCCAGAGAAAGCTTGATACTTTATGGGATTCAAGTATACAGTCATTCTCTGTCACTCATGGGAGTCACGGTACGGGCAAGGGCTTATATCTGTGTACCTCTAATGATAAGGAAAACAATCTGATGTTAAGCAGTGATTTTAACTAAATTTTTTTTCTAGCGATCACTCTGATTTTAACCTTGGCCATTGTTTGAAATTCTCCACAATCCCTGCCCCACAATTAGCACTGCCTGCGGTAGGTAGACTGAAGAGTGGGTTTAGTTGCAACACCATGAGGCCAGAAGGTTGTTCAGAGTTAAGTTATTTAGGACCAGGCTATAGTGCAATCAAACATCACATTTCAAAGAATGCCCTCACCTTCTCTTTTTATTTTTTTTTTTTTCATTCAGCACTTGCGAGGGAGGTCCCATTTCTATCAGCTAATATTTTTACCAGGTTATAATTCAGGATGCCAGGGCTGTCCCTGCTGTTTCTGTAATACCCAACATGTAGAAGTCCTCTCTCACCTAATGGAACAGCAGCATTTGTTGTAGCTTATGTGTCAACTCCAGCCCACTAGCTGCAACTGTGGTCATGTGCTGACTCCATTCCCCATTACTTGTGAGTGGCTTTTCGTTTGTGCAGAGTCTTTCCACCTCTTCCTTATCTTACTTGCCCTGCTTTTGGGCAGGAAGTGGATTCCAGTTGTGAAATTCATGATCTTGAAGGTACTGCCTTCACCTTTCTAGTTGCAGAAAGGTAAGATGCTGCCAAAGGAAGGCCACAGACCAGCAGGGCTCATTGCGAGAGTTGGAATCCAGGTCCTACTTGTTGCAGGGAGATGATGAAGGCAGGGCAGGGCCCCTTGCAGTTGTTGGGCACTGCTATTTCCTTCAGAACAAACTTGGTTAGCAAAGGTGCAGCAACAGTGTCTGGCTGCTCAGGCCTGCTGTAGCAAAATTCAGGCAAACACAGGTAATTGTTGTCAGGTAGAATGGAAATTGCCTAAGAGATGCGTGCACATGAAACATACCAGTACGTCCTTCTGCAGGGTGACCTGCAGAGCCCAACACCAAGGGAGGCCAAGTGTCTCCTGTTAAGCGGTGCTGCTTTTAATTTTCCTTTGGCTCTTTTGTGTCAGCAGCAGACAAGCTGTAATTTTTTTATGAGCCCTTTGGTGAAGAGTCCCCTTTTTGCCTAGCATGGCACTCAGATTGCCACCAGGGCCACCTGCTTGCACACACAGCTCAGGCTGGCTGTCCTGCCCCTCCTTTAGGAGTCTGGCAGATGTGGAGAAGCTGTTAATGCAGCTAAGATTTCCCGCAATGTCCTTAGCAGAGTAGTGTCCCTGGATAAGAGTGCCTAAGCTAGGCTGTCTCTGAGGCAGCACACCAGGGTTTTATATTCCTCTTGCAGAGCTCCCTGGTTGAATTGTGCCCGTGTGCCTGCTTGAATGTGATTTTTTCCATAAGGGGACACCAGCTGTGCCTGACTCAACCTAGGAAAGGTAGTTCAGCCAGAGGGCCTGCAGGAAATGTTGGAACATAAAGGCCTCCAAACGGCAATCCCCACAATGCAACCAAGTGAGAGTTTTAGGGATAAAGCCCTCTTAGTTCATGATAGTTGAGCTGTACATAGATGTGCACCATTCCTCAGACATTAAAATCAGTGTGTCCATGGAAAAGTGATGGCGCACAAAAAGAAAAAAAAGCTGACTAAAACCCAAGCAGTTTCAGTGAAAACACATTTTCACCCTCAAGGAAGAAGTTAGTGGAAAATTTTCAGCTGCTTTTAATTGCATGCAGTTGTCTGTTGAACCACGTTCTGTTTGTTTCCCTAAAAAGGACTGGATAATCGCTCCAAAGGGCTACGCAGCCAACTACTGTGATGGGGAGTGCTCATTCCCACTCAACGCCCATATGAACGCAACCAATCATGCCATTGTACAAACGCTGGTAAGTCTCCAGGCAGCTCAGTGCCAAAGCACCAGGTGAATTTGTAAACAATATACCAGTGTCTCAGTTGTGTTTTCTTTCTTGGCAACAGGTTCATCTTATGAATCCTGATTACGTTCCCAAACCATGCTGTGCACCTACCAAACTAAATGCCATATCTGTTCTTTACTTTGATGATAATTCTAATGTAATCTTGAAGAAATACAGGAATATGGTAGTAAGAGCTTGTGGATGTCACTGACAAACAGTCTTCACACGGACTCTGTGGTGCTGCCATGAACTTGGATACAACCCTCCCTGGGAAAAAAAAACATGTGATGAATGACCCTTCAGAACACCATGCATGTGCCTTGTGGGAGGAAGGGGTGTGGGGACCACCCCCCGGGGTGTGCGCAAACTGCTGGACTTCTTACAGACTGACCCTACAGCATGGTGGCTGCTCAGCTCAGCAGCAGCAGCAGCAAAATGCCCACACACTTTATTTGGCTGGGATGGTCTTAATCTCACAGAGCAGCTTGGCCTGTAGCAGGTGCTTGGACATGTGCTGCAGTTTTACCGGATGGGCACTCAACACCCAAAACAAGCGAGGTCTCTTTTTGGGGGTGGGGAGGGAAGATGAGGGGGAGAGGCAGAGAAGCTAAAGAATGTGGTATTAGCACTTCAGACATAGAGTGTACATCTTGTGCAAGATGCTTTTGGCCAGAAGGACCAGTTACTGCACCTAGACTGTTAGTCTCCTCCTGACATCTGTCATGACAGTAAGCATCGAAAATTGTGCCAAAGCAGATGTTTCAGTTCTCTTATGCTCCAAGCACCATTTGCTCTGATCTTGCAAGCATAAGATGGCTCGGCTGCACCCTGTGTTAGAAACACTACCATGAACTCAGACCCTGGCTGGTCTTCCCCGTTCACCATCTGACTGAGCAATACAAATTTATACACTTGTCTTATGCAACTTCCTTCCACTCCCCACGTGGAGCTGCCTCATCTACTACCACTTGCCCAGGAAGGAAATCAGGACACTTCTACAGCTGTAATTCAGACGTAAAAGCTTAGGGGCCATTCATTCTCTAGCTGGACAGTTTGTTTACAGGAAGACAGAATGTCAACATTTGCAATCTTTCCCTTTCAACCCATGCAACTAACAAACTGGTATAAAGGATATGCAGTGTAGAGCCATGGTTTGTCTAGCAGAAGCTAATAGCAAATTGTTTTGATCAATATTAAACTTGTATTAAATGCACTTACCTCTACTTGCATTTAAAAGGCTTCTTGTAAATACAAGCTATAATTTATTGCACTTGTCACTGTATATTCATTGTGCTGTATCATTTATAGAAAGACTGCTTTTTTAAAAAGTTTTTATTTAGAAAAAATCTCAGTGTAAACAATTGTACCACTTTGATTTTATACAAGAAACTCATGAGATTGTGCTTCACTAGAAAGTTGTTGAAAACATAATAAAGGCTTCCTGAAAGGCAGAAATACACACGTTGATCCAATACATCTGCCAGTACAACACTTAGCTTTCACTGTGGCTTTTTCACCTTCACACATTTTCAGATGAAACAGAATCAAAAGTTCTGGACAGACAGTGAAGTGAAGAACCAGGAGAAATTCACTGGTTTAAAAGTTCATTGATGTTTTGCCTTTTTTTTTTTTTTATAAAAAAGAAAAGCAACCCAACTTACTCCATATGATGGACAAAACCCCGCATCTTGACAGATTAGTCAAATTAGCCTGTAGCAATCCTCATTCCATGAGTTTCTGTGCACGTGAGACAGCAGAATTCAGTCCTTGGTTTGCTGTTGCCTTTGTATTGTGACAGTCTCTGCAATGTAAATTCTTTGGCTTTCACTTAAGTCTAACATGAAACATCTTATGCACCAAAGAATAGATTCATATTATAATCCAAGACACCACAAAGTGTGTGGTCCTAGCATTCAAACTTATCAATGCTTACAGCTTGGAAAAACGTTAAGGCTCAAGAAGAGGGGGGAACTGTTTGTCACTACTGCAGAAGAGCTGAATGGAAAAAAAATATTAAACATTGTACTACTTGTTGTTCTCTAGGTACTCTGACTAAGGAGCAGGTCAGCACAATGTCTGGATTCAGGCGGGGGTAGGAAACACGTGGTCAGCTCTGGAGTCTAACTGATCATTTACCATTAATGAAGCAGTTATAATAGTAGTAGCACCTATTTTTTCACTCTGGCTCTAGAGAAGTAGAGCATAGTTGTGCCTCTGGAGCTGGATGGCAGCAGCCTACGGAAATCCACCTGACACACATACACTATGGCATTGGTAACGTTCAGGCACATGTTACAGTACCATCACTTTCATTATGGCTAGACCTCCCATGCTGAGAGGATTAACAGGAAACAACCAGCTCATGGTGGCCTGGTATCTTCCAAAGGTGTGTGTGTTTTCAACCTTTCAGCAGCTATATTAAGACAAATAGGGTTTAAGTACCATTCTAGAGGCAAAAGTGACTCAACACAGCTGTAATTTTTGCCTTTCTAGTAATGGTACGCAGTTTGTAAGGATTACTTTTTAACCAGATCTAACCTGAAGACAAAAATATTCTACTGCTGCCCTTCAGTTGGTTTTCTTAACATATTTTGGTCTCAAAGGAAACCATTTACACTTCATTGAGGGAACGCAGAAATGCAGTGCAACTACCAATGCTGAAAATATTCTTGATTTGCACAGTAACTACTTGTTAGCTTTCCTTCACACACAGAGAGGCATGTCTCTAACACACACACAAGGGGAAGATACCAAAGTTAAGTACATTCAATTTCCTAGAAACAAAGAAAAAAAAAAGCCCCACCCCCCAAATACACTATTTGAAAATTAGCAAAGATAGAAATCCCTCAGCTACTGTACAAAGACAGCCAGGGACAGAGCATCCAGACTTTTATTACAATTCATCCCTTGCCTGACGCAAGACAAAGCTATGCAGTGATTCAAGGTCTCTCGTTCCGTTGTGTTCACTGACTTTCTTTCCACCTCGGAAAAGCAGAAGTGTAGGATAACCACGTACCTTCAAAAGACAGACAAAAAAGAAACTTGCTGTTAAACGTTCAAACTTGTATCCATCATTCATATTTACCTGATTCTGAAAAGCCATCAAACCCCTCTAGAACACTAAGCCATTTTAATTTAAAAAAACCAAACCCACAGCAGAACTTTCAATGCCAGCCTGCAATACCTGAAGATTTTTAAGAGAATGGGGTAATACATGTTCCTCTAGGCTCTCGGAATGGCAGCTCCAGCTCTGTCTTCAATTGTCTGCCTACCAGCCCTGAAAGACCTTTTTTTTTTCTAGGAACAGAATTTGGCATCAGATACCACAAGACTGCCTGGTGCTTTCAGAGACAGAGGTTTCCTAAAGTAGGGACTTCTTCAGCTTTGTCTAATAATGAGAATGACCAGGTCTGAACAAACAGTTCAGGAAAGAAACGGTGTCACCAGGTGCCTCTTTTTGGCTAACAGAGACCACAGCTCTGTCAGTACTGTCACCAGGCACCTGGAGTGCAGCAGCCAGTTGGGCTGCATGCTGGAACCTCCAACATTCAGTACACAATACTGTCCCCTTCATTTCAGAACTTTCACACTTACAGAAAATCTGTTGCAGACGTTACGTTCCACAGTGCAGTCTACTTCTGCTATTTTGACATCAGTCAAACCTGGAAATTGCTCTTTGGCAAGGTTCTCCCAGGTTGGAGCCAAGTTTTTACAGTGACCACACCTAGAAACAAAAGAGGGGAGATTTGTTTAGCAGATAAACTGGAAAGTGTATCTCTACTGTCTTGCTGCAATTGCTGTAAGTTTAACTAGCTGCCTTTCCTATCCCCTAATGATTTGGCCCTCCAACTCCCTTGCACTATTATGTCAGTAAATGAGCTAAGAAAACAAGTGATTTTATTTAAGTTAAGCACTGAAGTACTTTCTGGCCTTTGCTAGTCTTGCCTGGAATGGTATTCTAGATGTTGGTGCATTAACATTTTACCCCACAGAGGAATATGAAGCCAAATAAAGACAAGCACAGAGAATATTTAACTGGAAAAAAGGATGATCTCTTGGAAACAAAAATGCTTTTAGGAAGACACAGAATGTCTGTAGTACGAGTTAAGTTTTCAGGTAGCATATGCCAGTTATGCTGAAGTTACATAGCCTGAGTTTAATTAGTTAAATGAGATTTTAATATCCCTATTAAATTTCTTCCAGTTCCTAATAGCCTCCTTGACCAAGGCGTAGTAAAGCATTCATTTTGTTTATATTTTGAACTTGGCTTAGCCAAGTTCCTAATGTGAACTTCTTACTGCCTCCAAGAAGAATTCCCAAAGCACTTTAGACTTTAAAGCTGCATTGCTCATTCTGTTCTAAGCCAGCTGCACCTTAATTAGGTTATTAAAACAGACCCATAATTGCCTCAAGGCTGGATCAGGGCATTTACAAAAATAATGAAAGATGTCTCAGCAAAAGTTTTCCTAATGCAAGCCAATGTGTATTTAAACCACCTTGTTAATACACAGTGACAGTATAAAAGCATTTCTGACCATGCACAAAAACTACTAGAACAGGATGATTTTGTGCTTACAATGCAAGTTAACATTAATATTTATCCAAAACTAACTGAAAGACAGAACTAGCAGGCAACATAATAGTGTTTGCTGAGCCTTACATAAGTTAATCCACTTGGAAGAGAATATGGTCATTTATATGCAGAGCACTAACAGGCAGTCACAAGCCTGACTTTCAGAGCTAAAACTAGGATACGAGCTACATAAATATAGGAAACATTTTCCTAAATGGTGGCTTTCGGAGCATTGGAGCCGGGCAGCACACATTGGTTTAAGAACGCTACATCCTGAAACCGCTGTTTCTCAGCCTAACATCCAACACTGATCCTATCTGTGAGATCCGGCAGCATCCCATGAGAATCTCATGAGATGAAGACAAGGTATTGTTAATAAAAGCTAATCAAAAAGGGAGCATTTCTTGATCTCAAACTTTCCCAGAAAAAGTTTCTCCAGATGATGATCTAATAGATACGCCAACAAGCCCTGAGTTCAGAAATCAGACTGGAAGGTGCTCTGAGCACAGGTGGGAACTAAGTTTCCCAGTCAGTTTTGCTGGTGGGGCAGAAGCAGCACAGGCACAGGCTCAGTCTAAGTCCCTCCCAGAGTACAGAGGGGATAAAGGCAGTGAGGAAAGAGGAGCAGAGGATGAGGGGTGTGTACGCCATGGGCAGGGTATTTCTTAACCCAGTGGTGGCAGATACTTGCTCACATCCAAAAGCACATCTTTCAGATGGAAGAGAGCATAGAAGTGGTTCTCAAGCAGCAAAGGGTGACAACACTGGAAAAGCCTGCAGCATTGAGCTTACACGAAATGAAATGTTCCCAGATAAGTCTTGCCTGCAGTAAGAAGCACATTTATGTCTACTGTCAAAGTTAAACTGCAATATTTTGATATGCCTGAGCACATCTAATATGGGTTGCATTTGCTTGTGTTGCTTTGTAATGGGGCCTTTTGTACCCCAAACAAAAGATCTTTTTATATTTTACATGCTGTGTTAATGGAATGCTAGTGATTAAATCAGAGATGTGTTATCTTTCACACAGTGGAAATACAGCTTAATTTTAATCTCTCCTCGTACACTAGGCTTCCTTCCTAAGACACCAGCAATGGATGAGCAAGATGGCATGCAAGTTTCATTAAACTCAATGGAGGCACAAATAAGATGAATTCTATAAACCAGAGAGAGAACTGTGAAACTTTCTTTTTCTCACAGAAAGGGAATAGTAAGAAAAATGGGGAAATACTTGTTCTACAAGTCTGTAATACTGAGGTCTTAACCCAGCTGGGGTCCCAGCCTCTGCTGGATATAGCAGTAATGGCAGATGCCAGACGTTACTTTCATTTCCCCCTCCAATGCCTTGCATTGGACACTTCTACCTTGGGTCATTCTAAGAACATCTTAAAATTGTCACTTGTGCAAATTAGTTTTTTGACAGTTATTTGAAGAGTAACAGGCAATTAATTATCCATAGCTCAACAGTCTGTATGAAAGCTCAGGTGCTTGACTGAGGCTTCCAAGTGAGACTGGTTGTGGCAGGAGAGGGCCCTAAGGCAAGCATCCTCTTTTTTCTCAGCACTGAGATATGGTTATATGCTCCCCTCACCTTACCCTAATGCAGGGATAGGAGCATACTGAGCATGCAAAGAAAGCTTCACCCTCCTTGTTACCCCAGCATGACCCGGAGGCTGACACGGTAAAGCTTGTGTCAGCCTTTCCACAGAGAGGCAGCTCAAGAGAGCTAAACCAGACTGAGCTTTTTTTTTGCTGCAACTCTTGCCAGCACACACGTTCTTCAGCTAATTCACAGTTTAGATCGAGACAACAAGTACAGTACTACAGCTCAAAGACCTACAGCAACTGATGCACTCACAGCTTAGACCAGCAATAATCCTGAACAGCAGCAGCTGCAAACTTCTTACCATGGAGCGTAGAATTTAATAAAGGTGATCCCCCTAGCAATGGTTGCATCAAAGTCTTTTTCAGAGAGAGAGAGCACTGCAGCCTGCTCCAAAAAAAAGAAAAAAAAAAGTAGAGAAAAAAAAGTCAAAACTTTTTGTATATACAAATCAGCCCACTGAGTTTTACCTTCCTAAAAGGGAAACTGAAAATGGAAAAGATAATATTATTGGTAATATAAACAAGAGTAGCAGCAGCAGACCTGACTTCTACTTCTCAGATATTTTCCTTCCCTAGAGAGATGCAGAGAAAAGCATATTTTACACTGAATCTCATCCATAGCTGGAGAAACAAAGCTTTCCTATCTTCAAAGGATTTGCCTGTATTTAAATTTTCAGTAATTGTAGAAAATCACCCTAATTTAATACACTATGTTTCAAGGAACAGCCCTTAGAGGAGTTGGCTTCAAGCAGGTAATGGTCCTCTGAGATTTTAATATGTTAAAAGTATTCAAGGCACACAAGTGATGTCTCAAGAGCTGTTCTCTCTGTTCTTTCTATCCCTGCATTGCATGCACAGAAAAGAACTGTTGCCAGGAACACAGATTTGCCTGTCAAGAGGACATCACAACACCGCACTTGCATGGGTGCCAGGAAGTGTTTCTACTCCTGATAATATCAGAAGCAAGGGAATGATGGGAGGATAGAATGTTGCTTTTAGTCTCATATGAGAGCATGGAACTGAAATTTCATTTTTTTTGTGAGACCCTTAAGGGTGGGAGGGATTGAAAACAAATAAATATATCTCATCCCTCTAAAAGCTTCAAAATCAAATGAAAGCAAAAGAAAAACAAGATCACAGCTGACATTATTATAAATTCTATTTTAACCCCAGTAAGTTTTATGAAGCCAAAAATAAATTTGAAAATCCGGATCATCCATTACCTTTAAACATTTCTGTAAATAGTTAGTTCATGGAATTACTTCACTAAGCTGAACTGTTATTACCACTAAATAATTATTTAGAAATTGAAATTATACTTTTATACTTTCTAATTATTAAATAATCAGAAATAATTAAATGAAGCAGAAAAGTAAGCAGTATGCTTCTAGTCTGAATTTCCTAAATGGATATCTAAAACTGATGCTCCAAACGTAATATACAATCTAAGATACAAAATTTGAAAACCTGATAAGTAACTTCCCCATGATTTGGGCAGTAGAACACATTTTAAAGATCTGTAGCTATCAGAATAGCAATGTGAACTATATAACCACAAAAATAAACTTGGTATCAGATATCTCAATTTTAGCTTTGTGTCTCAAAAAAAGACATCTAATGCAATCACAATCTGAGCATGTGCTGGTCACACTGCCTTAATCCACCTGGATCATTTTTTGAGTGATTTTAGCCATTTCTGGCAGTAGAGAAGTCTCATGGACTTAAAAGCACAACTTTTGTAAAAGGGTTGGCAAGTACTTGGGCTATGTAAGACATGAGGGAATCCAAGTAGGGGCTCAACACTGGGACACAACTTTGCAGTGGGATCTCATTGCTTTTGCTGCCTGTGGTACCAGCTGTGGTCAACTAATGGCAAATGCAATCAGTGTTTGCTGGCTACAGGGGCTGGGCCCTTGTTTCAAAATTCATGAAAGCAAAGAGTCAAGGGGTCTGAAGATAAAAGTTGTAAGGACAAGTTGAGTCCTACACTATGTCTACTACTATTTAGCAAAAAATCCCCCAACAATCCTTTTCTGCTTCTGTATGAGCTGGTGAATGCAAGGCAGAAGTGGGAATTTGTGTCACATGTGGTTTGTGTTATTTCTATAAAAATAGAAAGACAACTAATTACTTTTGGCATTGTACTAACCCCAGCTCATTGGGATCTTCCAAATATGAGGTCAATTAAAAAAATAAAAATTGAAGAGTATGAAAATTGCAAATCTATGTGGTCTGTAATGTTTGGTAAGCCACTTTATACAAGATGGGTAATGCTGCTGGAAAAGTCAGCTGGGAAAGGTAATATTCTCCTGTAAGAAGCTGCATACAAACTGTATTTATATTAATAATATTGATACCTAATTACTTAAATTCATTCTATATCACAAGGGAGTGTAAATCCCTGTCCCTTATTTATAGAGAGAAAGTATGTTCTGCACATTTCATGAAAAATTATGCTTGAAATCCATCCCTAATTTCTTAGCCTCACCAGTTTTTCATTCATCTCCAAGAAAGATGGCAGATGAAATGCCAAAGGGATTAGAAAAGACAGAAAACAATATGACATGAACTACAACTGTGCAAAGCTTATTTCTGCCAATTTCTTCACAGTATTTATAAGCCTGTAGCTCCTACAACCAAGATTAAAATAAGTCTCCAAATCCCAAAGAGTTTTCTTGTCACAGGGCACATTACCTTACCATAATGGTACTGGTCTTCAGAATCTTTGTTTCATTGTTTCTGCAGATAGATAGATAGTATAGGACCCTGGATTTTTTTAGGGGCTTAGCAGTGTGCACCGTCCTCCTGGGTTCAAGTGATAATCTTGCAAGAAATGTTCATCTCTATAATGATGAAATATGCTGTCATACAGACCCAGGTGCCAGCAATTCCGTGGACCAAAAAGACCACATTTATGCCTGTATCTAAACAATTTATTGCAACCATAAAATAGGAATCAGACTTTTTTTCCTTCTCCAATTCATCAGGTTAATAAAAGTATCTCTAAGATTTATGATCTGATTCCACTCATTAATTACTAAAAAAATAGCCAGGAAAGTATTTGGTACAGTTTACATCCAGAAACTATGTCAAGCTATCAGAGAAAAACACATATAAGACTCAGGCTGCTAAAACAGTCTGAACACTTTACACTGCTGCAGAGTGCAGGAGCACTTACCTCAACATGGGTGGGCTCTGCAGGTGGTGGCTGTGGGGCTTCAGCAGGTTTATCTGCTGGTGGCTCTTTCCCATAGCTCTGTAGCTGGGAATCCACGTATTCTTTTAAAGAATCGAAGTCCCTCTTCCCTTTGTACTGGTCACCCTACAATTATCAAATAGTCTGTGTAACCTTCTATATGCAGTTAATGTAGCAAATGAATAATTACCAGCAAAACATAAGATTGCCAAGTGTAACCATATTAATAATAAATATGATAATCTAGTTCTTAAACTTATCTATGACATTCCATTCACTCCATGTTTTCAGCTTTTGCTATAGATTCTTCACTACCCAAAGGGAACAATCTAAGACCTCCTTGAAATGAAAGGTATTTTAGAAATGTAGAAGCAAATTTTTGAAACTGTTTATGTATGTGGTATTTATAAATATTTCATCTCCCCATAATTTCAGAATATTTTAGTTCTCTGAATTGCTGCAAGGAAAAATGTCAACTGGGCCCACAAGATTCTCACTCACAGTGTCATGTGAAATGTTCGGGTTTATGTAAGAAGGAAAATTTGCATCTCTAGACATCACTCAGCAGATGGGCACCACTTAGAGATGAGAACCTTCTGATACACATTGTGAAAATTACATACTTGATTATTATTTCTATTTCAGTTACGTTTTTGTGTTCTATAGGAAGTAAAATACTATGATAAAGGAAACCCAGAATTCTCTCACACAGCAGCATAACTGGAGATACTGCTTACAGATTTATGAACATTGTACCAGTTGTTTGCAAAACACAGCAAAAACTGTTAACTTTTATCTGTGGACGAAGTCTACCTCTTCCAGTACCCAGATGAACTTCCAACATCTTTTCTCTCACAAGCAGACTTTTGTATATGTCCACCTGATTTTTTTTCTAGAATGTAAGCATAGTCCAAATATTATTCAGAGAAAAATGGTGTGATCCTTTGCTGAACTTGCAGACTCACCTTTTCACCATTCCTAAACCAGAGGAGTGTGGGATAACCACGAACTTGGGTTTCAGAGCAGACTTCATAATGCTGGGTACAGTCGACCTACATTTTAGGAATAAAACCCAACACTATTCAATGCCTAAAATAAACACACAACAAGCACCACAGCCTTCCTTGTTTAAAAGCTCAGAAAAATACAGGAACAAGCAATACAAGGCTTGGCAAAACTCAGTACCAAGTACTGTCTTGAGAAGGATTATGTCTGCCTTCCAAACAGTGGTTTGGTTGCATCATTGGAAGGCTCTGTGTGTATTTGATTTTTTTTTTTTTTTTTAAGGAGGGATCGGGGAGGGAGGTATGGCTAGAAGGAAGTAGTAGCAGTTACAAAGAACAATGAAGACATAAGTAAATATTTCAATTAAAAAGTACTTGGTATTCTCAGCTAATAAAATGAGTGCATGGACAATGAGACACAAAACACTAATGTGAGAGAGCTTTAAAGTGAAGACATACTGGCTCACCCATTTTTTAAAAGACTACTCTCTAAAGACTTCAGAAGACATGTCAACAGCTAACAAGTTAACTGTGTTCCAAGGGAAGCACCAAGTCCATAGCAACATTCAATTCTAGTATGTCACAAACCAGTCTGTGAAGTTACTAGTTTATAAGCTTTTCACTGAAGATAAATTCTAAAGATTAAACAGTGTTAAGACACTATTCCCCCAGATTAGATGAAGGTCATGGTTCAACCTTCTTAGAAACAGTTGTGTTTCCTGTTTACTTACAGACTTAAAATCATAGCCAAGACGTGCTTCAAGAGATGTTTCACAAGCTATACAGTTACACAAAATTGTCTAGGCATCAAGACAACTCTTAGTGGTGGTATTAAATAGCAGCTCTCAGTAATACGGACTGCAAACACCACAGACAACTGATTAAAACAGAAATTTTGGAAATTTATTGTTTATTTTTCTCTAGTACCAGAGAATGGTAACTTCAGAAAGATATTTAAGTTAAGCAAGGATTTCATAAAACAGCAAACAAGGGTATCAAGAAGTACAGAAAGCTTCAAAGGAGAAATAGCTTCTGATATTTTATTGGCAGAGGGAATCTATATTCACCGGGTCTGAATATATACATACATGTGTGCATCTTCTCTGAAGTTCAGCTATGCTTTTTTATATATATATATATATATACATCTATCTATATATATATATATATGTCCTCTAAAGTTCAACTCTGCTGACCTGCCCTGTGCAC
>VWZW01002783.1:479178-491134 GCA_013397115.1 Edolisoma coerulescens
AAAAAAAAAAAGAAGTCAAGCTCATCCCTCCTACTACAGCTGAAAGTGCTGTGTGAGGGCAGATGCAGGGGAGACAGCAGAAGGAGAGTCCCTCTGCAGGACTGACAACACTGCTGCCATGCAGTATTTTAGATCAGTGGAACTGCTGTGAAAGTTTAGGGATGTGGAAGTTGAGCCCAGTCCAATTTCCACTGTTGGCAGATACAGAGGGATTCCCATCATGAGCCACCTGGACTTAGGTATGGGTCAGCAAATAAAGCCAGTAAGTGCAATTGCCAGACCACCTCCATACCTCTCCACAGAAGTCACTCCACGTACAAGTAACAAGCTCCCATGGTAAATACACCACAGAACCTGGTTATCAACCCTAAGGGAAATAGTAAAGGAGGACAAGATATCAATTTTTAAGGTGTAAGACCCCCTGAAACCTTTTAAAAGTTTTATGGGGAAAAAGAGGAAAAATACCAAAACGAACAAAGAAATAACTCATCATAAACACCCAGCAGGGCTAAAGCTTGCTAAGGAATCCAATGCTGCAAAGACCAAATTAGAAGTCACTTTCCCATTCAAAATAAATACTGAAGTCTATCAAGTTCTGAAAAAGCAAATGCATAATAAAAAACAAGCCTCAAGATGTTACTCCCTGCATCTGAAGTATTAGACCTATTCCCAGCTCTCTGAAATGCAGAGATGCTGCTGTGTTTGCAACAAGGCTTTGCTTAAAATGGGGGAGTCCTGTTAACTGCGGATGTGTGAGAAAAAAAAAATGACCGTCTGAAAATTAAAACACAAAGTATGACTATAAAAGGATTTAAGAGGTGACAAACAAAACAATTGTTATTTGCAAATCATAGCACAAAAGGCACGATTCTTGGCAGAAGCATACATTGACACAAACCATATTTTCAGACTCAGAGTGCTTCACCTACCTTACCAATCTTGACAATTTCCGAATGCTCAAAGGCTTGAGCCAGCTGTTCCCAGGTTGGGGCCAAAGCCTTGCAGTGTCCACACCAAGGGGCAAAGAACTTGATGAAGTGATTACCTTTTAAGTAAAAAAAAAGAAAAAAAAAATATTTAGCTCATTTAGAATTAACTTGGCTGCAATTAAAGCCGAGGTACTAATCTCAGGCTGCAAATTTATCATGGTATTTCCTGAGTTAAAGATAGGAAACACTGTGAATCAGAGGCCAGGACAAAATACTTCAGCAATTAGGTTTTCAATACTGTATGCAGTCCCACAGCATTGCCAAATTTCCTGAAAATCCAAACAGCTTCACAATCTCAAGCCAACAAGTGAGGTATTAAAACTGATATTTTTAACCTAACCATTTACCTTAGTGTTTACCTCAACCATGTCAATCAGTTGCCCTGTTACAGGGTAGGAAGAACTACCAAGGAATATATGGTGATAACAGCATAAATTAAAATATTAAACTTCAACTTGATGCAATGGCATTTCCTAAGAAATGCTTAAGCCCATGAATAACCAAAAAATGTTCAGTTTTCCATTCTCCTTTTTCTGCCCTGCTCTTTGAATTTTCATATCAACTACTCAGAAATTGCTGCCTTTAGTAAATGCTTGTGGCATTTTATGCAGAGGAGAGTCTCTGTGCTATCTCCTACTAATGTTTAGTTTAAAAGTATATTATTGATTGCAAAGTATCAGAATATGCAATTTCTTTCAATTAAGATTAATTAATTCAAATTGCTGCACATTTTTGCACACATCAAGGCAAGGCTCTGTTAAATGAAATAAAAATGAACTTAATTAAAACAAGGAAAAAAAATCAAATTAATTTGCAGGAAACACCAGCAACTGGAGAAAAGCTCTTTTTAATAGAATTATTCATAATCCTTTGAAGACTGCTTTGGGGCTGGTATTACTTGAATTCATTTCTAGTTTGAGGGCTTGTCCACCAAGGAAGGTCAGCAGCAAGGCAGCACAAAATAACTAGGAAACAAACTGCAATAATAGTGTACTCTAACTTGACTGGTCTGCATGTGCAAGTCTTTCAAACTGATTGACATGCTCTGTGTTGGACAAGTAGACTGCAAAATTAAATTGCCCACAAATTAATAAGAACATCAGTCAAAATCAGCTATTCTTTACCACGTACACTGACATATTCTCCTCAATAGAAAACAATATAACTTATTTTTGTCCCGGAGCAGCAAAACGATAAAAGGTGGCTATTTAAGAACAGAAGCCAACCTTGCTGGTGTAACTGCTAAGCCTCATGTTAAACTCAAGCACTGAACTTCTTGTAACTGAAGTCAAGAGAGGACAACAGATTTACAGATGATCATAAACCTGCTTAAACATCACAAATGACCATGAGAATGTCTCCTCTATGAAGGACAATGGCTGCATAATAAAAATACTAAAACCTTTACAATGCACTGAACTTTACAGTCTGAGAAGGTAGATTAAGTTGACAAAGGCTAGCATCTCCCTGATGGCTTAGAGGAAAATTCATCAAGAATTTTGACTGAATTCTGCGTTAAGCCAGACACGTTGGGAAATTTTAAGTTAGCTGCACAAAATGCTGTTTTACACATGAAAATATTTCTAATCAGCTAATGATTACTTTAAGAAGTTCTAGTATCTACCTCCTGAGTGATATCAAATGGGCAAAAATTTAATTTAATCCAGCCTTTGTTTTTTGGATAACAGATGGAGAAAGTAGGATCCTCTGTTGCCATGCCAGCCCAAAGTTTGTATTCTAAGATTTTGTTCATTGTCTAAAAAACCATTATGTGAGGGATGAAATTTCCCATATTAGGTATCCCTCCTGGCATTAATTTTCAAGCTTCCAGACAAAATATTTTTAAAATAGCCAAACAGACAAAGTGTTTTGCCCACATTAAATTCTGGAGGAAGGAAGCTAAACAATATCAAATAAAGGGCCAGACTGGAGTGGGATGGGGGCTGGAAGGAGGAAAGGGGTGGATCATACTTATCCAGAATAACAGCCTGGGAGGAAGAACAAGCCAGCACCTAGGGAAGGAGGAAATGGGACTTGCAAAAACACAAAGTGGCAATGCTGTGACTGAGCAAGGAACTCAGGAAAAGAGACAGTTTAGTTGAACAAGCCCCACTAGCTTCTTCCCTGGGGTTAGGAGCCATAATTTTACTGCCTTGTGAGTGCTCTATTTAAACTTTCTCATAGTCTGCAAGATCTAATTTAACCAGTGCATTTTTACATAGTTTGCAGTTTCATCCTCTTTCACTAGGTATTACTGGAAAATAAAAGTGGGAAGGAGGTACCCTGAAAACTAACATTTCTGGTGCAGACTTCCCACTACTAATGTCTCTAACCAAGTTTCTCTTCTTTGGAAAAAACAGTTACCTTCTGCTATGTGCATCTTGAAATTGTCTGCTGAGAGTTCATACATTCCCTGCTTTGGTTCAGGGGCTTTCGGTGGTTCCACATCAGATTCTGGGTCCTATTCACAAGAAAAATTAACTTTTATTTCCCTTCTACAGCAAATACACAACATTTGTTTCCTGTATCACACCATTCTGTGATAGTGCCATAGATTCTGAAATTTTAAATTCCTAAAGCAGTGTCCTTATTTAGCTTGATTTAGGCACATAATGTTTCCTAAAAAACAACTACTTGATAGCAAAAGGTGAAAAGGATTGCCACATAAAAGAGTTAGCAGAGTCTGTGGAATACCAGTCTTTCACTGTGCTGTAGTACAGTCAAAGAGCACAGTAGTTGCTGTAGCATTCATTGCATCACCATATATTAACACACTTAAATTATATAACAGTTCCTCCTCAGCATCACGCATCAGCCACAACTGCCATCACACCCGTTTCAGTGGTCTCTAGGCTATTTAAAAATAGTGAAAAAGCTATTTTCTGCTCCCGTAATGCCAGAAGGAATGCTGCCTACCTAATGACTCCATGAAGACAGTAACAATGGAAATAGAGCAAACACTTCATACATATAACTTGCAAGAAACTCATGAGCATTTCAGCAAAAGCAAGTGAATACTTTTTAGACTCTAACCCCAGAGCTGAAAAGAATTTTTTAGGAACCTCAAAGTGTATTTCTTAAAATAGTTTAGCATTTAATTTTAATTATTAAAAACACCACATTTGTTTAAATATAATCACATTCTAACTGTGGTTCAGCAATCACTAAAGCCTTCTCTTGATTAGAAACAGCAATCACAAATTTAATTTTAGGCAAGGCTTGGCTCCCGTATGTGAATGCTACCCCTAAACTTAAGGATTTTCCTAGTGATGGTATTAGCTTATCTTACTTAACTGATCATTTTAAAACTTTTCTTTAGGCCACAACTTTATCAGAAAGTAACTGAGTTAAAGATGGCATCCATGTTTTAAGAGGTAATTAAGCCCAACACAAATGTAATTTATAATGTATTAGAGCTAAATTGCTTTTCTTATTCTAGAAAGACTATGGCCTACAGGTGTCAAATGAATTGACATCTTAAAATGTCAAAAGTACAAGCATTAAAACTGCATTACGTACTGTAGTTTTAAATGCAGGAAGCAGAGAGCAGGTCACAGAATGACAGTTTTAATTACTACTCTGACTTACATGTAAACTGTTTCAGATTGATACTGCAACCTGACTTTTATTCTCAGGAGCAGATTTCCTCCTGGAAATTGAAACCTAACTTCAAGAAATTATAGATAAGTAAGCCTGCAGAAAAGAGTATTTCCTTTTCACTTACAGATGGTTCCTCATTTAGTTTCTCCAACATCCACTTTTCCAGTGCCTGGAAGTCCCTAGGGCCTTGGTATTTCAGAGGTTCTTGTCCCGGTTTAAGCAACTTTAGCCTAAAGGGTCAAAATGTAGAGAACAGTGAGGCAAAAATTTTCACACAGTAAACATTCTCAGAAAGATAATGTGCTTTGCTAATCCATGGCAATGCAGCTCAGGGTGCACTAACAGATCTGTTGACTGTAAACATCAGCATCAGGCATCCCTTTCATTGAAGTGTCATGGCTAGAATTGGGGACCCTTTTTCATTCCCATGTGAGCTTTAAGGAGATTTTTTAAAAAGAGAAAAAAAGAAATACCAGGTTAAAAATCAGCACAGTGTAATATTACTTTGATCAATAAGAAAGAGCAACTTAAAAATTGCAGCATTCAGTTCTATGAATCCTATTTCAGTTTGTCAAAGAGCATCAATTTTGTTTTGTTCACCTCTCTCCATCACCAAAGGAAAAATATCTAATGCTTATCTTCCCAGGACTTTCTTTCTCACCTTTTGTTCCCTGACTGCTCTCGTCGTGTAGGGCTTTTCATGTGGTATTAAACTGGTTAAAAACACACTGAGACAAGTCAATAGGACAAGAAGTTAAGTGACTGCTTGTAGGCATTCAGACTTCATGATTGTAACATTTAATAATTGCTACCAAAACTTTTCCATAAACTACCTAATGCTTCTACTACTAAATTTTAAGTTAAAATTGGAAGTATATTTGATAAAGGTGTGATACTGAATTCTGACCTAGTCTTATTTTTTAAAGCAAATCACATTTTCAATTACTACTGTCACCTAGCCCTCAGTCCCCCTTGCCAAGCTGTCATTTTGTACTGCTTCTTTTGTTTCTTGAAATGTTTTTCTCTCTCTTCTTGTTCCACAGTTGGAAGAAATGAACATGTGAAAGTGTTGAAAGACCACATAATGCAAATACATTCAAATGAGATAGGAGCTCCCACTGTCATTTCTGTTCAAGGTATTCTTGAATGTTCCTTGTGATGATAGAAAGTCAAAATAATAAGGAAGCAACAAAAATGAAAAAGAACATCTAAGACACACCTCCTGGCAATACTTTTGAAAAGTAACAAAAAAAAAATCAGGTAACATCTTAAAAAAAGTTAGCTGCACCTTTATTTTCTGCAAACAAGTAAGTTTTCTCTAGTTCAGTTGAGACAGTATTTATTTTGCAGCACAACAATCCTGAGACAACTGTACTAAGAAGTGCAGGGACCTGCTCAGCCCCTTTTTCTCTGAGGGAATGAAAAGGGGATGCAGCCTTTCCTTTGACAGGTGTTTGGAAAAGCAGTGTAGGGATCAGCACATCCTGGACTTGTGACTGAGGAAGCTGTGAAATTTCCCTTGCTGCAGGTTTTTAGAAACAAACTAGTTCAAAACTGATTCAGACAGGAAGAGAGCTGATACCATGAATTCCCCTTCATTGCTATATTTCTATACCTAGCAGATGACTGCCTTATTATTTTTACTTTTCAAATAGATAAAAGCAAGCACTAACTATTCCTATTCAATGACCTTAAAGAGGAGGGAGGGAAAAAACCCTCCAGCAATTACACATCCATTGATTTTTTCCTATTCAAAAATCTCTGCCACTCTATTTTAAGAGGAAGAGCACCACAATATAATCTATGCAAATATGCAACGACAACCAGTGCTTGCTTCTGGAGATATGAAAGCAGAACTGTAATATTCATTTTTTTCTTGGTATTTGTAGTGGAACTAAGACACACACTGCCTTTAAGGACAATTCCTATCTCAACAAGGACTATGCTATTTATAGCTCTCAACTTCTACTCAGTCACACTCATCTGCATCCAAGTGGGTGCAGCCAGGAATGAATGAAAAGTTCAGGCTGTTGCTGGGGCTGGCAAAAGCACCAGACAAAGTAAGCAAAGGGAAGAGACCTGAGAAATACAGGCTGTGGAAGGGCTACAGATGATTACAATCTCCACTTATCCCCACTAAGATGAGTAATTAATAAAGCAGTTGAAAGGATCCCATCCATATTTGCAAGAAGATTTAAAGGCGACACAAGTGAAAAAGAAATTATTTTGCTCCTTTTTGGCAGTTTAAAGGGGAACACGGATCTAACCCAAAGGCACTGACCTCTCATAGATACTCTAGACCATGTTCTGCTTACCAAAGTTGAGGTAGTAAGACATACATCCTTCATAACAGCATAAACATAACTTTAAAATACTAGATCAATATAGGAAAATTTAGCTAGAAAAAAGTCCACACACTATCACCACTGCTATGCTAATTTAATACTATTAATTTATAATAAATTATAAATTTAATACTATTAATTTATTGCTTCATGATCACTAAGTTCACTAAGAATCTAAGAGATCACCTGTAATACAACTATGAAGGGTGCAGTGTACTGACAAACTTGTGGCAAGTTGTTTTTAAAAGTACTGTTAGTGGAAACCAGCTCTGTCATGCATATCACAGTTGCACAATGTCCTGTTGCTTCAGAAAGAGGTACTCCCAGACAAAAGAACAGGAAAATTCTGGACTTCAGTTAAACACAGCACCTTCCAAGACATAAAACAGCTTCTTAAAAAAAAAAAAAAAAAAAAAAAAAAGGCATAAGAGTACTATGTATCACATGATACTTGGCAACATGGTAAAAAGTCTTAAAATTAACATTGCAGGTCCAAAGGGCTACAAAGAAACCCAGGAAAAATACAGCTTAGAAGTTAGCTTCAAGAAATTGGCAGAGGATCATGGAAAACTGAAAAAGAAAAATAGGAGCAGACTTCTTTCTGTACTTACGTAGGGTATCCTCGCACGCCAAATTCAGAGCACAGTGGAATATCTACGGTACAATCCACTTTAACAACATAGACCTGTGGGTTTTCCATGTTGTTGTATTTATCTCCCAAATCATTCCAAGTTGGCTGGAGGCGCTGACAGTGTCCACACCTGTGACAGAAAGAACACCATATTTTTTAATAGCTGCTCACACTTAGAGGGGAAGTAGCCTATGAAAAAGTCATATGCAGAATGCTGATTTTGATAAATTTAAACAAATTTTTGAATCAAAAGTTAAATCAGAAATCTTCCATACTCAAGCACTGCTGCACTAAACAACAGCAAATACTGTTAAGAACTGTAGCATGCTGCAAACACATCTCATGTAAAAATTACCAGGATTTGAGAATCTCTTGCTACTCTCCTTTTCCATTAAAAATCCTATGAATATCCCCTGAAATTAGTGAGGCTGTTAATCAAAGCACTGTCAGTCTTGCAGCTTTCTAGAAAAATCCTGCAAGTTTGCCCACCTTGCTTTGTTTCTAATATTTCAAAATTCCTTTTTTTTTTTTTTTTTTTTCCTAGCAGTAGGTAGGAAGATAATAGTTTCTAGCCTCTTTGTAATGCCACTTGCCCTTCTGTGCTTCACAGGAATTGTAACACACAAGTCAAGAAACATCACAACTGATTTCTGAACATGGTTTCCTGAAATCTTGATGACCCTTGTGGGTCCCTTCCAACTCAGAATATTCTGTGATTATCCTCCCATCCTGTGCTCTGCCCCAGCAGCACATCATTAACCCTTTATATCTGCATACACACACAAAACTGGCCTCATACAGTTGCTACAACAGTCTCTTCCCAGAAGCAGAAAATGGCTATTATTCTTCTCACTGTTTTCCTAGTCTTTCAAGTCATTATAGCAATACTCTATTCCTCAAACTATGATGAAAAGTTTTAAGGAATGGATTTTCACTTCTCTTTAACGGCTGCTTTTGCCAACCCTCCAAGACATCTAAAAAATACAAAGTTGTATTAACAGAAAACAGTCTCAGACTGACAGTACGAAAGCAGTCATTGCTTGGCGTGACCTAGAGCATCTACTTTGTAAGTAACAATTAAATCACCATTAGGACTTTGGAGAACTTTGCTCTGACCTTAAACAGCTTCGGTCATACAAATGATTTTGAGTACACTTGTAGAAAATTTGCATGGATTCACACCTTTCTAGGTATCCTGATATCAGTAAGAGAAAACAAACCAAAACAAACCAAAAAAACCTTGAGATTTACACTTTAGGCTAAAGACTTTTTTCTGATCTTAATAAAGTCCTGTTACAGTCCGGCACAGTGGGTCACACATGCTTCCACAATGTGGGTGAATACAACTTCCCATGTGATCTTATTCTGAATTGTCCTGGCAAAGGGATACAATGTGTTATTATTAAAATCAAATATTCCTTAAATATTTAACTTCTGACTGAAGTCCCTCCATAGTCAACTCCTTCACAGAGCTTGAATTGAGAGGAGGATTTTAGTTACCCTGGTCCCTTCCCCTAGTGGATGCAGTGATTTGAAACACCAAATGAATACTGGCTGGTGTTACAGACCAGAGCATGGAAATCTAGGTAAGAGAATCCAAATTAGTTAACCTCCTGTTTTTTACACACAACAGAGCTGCCTTGTCCCTACTTAACACTGTGATCTCTGCTATACACACCACTTCCCTTCCTTCTTTGGATTATGGATGCTAAAACTGAGAATAAAGCAGGAAAAATCTTCCTATCTGAACCAGTAATTGACTAGTTAGTCATTCCCACTTTGAAAAAAAAAAAAAATCAGTCTTATATAGAAGGAAATAAAAGAGAGTGCCCAAAATACTTTTTCTGAAGTTTCCAAGGAAATATATATAAAACCAAGGAGGCCAAAACCAAAGAGGGCAAGATCATGCAACATCACATGCTTCCCTCAGCCCCATGTACCAAACAGTCCTTCACTGCTGCTACTCTACAACACATTAGTGGGGGCTGGAGGAGCTGCTGGGGACAGTGGAGACCTGAGTGTCCACGATGAGTCCTGCTCTTTCATCCCTACATAGTCTAGAAAGTTGTGAGCATCCACAGCCTCCATTTACAAACACAAATGAAGATCCAAAAGAGACTAACACAGACATTTCTGGGGGCCATCAGTAGAGCTGGATCTCTGCAGCCAGCAAGGCAGCACCTCCACAGCAAGATACAGCTCAAATCCTTATCCAATTAAAAACATAGACATGTATAATGGTATAAGCAGCACAGGACCAGTCTTGGTCTGGACAGAAGAATTCAACTGACGTAAAACCCAGTCAAGAGAGTTCAATTCAATAACAATGAACTCTGGAGATCAATTCTGCTGCAGCTCAGTGGACTTGCCAGAGGTTTACCAAGGAAGAACATATGTTGAAAAGATCTGTAAGAGTCAAAATAACATAGTGAAACTACTCAGTTGAGATTCTTCCAGCTAAGGAACCAGGGAACTGGCTCTACACTCCTCTGTAGAAATGCAACTGACATGGTGAACAACTTAAGAATACTTTGTGTCACCAAGAGAGTAACCTGCTCACTGTTCTGTCCCCAAGTATACCTACCAAGTGAGACAGCCTTCTGAACAAAAACCTTATGGCATCTGATGGCAAATGACTTGGAATGCTCTCTTCTTGGAATATCCTGCCTTATTTGAAAAAAATGTAGGACCTCATGTGTACCACCACTGTTTCTGAGCAAGGCCCTCAGCAACATTTGTTTCAAGAATCTGGAAGAGAAGGGTGGTGCTGGCTCTAACCCAGCTCTTACTGGTAGGATTGATGATGCAACATTAGCAGTATCCATATAAATCTGAAAGACAATCCCAGCTCAGCGTTGGGCTGTTTGCTGTTTGCCTTGGAACTACACAGAACAGCCTGTGAGAAGCATTAGGAGATTAGCACATCACCTCAGAACAGGGCAAGAGGCTCTAATATAGACTCCAGGACTGTCAGGCTGCCCCCTGATCCCACTGACAATAAAACTACTGGTGTGTATAAGCACCTCTCTCAGGCACTCGGATGTTCCCTTTGTTCTGCTCTTCTCTTGGACCTGAAACCTGGCCCTGTTGGTGCCTGTCAGGAGCCAGACATCCAGACCAAGGGCCCTGAAGCCAAGACCCAGAGATCTGGAGATTTGCTAAGGATGAGAACATCCAGAGAAGCCACAACAAATCTGGTAAACTATACAGCTCCCTCACACTTAAGTTGGGCAGAGATCCTCAGCCCTCCCAAGGGCACAGTGTGATCCAAGTCTGCAAGGCCAGTGCTCCCTTGGATCCCTGCTGAGGATGTGCAGCATATCCTGGATTCTGCAACAGCCCTTTTGGCAGAGGGTCTCCTACAGTGTCTCAGGATAAAAGAAAGCTCATCTGTTTTTTTAGGGATGCCTGTGAAACAGTCAAAGTGTGGACAGACACAGATATCATCACCTGAGTACAGAAGAAAACAGAAGCCTTCCTGCTCTGCAAGGGCATTTCTTAGGCCTTACTGCACTCTCACGCAAAAGTCCTTCACCAGCAAGTCAGGCGTCTTCCACTTTTGTGATCTTCAGAGAACAAAGGCATCTGCTCTTTCAAGCTTTTACTTAACATTTTCACTGGCATAAATAAGTCAATGTTAATAACAAAAAAAGTTTTCAAAGGAAATCCTTTCCTGCTATGGATTTCAAAGACTCTTATATGCCTAAATGGCACCATGTGGCAATGGATAACTTCGGATCAAAACATAACTTTTGCACATTGTTCCCTTAACTTTATTTTATCTAGATTAAAGAAAACTTGGGAGGAAAGAAGAAAAGGAAAAGAAACTTAACAACCCCAACAACAGAACTCCCAATAACGTTTACTGGATATCAGTAAGTTAAAAAAGGGTAGGGGAAGAGGCAAAGAAAAGAATATGAACAACCATGAGAAAGACACAGAGATGAGAAGTACTGTCCTCTTGACTAGGAACATCCAGTAAAGCACTGTTCCCTCATTCGTCTCAACCATTCTCGTGCCAAATGTACCAGTCCAGGACAAAAGCCCAGTGGGTCTCTTGCAAACCTGAGAAGTCTCTCGCTCTCCTACAGATACCTGTGGCCTCAGGGACACAGCACTATAGTTAACACAGCAAATTTACCCTTAGACTTCGTGCTTGGAAAGAGAACATAAATTCTGCAACGAAAACATCTGCGAGCTTGGGCTGGGGGGCACAGGCTAAGTAAGTGACGGTGGCCAAGCTGCAATTGCTCTCGGTCTCTTTGAGGCGCGCCGGAGCGACTCCCCCCGCAGCCCCAGCCGGGGGCGGCTTCGGGGGCCGATGGGTTGGACCTGATGATCTCAGAGGTCTTTTCCAACCTAACTGAGCCTGTGGCTCTGTGACGGGGGCG
>VWZW01002783.1:491376-528979 GCA_013397115.1 Edolisoma coerulescens
CCGCACGCACACCCGGACCCTCCTTTCTGGAAATACACCATTCTCTAAAAGCGTTATTTATACATCATACAACATCTATTTTTTAATTCAATTTATTAATGAGATTGTACACACCTGGAGTAAAATTTAAAATAATTGCAGATTTTATATTTTTTTAAGATACAAACACACTGATTTATGGAAATTCTTAATTTTATAAAGCATTAAGATATTCTTTACATACCATATAATATCTATTTTTATATTGTATTTTGGTCAGATTGATCTATAAATATATATTAAAATTTAAAACAATAACGAATTTTATGCCTTTTAGTACACACACACACACACATTTCTGGAAAGAAATTATTTTATAAAGGCCTTAGAATATTATTTCTATAACATATAATATCTATTTTATATATTAATTGTATTGATCTATAGATATATATTAAAATTTCAAATAATAATTTTTTTAATGTATTTACACATGCACACATACTTCAATGAAGCTTTTCTTACAGTAAATGAGTGATAAGAAGGCAGGTGTGGTGGTACAAGCCAAGTAAGTAATGGTGCTGTGCCTCTGGGAGAAAGCCTGGCCCCCGAGATCTTCAATCCCAGCCCCATGCCCAACTGGAAAGAGATCTCCGTTCCCTTGGCTCGCCTGCCCTGCACTTGGCAACTACTTCTGAGGGAAGGGAACAAATGAGTGCTCACACTGCTTGAGGGTTTTTGAGCTGCAACGGTGTAACAATAATCATGAAAGAGTAATAACAGTAGTATAGGACAAGGAGATCAGTATGAGATAGTTGCAAGGTGATATAACATGGGAGAAGGGAGTTGTATTTCATGGAATCGCAGAATAGTTGGGATTCGAAGGGACTTTAAAGATCATCTAGTTCCAACACCCTGCCATGGGCAGGGACACCTTCCACTAGAAAAGCCCCATCCAATCTGGCCTTGAACACTTCCAAGGATGGAGCATCCACAGTTTCTGTGGGCAACTTGCTCCGGGGCCTCTCCACTCTCACAGTAAAGCATTTCCTCCCAATATCTAATCTAATCTAAACCTACTGTCCTTCATCTTAAAGCCATTACCCTTGTCTTATCATTCCATGCCCCTGTAAAAAGTCCCTCTCCAGTTCTCTTGCAGGCCCCCTTTAGGTACTAGAATGCTGTTCCAAGGTGTCTCCGGAGCCTTGTCTTCTCCAGGCTGAACAACCCCAGCTCTCTCTGCCTGCTTTCATAGGAGAGGTGCTCCAGCCCTCTCAGCATCTTTGTGGCCCTGTTGTGGGCTCGTTCCAACAGATCCATAACTTTCTTGTGTTGGAGGTCCCACAGCATTTCTATAATTGCTTCAATTTAAATTATTTTCAGTTTTGATTTGAACTTCAAGTCCTTGAGTCTGTGATAGTGAAGTGGGTAATAATCAGGGACTCACCTTGTTTCACAGCAAAGTGCATTTTTATGAAAAAGTCAGGAAACTAAATAATTCATCATGCACACGTGCACGTGGACGTGAGTCTGACCTTTGTACCTGCAGCAGTCTGTTCTGGTGTAATATCAGGACTCAAAACCAGCAAGACAGGCTCATCCTGGCACTGCTCTGCTCGCTGACAAGCTGCTGCTTGCAGGCAAGTGCCTGGACAGGTAGAGTTCACTTCAAACTCTGTCCTCCAGACTCCTCCTTCCACACATCATCTTGTCTCTGAACACTTCACTTTAACATCACCTTTTCCACATCTTCCACAAGATTAACACAAGGAAGGACCTGGCTGTGCTGCCCATGTGCTTGTGCAACACCCATCTCCTTCCCTGGGCTGGCTTTTTCTTAGAGCCTGTGCCAACACTGGTTGCTCAGCTCACTTTTGCGCTACAAAGAGCCAACAAAAGTCGCGTCTTACAAAATAACCCAAAAAAATAGAAATTAAAATTAGAGATGTTTTTTCTTAGAAAATTTTAAATTAATTTCTAAAGCTATTATCTGCCTCAAAACTAGTCTTCCAGAATTCCTCATTATGTATATGTGAAACAAGTACAAAAGACTCAAAATACACTTATTGCCCAGGTAGAAGAAAAGAAAAACCTAGAGTGTCCAGAAAAGTAACTAATGACCTGAATCAAAATTTAATTTCAAATCAGGAACCTTAAGTACAAAGCAGTATCCCTTTCTCCAAACAAGTTTCTTTCTGTGGTGTTCAAATTAAGTGACTGACTAATTATGAATTAAAAAAAAAGAAAAAAAAAAAAGACAAGTGCAGATTATTTCCCGTCTCAGCATATGAAAAAAACCAACAAACCCCCTAAACAAAAAGGCAATATCAGAGAGGGTGAGAATGAATAATTCTCAGGTGTCGATACAACCAGGTGGGTCTTTCAACCACAGAAAGTACCTCCTGTTGTTAAGCAAGCTGTTTCTTTTCCCCGTGAGTGTATTTTTGGTCTGCTTTTCTCTGTACATTTACCATGCTTAAAAATAGACTTTTAAATTACAGATCCTCTTACCTTAATTAAAAATGGACTAATTAAAAGCTAGTTTGAAATCTTTTTTTAATGAATGTGTGGATTTAAGTCTTCCAGCTAAGGTGCAAATACACAGAGAAAGGGACTGCAATACAGCATCCCTTTCAGTAGAAATGTGAATATAATATATAATAACATTCCCTAGAGAAACAGGTACATATTATAGTTAAGCTCTTGTCAATTAGACAGAACTACTACTAGGTCAGAACTGCCAATAAGAATAATTCTTCCTCTGAGAATACCTCTTTCCTCTCCACAACATGATAATAAGTTTAATATCACTAATGTAAGTTAGTGTTTCCTGCTTGTTGATTTGCATTTTGATTAAAACTCAATTACTTTTTCCACCACCTCACTCTAGCTCCCTGCTCCCTCTGCCTGTCCCAGAGTAAATGTTATGGAACAGCTGAGAAGGCAAGACCTAGGGCAAATAGTCCCAAGGCCAAAGAACCACCAACATCAACCACTTAGGCTTGCTACAATTGCTTCTCACTATTCAGTAGCTCACAGCAGCTCATTGTGGGTGAGAACATTTGTCTGGAGGTAAAAGGCATTAGAAAAAAAAACCCCACAGATGGTAGCTGATGGTTGCCACAACTGATCTAAACCAACCTCCTAATGGAGAGGAAATTGCCAATGCACAGCAATTAGCCTACACTGTTCATAAACATGAGGGCGCAGCCTTGGATGCCGACAGTCATTGCTGATTATGACTCCCAGTGAATCCTACAGTGCTTGTGCACATATGCCATCTCCCAGTGTCCTCCATTCCCTTGCCCTCAGTTCCGGAAGCACAAATAATTTCTAAATATTTGCAGAGAAATAATCCTGAGACCCCAAACCTAACCCACTGCCTCTTAAATTCCCATGGAGCCAGCTCCCTCTGGCTAAGCAGCACCAGCTTATTCCTGGTGGATGCTTTGACTTGCAGAGGTCAAACAGGACAAACAAATTATTTATCCACATGTCCTTGGTGGGCAGTATGTGCTCAGGGAGGCTGTGCAATGCATAGGTCTGATGTAAATGCTTTGTAGGACCAACGAGCCTAGGACTGGAAAAAACCTCAGAGAGGATGAATTTTAGTCCTCATTCTGCCGGATAACAGCCTCATACAATCCTATTTGTGAACTGTCTCAGCTCTATTTTAAAACAAGCAACAAGTTGGAGGTTTTTTGCCTACCCCACTCTGGAAGTTAATTCCTTGTCTAGAATTATGAACTTTTTTCATAGTCAACCTATATTTATTTGTAGCTCATTCATACCAGGGCATTCCTCTGCCATCATTGTCTTTTCAATGAAACACTCTTTCCCCCACTGACAGTGTTTAGAGGTAGCAGTGACATCCTTTCTCATTTTTGTTCTGCTAGACTAAACAAGCCAACAGCTCCCATTCATGCCTGAGTACCATCCCACAAATCTCCTGCACAAACCAGACTGGCAAATAAAAACAATCATTCATGCTCTCCTGCATTTCCACACAGCTGAGCAGCAAATGTGTATTCTAACACTTGCACGTCTCAGTCGTCTTACCCCCAGTGTTAAATGTATTTCAGAAATGGGACTAACATCTAATCTAAGAGTTTGACTATTTTGCAGATGTTTCCCTTTCCATTCATGTCACAGACAACTACTTCCTCTTTGTGACTCAGATGTGAAAAGGTGATATTATGTATGCAATCAGTTTGTTTTGAGTTTTTTTAAATGTGATTTTCTTGCTGTCAACTAAAGCAATATACAGCAAAAGACTGCCCTGCTTGATAGAGCCCAGAAAGACTTGCTCTGACACACACCCCCCTCTGCCTGGCCTGCAATGACCATGAAGTAGTGGAGTTCCTTAGAGCGCCGAGGAGGGCGCACAGCAAGCTCCCTACACTGGACTTCAGGAGAGCAGACTTTGGCCTCTTCAGGGATCTGCTTGGCAGTATACCCTGAAATAAAACCCTGCAAGGGGCCCGAGAAAGCTGGTTAACATTCAAGGATCCCCTCCTCCAGGTTCAGGGATGATGCATCCCAATAAAGAGGAAGTCAGGCAAAAACTCCAGGAGGCCTGCATGGGTGAACAAGGAGCTTCTGGACAAACTAAAACACAAAAACAAAGAGTGGGAACAGGAACAGGTAGCCAGGGAGGAGTACAGAGAAGTTCTCCAAGCAGCCAGGGATTAGGTTAGAAAAACTAAAGTCCTGATATAATTAAATCTGTCCAGGGACATCAAAGGCAAGAAAAAGAAAAAAGCTTCTGTAGGTATGTTGGTGATAAAAGGAAGAGTAGGAAAAATGTGGGACTTCTTCAGAAGGAAATAGGAGACCTGATTACCAGAGAGATGGAGAAGGTTGAGGCAGTAGAAGTATTGCCTTGGTCCTCACCTGCAAGGAATCCAGTCACACTGCCCAAGTCACAGAACACAAAGATGGGGACTGGGAGAATGTAGAACTGCCCACGGTAGGAGGCCAGGTTCAGTCAGCTGACCCCAACTAACCAAAGGGATATGACGCACCACAGGATGTTGCTCTCTTCAATAAAAGCTGGGAGAAAGAAGGAGAAAAATGTAAGTTCAGACTTATGTCATTTGTCTTCCTAAGTCACTGTTTCGCAAGATGGAGCCCAACTCTTTTGGAGATGGCTGAATATTTTCCTGCCAATTGCAAGGTGTGAATGAATCCCATATTTTGCATTGTTTCTGCACACATCTTTTGCTTCACATATTACGCTGCCTTTATCTCAATCCATGACTTTTTGCACCTTGAGCCTCCTGATTTTCTCTCCCATCCCACTCGGAGTGGGCGTGAAGCTGCTTAGGGGCAGGCCCCTACTGGAGCTAAACCAGAACATTTACCCAAACCAAGATACTTTTTCCAATCTTTTTCCTCTTTTTTTTTTTCCTCTTCTTGTTTGAGGAAATTTTGGAGAAATTTTCTAAAACTATGCAAGTTGTCCCTCCCAGTCACAGCCAAAGGCTGTACTGAGACTCTGATTTAATGCTAGTTCACAGTAATTTGCAGGCACTCAGTGTACAGCAGTGAATGCTATTAGAGCACAGCTGACTTCAAGACACCGAACACAACCTGGAAAATCAGAGCAGATTCTACTACATACTGTATGATGTGATAGTATACAAAACAAAGGGAAAAGCCAGCTTTACCACAGGATACCAAAACCCACTGGGTCATTATAGTCCTGCCATTTGCATAAGCCCATGATTTACCACAAACACTAGTTATCTTAGTGTGTCATTTGTATCTTGTGTGTATTGTTTAACTTACGTGTAAATGTAGTTTTTTCATTAACATTCCATTGTTAACTCTACCTCTAATTCACACACACACCCCTAAGACAAACTCTTATGTACAGCCCGCTAAGAGACTTTTAATACTCAAATTAGAGCAACTTGTATTTTGACAGCTGTCCTTTGAATCCCAAACTATAGCCCCTCAGGGGACACAGCATTATGTAATTTTAGTGACAGCCCAATTGTCATTCAGCTAGAAAGTAGGATGTTGTGATCTCAATGGAAAAGAAAAGCGATACTGCCATCTGTAAGCTTATAGACCTTTTTCTTTGGTAATTTGTACCTCTCATGAAGGGTTAGGAGTGGAAATTACTACAAGCTGTTGAGTAAAATGACATCACTTTGCCACCCACAAAATGTAACGAGTTTGTCAGCCTAGCAAATGGCACAGCAGTAAGGGAAGAGCAGTCTCATGGCAAGTGAGGGCTCTTCTGTCTGGAGGAAACGTATTCTCATTGTGCTGGCTGACCACTATCTCTGTGGGACTCTGACCACCGTGGCCACAAACCCCAGTTTCAATGGTTGCTCCCTTCATTGCCTGCAGGAAAAGAATATATCATTGCTGGGAACGTTACTCACTCCATGGTCCTCTGATTTTTATGGTTCAGTCAAATGAAACTGAATTTTGTTTTCAGGCAATTTACTTTCAATTGTAAGTCACTTTGTGGCAAAATTAATAAATGGAGAAATTCACTTTTGCAATTAGAAGTTATTAGGAAGAATAGGATAATATAGATTGAAAATTTCATGGATCATAAAGAAGGAATTTCCTACTATTAATGCTGCAGCTGTTTTAATGTATTCCTCTTAATGATGGAATACTGGAGGCTATTTTTTTCCATGGTTGAATTCTCTTCCATTACACTGCACACACCCTCTTAAGTAACCTGCAGCTGCTTTTATCTGCCAGTACAAATGCTGGTCCATTGTGATATTTGACACATTACAGAGCCCCTGTGATTTCTTCACATACCCTAAATAAAACCAGCCTGAAGCTCAGGAAACAGGGACTGCAGGCATGAGAAATTTTTAAATGCCCTGACATATCGAGAAGGTGAAGGAAGATTAGGAAAAAAGAAACCAAAAAGCACATGTGTAGACGGAGTTAGTCACTCATAGTTTTTGGCCAGCTCCGCATGCTGTAAAGCAAGAAAACTGGTTTTAATTATTTTTTAATCAGCACTTTCTCCCTGATCTGCCCTGCACTCTTCTGGTGGCTCATAACCAGCATACTCCAATATCCACCCAAAAAGAAGTTGGACTCTGATGTTACTCTTTGAAAGCCAGCTGCAATTAAGGGGACCAATAAGAGCAATTTTTTTCCCTTCATTTTTCTCTTTTGTACTGCGACGTCACCTCTCTTTAGTAAAGAAGACCCAAAACTGGGAAGGACTGTAATTCTAACTGACAGGGCTTCCATTACTTAATGTTTGTTTTATACTTGCAGTATGTCACATAATCTAATTTGGAAGTTTTGCAGCACTGATGAACTTCTTTTCCCTGCAACAGCTGATGTCAAAAGCAGTCTTCACAGCTTCAGAGAAGCAAAGAAGAATGTACAGTGATTGAAAAATAAAACAAATAGCCAAGCTTTCAAATGGAAGCTGGCTTATTAGGATGTAAACAAAAATGCCTTCATTACATGCACTTTGCTCTCTTCAAAGCTGGCTTTCTTAAGAGCATGAGAGCAGCTGTAAACTGCTCTGGCTGGGAGATCCCACCTGAGCCTGCTGAGTGAATCAGGGGCCACAGAGGACACACCACACTCAGCACCACAAAACGTTGCATACCAGGGAGCAACCAGGCTGCAGGGAGAGGAGCTCTCAGAAGTGGCTGTCGACACTTACACCTTTTTGCTGATAGATTTACTCATGGCAAGTAAGGCAAAGGTCATCAAAGTGGCAAATATTGTAGAGGACGCTGATTTCTTGGTAAGCTGGACACTTTAGCAAAGTCAAATAGAAAGTCTTGTGCTTTAAAATAAGGGATCATGCCCTAATCTAGAGAGTAAAGAATGGTGTTCATGAGGCAAGAGCTTCACAAAGTTCTTGGGAAGCATTTGGCTACACAGTGAGATGGTCAAAGACAGAAGACGGTGGGACTTTTCCCTAGGAACCAAGGAAAGGGAAGGGAGAACACTCATGGACAAAGAAGACAGGAAAAGAGAGAGGAAATGGGAAACAATAATGTCACGAAACTCAAGAAAAGTTAAATCTTCCAACCAGATGAAGTCATCAAGCAGGGCAAACTTAGCAGAGAAGCATACTGTCATTGCCGTGAACACAGAGAGATGTTCACTAACTCTTTGGAAATGGGTATAACTGTATTTCTGTAGAAAGAGAAAACACGAGAGGATGGCAGATAACGGTGATTAGATATAAATAATTTGGCTAGACAATGATTTAGCCAAATTAGATCTTTCTGGCTCACCCTGAAGGATCTGTTCAACTCCTGCTTGGTGAGAAAGACATCAAAATATGATGTGTGTTAAGCACTGTCTTCAACAGGTTTTTTACTACCACTCCTTTACAAGGTGGGAAGAGGGGCTGTAGTAGGATCTTTGGAAGTTTTTCTGGATGCCTATAACCAATGCAGTTTCATCAGCTTTTCTGTCATTCTCCTACATGTGCAAATGGTTCCTAAGCAGAGACTTCAGTTTTAGGAACATTGACTGTGTCCTTGCCATTTCAGCTTGCTCTAAACTGCTTTAGCTAGCAGAGATTTTGGAATCATCATTCTTAATGAGAAAAGTTGTTCTTTTTGTAGAGAGAATTTATTCTTATCTCATCTCATGAAACACGATCATGTTTCTAGTGCATTTGATTTGCTAGAAAAGTATTAGGTACCTATATTTCTGACCTAATCCTTGGGTAAATACGACTAAATCAGTGACTGTAGCTTTAGGCATTCAGCCAGGGAGAAATTAATTTTCTGTGCTGATGTTCTCAATGAAAAGCTGAGGTACCTCAAGCAGTTTAGCAAAACTAAACATGCTGCATTTTCTGTGAAGGCTCACTCCATGTGATAAAAAGCAAACCCTTCCTTGATTGCCATCTTGCCAGGACACATAGACTGTATGTGTGCCTACTGCTAGAAAGCATTAAATAGTTATTTTCCCTTGGTGTGAGCTCAAACACAATTAGTTAAAGCTCTGCATGTAGAAAAATTAAAATATTATCATTACACAGTTACAGCCCTATACATTTTGAACAACTTAGATTTTATAGAAACTCTTATGCAACCAACCACACAAAGGCAGCTACTAAGAAATTGCACAGTTAACTATTCTTTCTCTTCCCACTTGGATTCTGAAAATGAAGGAAAGACAATCAGTTATTCATACATAATGCTGAACTTGTCACTGAGGCACAGAGATTCCAATATGGTATCCTACAGGAAAACAGCAGTAGCTTGAAAAGAGGTTGGAGCAACAGAAGTCACCGATGACTTAGAACATCCTACCACCAACCTTTGAACAATTTAATCTGCTTTTTCCTCCATCTCAAGCAGAACAACATGCCATTTGACCAAAAAACAAGGAGCTACCAAGAGCAGCCCAGATACATTCAACCAGTGGCATGAATCCAACAAAATTTTTGTTTCCCTGAAGCCCAGCCTTAACTGAAAACCCTTCACCAGGGACTACTGCCAGTTCCTCATGCTCTGTTGCGGGTCATAAGACTCCTCTCAAAGACAGTGAGTCACCATCAAAAGTCTCTCTGAAGTTTCATTCTCTACAAACCTTCCAGGTAAATAAAGTGCTTTTCCCCCCACCTATTCTGCTACTCAACTTTCTGTTGGAAAAGGTGGGGGGGGAGAATCTTGCTCTGTTTTTACAACATTAAAAATAATTTATCCTCACATATCACTTACTGAACTTGTATTCTATATACTGATCGATGACTTCATGTACTCAAAACCAGCAATTGCCTCAGGGTCTGATTTTCTTTCACACTGAAGAACTCTCAGCCTCTGCAGACAGCAGAAACTGATCCATAACTACTCGCTTTTCGTGTGTACAAAACACTGCGTGGAGTCACTGATGGCAAACAGATCATACCACTAAGTCAATAACACAAAGTAGGCATTGAACAGCCATTCCTGCTGGCATGGGACACCCCAGGCAGCACAAACCGGGTGCCCATTTCACACTCTGGAACAAAAGGAAAGCACCTTTACTCTCACACCTGCAAGATGCCTTGCACAGTGCATTATTTTTCATTCAAATTACAAAGTTAACATCAATAAATATAAAATTCTTTAAGAATATTGACTCAACTTTGAATCACTATCTCAGAGTTTTGCACTGTGCTCCACAAACAATAGGACAATAACAGGCAAGGGCTAAGCATGCTTTGGCTGATAGGTCCAGGAGAGAGGAAACCCAGGGTTAAAATGCAGGACTCATCCACTTGACATTTAGGTATTTCATTCAGATATAACAAATCCATTCTATGTAAGTTTAAATGAATTCCAGTGTTAATCTGAAATAACTCAGAAATAAGCACAGAACAGGGCTGGGTGCCTACAGAGTAGCCCTGCCTCAATGTCCTACAGTGGAAACAACAGTAAAGAAATTATTAACATTCACTATTAAGGCTTGTGTGCAAAGGAGTATTTCTACTTAGAGATTCATGTGATGGACTTCCTTTGATTGCAAATATCTACCTGGTGCCAGGACCTGAAGAAGCTTTCAGCAAAAAAGGAATCTCAGATTTTAAATTAACCACCTTAAAATGACAGGGCATAAAAAAATCCATGAAACCACCTTTTTCCTCCATGTGTGAATGAGATGGATCTGTATGAATGCTGCCTGGAAAAAATATTTTGACCGTAGTGTGAGAAGAGAAAGACGTTTTGTCTGTACCTCAAGGCATGCAGGAGCCATCCATCCTGTGTGTTTACAGGCTCTGGATCCTGTTTGGTGCAGAGCAGATCTCCTTGAGTGGGCAGCACCTGTGGCACGGGCGTGTGTTTCATCCGCCGAGATGTGGTCCTGGCTAGGGTTTCTTTCTCTGTTATCTCAGAGTGGAGGCAATCTAGGGTTCTCTAGATAAGGCTGTGTACATAAGGCTTGTTTGGACGCGGAAGTTGTTCTCTAATGGCAGACCCTGCTTTTAAAGTTGGTCTTTTATTGGCAGCGTATGACAGGCAGCTGGCTCGAGCCTCCAGCACTCTTGGCAGTCAGGCACTGTCTGTGCAAACCCACCTCAGTGATCATCAGCCAAAGGATCCAAACCGAAGGCTCCAGTGCTACCAGGTCTGGAGAGACACAATAAGCTCAACACCTTTCTGATGAGCCACTGTACAGTGACAAGTCTGTACTTCTGCTTCGTTGAAAAGAAATTTGTACTCAATCCACAGGAGTGTTGTGAGCATTAATTTATGAATACTTGCAAATTACTTTGGAAAAAAGATATAAATAGCAAATAAGTTTTACTGAGCATTCCAGCTAGCAAATGCAGGAACAACTTCTAGCATATGGTTACCTTTTGCTTTATTCTTCCTTTCAGTTTGTTGTTTCCTGTTCCTTATAGTCACTCAGACCATGGTGAGGTTATAGCTCTTAAACAACTCTGCTTGGACATCCCTACTGTGTGGGGAAATATGAAAACATGGATTTTTACAATGTAATTACTAGAAACCCTGCTAAAAAATAAGCTTTATAGTATCTGCTGTTACTCTTAACATCTGTAGCCACAATGACACCTGGCTTGGGACCTCTGTTTGCAGATAAAGTTCAGGCAGCAGAAGAAGGAAGTGTAGTTCCTTGGCAGAGCTCCGTAAGTCAACACACGTCACCAGCTTTATTGCGGTGAGTCACCCCTCCGAGCCTTTGCGGGCTCAACACCTGACAGTGGAAGGAGACTTCACCACTTCAGGTACTCTAGCACAGCAACCACTGCTCTTGGACTACTATTACAACAATTACTGCTCATTGGAACCTGAGTCATAAATTTGAGATACATATCCAAGCTTTTACAAGGTTGGAGGGCACGTTGACACCAAGGGCTTTGCGTCGCTCCCATCTTCAGAGGCACCGCACTGCCTCTAGCTGCTTAAATCTTCAGCAGTTGTACAAAAAGAGACACTGCCGAGAAGGAGGTGAGGGTTTACGTGCCACATTTCTCATACTGACGTGCCTGGAGTCCCACTGAAACAAACGGACCTGGTTTTAGGGTGTAAATAATTAATTTTACGTGGCAATGTTGTGCAACATTGGATGTTTACAACCATTCTTACAAGGCACCTCTCTGACATGCTCTGTACCTCAAGATATTGCATTTTCTAACTTTGTCAAAGAAATATAGAGGAAAAGGGGAAAGGAATCAGTTCATAAAATATGCTAAAATTCTGAAAAAGGCTTTGACAGAATGTCCAGCTGCTCCCAGGCACCACCTTCTGAACTGTCCCTACAAACCATGCTGCTACCCCACACATGGCTTTCTTTTGCTTGGGACTGTCCTGGTGTTGTGCATGTACCATGTTGCAAACTCTGGGAAAGCCCTCAGTATCCTCTTAATGAAGAAAGAAAATGGCTTTTTTATGAGTGTATTTAATTATTAATAGGAAGGAGTTCTCCACAGACAGCTCAGAATAGCAGTATCTGTTGAGAAGTTAAGCAATCTCTTAGATCTCTAAGTTTTTGATCTGTTTGGATCCTTTGGGGGACAGATTCTGCAAAACCTATAGATCTGGATTAAATTAGATTAATTCTCACCTTGACCTGTACCTAGAGGAAGGGTTATTTGCCTTTGCCACTTTCAAGTGCTATTTTGAAGGAACATCATGTGCTCTTTCTCAGCCAGCATAGTGGGCGTGTTCAATGCTGTTTGTTCCTCAGTCCCAGAAATGCCTACCAGGTGCATTTGCCAGGTGTTAGCAAAATAAGGCTTCAGGGAGGGGGGAAGAAACCACAAACAGCTGTGTCTGCCTAAGTAGAATATAAGTAAGATGGCCGCTGTACGTGTTACCTAACTTCTAGATTCCTTTACTCCATCAACAAATAGAAGGCTACTACCTGGTGCAGCTACCAGCTACACATTTTGGGTGCTGTCTTTAACTTTTTTAAGATTAGTGGTAAGAAAGGGCGTGAAGAAGGATGAGCTGCCTGCTTAGAGTCCTCTGAGCCAATGTTAGAGCTGTGCATGAAGAAGAAACTCTAAAAGAAAAAGCTGAGGATCCCAATACAATGGTCCCTTCTGATCTCATGAGAAGGTGTTTAGCTTCCTCTCTTCCTACTCTTGGGAATCCAGTGTAGTTCATGTTCCACATCTATATTTTGCTGAGAAGATAAGACAAGATAATTTTGATGAGACAAAAAAATCTACAAAACTTTAAAGAATTACATAACATCCGTGCAAGATGGAGAGCCATGCTCCAGCTTCCTCAAACCCTCATGAAAACCCCTGGAATCTGAATGAAAAGCAGAACTGAATCTTAGGCGAAGTTAATACGATGCCACAAGAAGGAAGCTTAACGAGATATTAGATGGGAAGGAAAGAGGAAGAGTGAAAACTCAACAGGCAAATTGAATCAATAACACATTATTAAAAAATAGTAGGTTTTTTTACATCAAATGGCCAACAAGTTGCAGCACTGCTAATGCTTGTATGGCTGATTGCTTTGAAACACATGAGTTAAGGTAACGGGGTGAATGCCCCAATACCTTAAGGGAAATGGATACCAATGGGTTTTTAAAGCCACAGTCGTAACATGTTGACTCTGGGCTGACACTGGGAACAAAGAGACACTCAACCCCCACCCACCTGATATAAGTAGAAAGTCTTGATGACATAAGCAGCTCCTGGCCCCACAGCTCCTTCTCCTTGGTCATCCCTTCCCTCTTGTGTTGGCACAGCTGTGCACACCTTCACCTGACAGAGGCCATCGGGGCACTAATCCTGCTCCAAACACCTGGCACAAGGGAAAGGCACCACAGCAACAAGGTGGGGAGCCCTGCTGAGCCCCACTATGGATTCTGGCAGCCCACGGAGCATCTCTGGCCTTGGCTCTGCAGCCACTGCCTGACAGTGGCTTACAAGGTGGCTCTCAGTGACCAACCCGAAGCGCTGGTCTGCCTCATCATTTATGTGTCCCAAATGTCCTTGTATGGCATGGGAGTGTCTATAGTCAGGAATAGAGGTACTATATAGTGAAGAGGTGGATTTCATTCATAACACTGGCTACCTTGATTTCTCCCAAGAGTGGTTGCATTTTGTAAGAAAAGTATTTAAGTTTGTCAGTTTCTTATTTTGCCTTGTGATCTGATGTATCTTTTTTTTCTTTCCTTCCTTGGCACCACACTAGCTATTAGTTATTTACAGAGCAAGCAAAAATGAGCTGAACACTTAAAAAAAAAATAGATATGGGAAAGGTGTGGTCTCTGGTGCTAACAGTCTAACTTTGGATGTGATGGGATAAAGTGGGAGCGAGAAGGCTGGAGGTTGAGATGGGCTCATGGACCAAGATTACAACATAAGTACATTTTGGATGTTCAGTTTTTATAATAATATTGTTGATTCACAGGAAATCATTATTTTGCCACCCTGAACTCATACCTCAGAAATCAGTAACTTCCTCATCTCTTGGTCTAGTGGTTATGAAAAATTTTGTTGCAAACCATCTTCATGCTGTTTTTTTACCTCTGTCCTTTCTGCTGTGAAACAAAAATAATGGTAATAGTTTAGTGAAGCCTGACTTTAGAATTCAAAATACCAGGAAATTTAAAGTTTAAAAATCGACAGCAACTTTGTGTCCTTGTGCTGAAGGAACTAGAGTCCTAAATTGGATACGACGCTGTGTGGAAGCCAAATCTGAGCCCTGCAGTGAGAAGTAGCATGATCAAACAAATACAAGTGGAGCTAGAATTGAACACTTGTTTTGGGGGGGAAAGCATGTGTCTCTGTGACCCTTGCAAAGAGTATGTTGCAAGCTGAAGAGTAACACATGGTACAATAAAAGCTCAAATGAGAAAGCTGGATGAAGTTGTGGAAAAGACAGCTCCGCAGAAAAAGAAGTGGAAGGATCTCAATACAATCAAGCTGCATTGACAGGAAAGAGGAAAGAATAACAAAAAAAAATCTCTGCCAAGCCAGATTGGAAAGTCAGTTTCTGACATTGAGTCATATCAAGAAGCAAATTTGATTTAAGGCGTATAAGAGATGCAGAAAAAATTACATGCTCCACTTTCTCCTTAATCTCAGAAGGGTTTAGCAGTATGAAGGCCAGCTACAGCACACAATCCACAGCCTATCATTTCCCTCTTCTGCCCACTCTAAACCCTCAGGTTTGCTATATTCTTTTCTTAAACTAAACATATTGAGTTGTATTTCCTTAATCATGATGAGTTTTGTGTAACAGAACTTTTATCTCCATCACTGTTTCAGTTACATTCAACATGCTATTTGGTAAGATATGTCTTTTGTCCAAAAAGCCATGCAAATATCAGCTGCACAGCTGTAACTTAGAGTTATCATTTTGGAGAAGCCTGCGTTTCTCTGACTAGCTAGCAGAGGGTTCTCCTCTCAGAGAGAACTGTAATGCAGTCATGAGGTCAAATTTTGATACAGTTTTTGTAAGAGAATTTGCCTCAGGTATTGCTATATTTTTACCCTCGAAAAAAGAGTCATCCAGATCAAACACAACTGCATTGATATGAACAAGTGATCGCTAATTTGTAGAATAACATTGGAGAGAAACAGGTTGAAATGTCAGATGTGAACTGCTGTGAGCTCATTTCACATCACCCTTAATACAGGACCTGACTACTGCCCATGTTTAAAAACACAGCGCTTCACCTGAGAAGACCTCAACAAACTCAAGGATGGGTGTGCATGTGTGGACAATACTTACCTCAAGACCTAATTATCTTCAGGGTTTTGTCAGTGTGGCTTTGGCACCTGAAAAAAAGCCTGCAGCATAAGGCTGGTACTATTAGTAGACCAGTTAAAATTACTGGCTGGCTCTCCCAGAGTGTTACATTAACTGCTGGGTGCCTGCCTCCTCCTCCTCCTCCACCAGGTATAGCCTGCAACGCGTGCTTGGCTCTGGGTTGCATCCTGCTGTTTATCTGCGGCAGGCAAGCAGCAGCCCCTCTGCTTCCAGAGCTTCAGCCTCTCCCCGCGCTGGTGATAAGTTACTCCTCGAGTCCTTTCTGCCAATTGTTCTTGGCAAAGGCACCAGGGAAGACTATTGTTGTTGCTGGCTGTTATCTCTGCCTCTGACTCCACTTGGCGGAGGTGCAAATCCATCTCTCTGGTGTGGAAACAAGCTGCTGGACTTTGGATGAGTCAACTCATTAATAAACAAAGAGTTACAAAGGAAATGGGGATCAGTCTTAACAAAATAAATGCTTTGAAAGTTTATTGGATGCTAGGGTGTTTGTCCTCCCCAGCATGACACTGCTTTATCTTGGGCCCCAGCCTTCCTATCAGAAAACAGGGAAGTTAGTAGTTTATCAAATTTTAATCAGCTTAAATGTTGATGTATTACTTACATAGCATGGAAAGTATTTTCTCTGTTGTTACTGGTGAAAGTGAGTTATTTTTAATTATTAATTTATATCTGTTTCTATACCTTCCCTGCTTTGTGGAGTATGCCAGTGCTAACTGGAAAACCTTCCATCACCTACTGCTTGCCCTATCTCTGTGAAGGAACCCAAGCCAGCTGCTCTGTGGGAAGCTCAGGACTGAAGTATTAAATTCTCATGGAATTCTCTTCTCGGCTGAAGCAGAAGTATGTGATCAGATTCAGTAACATGGGACTTGGAGGATGGGGGTTGCAGCTTTTTGGTGGATGGGGTTGGTGGGCTTTGCTTTGTGTTAGACTTTTTTCTTTCAAGGAGAGGATATTTGGATTTTCTCTTTGTCCATAGCCCACTGTTGACCAGGAAAGATTTCATTTGGATTGGTCCTTAGTGTTTGTCCAGCAACACCATTTTAGTGATAAAAGGAAAGCCTGCCTCAGCTTTCTTGATGCTCCTTATGCCACCCCTAAGGACAGCAACCCCACTTTCCTTGCACCAGCACTAGGAAAGCCTCAAAATTTCCTCATATGCAAGATGTCCACAGCCATATGCCCTTCTCTCACCTTCAGAGGCCAATCTTTCTCTCCAACAGACACTTCAACAGTCAGTCCCCACACAAGCGCACAACTATTCCAGTGGCATTAAAATAAAGCAAGATAGGTATATTACACTTCAGAAAAGCTGGAAGAAAAAGCAGCCGTAGGCAAACATGCTGCTGGATTATTACTTCTACATAAAGCAAATAGGGACACATAGATTGAAAGCTTATTTACAGCAAACTCTTAATAAGCAAGAGCATAAAAGTAATACAAGTTTGGCACAGACTGCAGCCACCTTGACTTTCAAAGCCTTTGCATGGTAAATTTGTTTGAAAGTCTAGAAAGTCATTCCAATGGCATGGATGTGTTTGCTTTATAGGGAAAAAAAAATGAGATTCTTCGTATTTTCCTAGTAGAAGCATGTCCTCTCTCTCCCCCCCAGGTCAGTGTGCCATTTGGTTTCCCCCCATGGCACCTTGCAAAGCCATGCAGGATCCAATGTCACCCCTCCTCCTACAAGGTATTTCCAACAAATTGAACGGCTTGTTCTTCCTGCCCAATATTCACTGACAAGTTTAACACTAGAAATAAACCAGATATGACCAGCCATTTGCGTTATCCTCTTCAAGAATTTTGCCAAATGGACATGAATGTTTATCTACCCAGGAAAACAGTGAGGTGCAATAGGAGGTAGGAATCCTAAAGGAAAAAGGATACATCATACTTACAGTAAAATGTGAGATTTTTGTTAAGTCATTCCTAGAGCTCCCTAACTAAGAGTTAGATAGCAACAGTTACACGATGTACAGTGTGAAATAGATTGTCTGAAGAACTAAAATCCATGAAAAGCACATACCTTAGGACAGGTGTCTGATGAGATGCCTTCATCTGTGTTAAAAGGTGTTGTGCAAGGGATAGTGTTCAAGAGTTAGGAAAGGTCACAATGAAATTAGGCCATGAAAGCCAATGGAAAGTTTCCTAAGCGGAGTCCTTCAATGAAGCGTGGACAATTTTCCCAGAAAGTTCCCTGACAAAGCAGTTGGTCAATGACAACCTATAGTGTGGACAACAAATCAATTGCGTGTTATATAAAAAACCCCACTTCTTTGATCAGTTGTAATAGTCAAATAGATTTAATCTATTTTCTCTCTACTCTTGGATAATAAAGAAATATAAATAGATATATGATTTACTTTGTGCTGTTTACTGTATTAAAGACTTCAGACTCCACACCACGCCTCTAAAACTTTCTCTCTACATACACACTTCTCCAAACTTCATTTGATTTTTGCTGTCCTTTTCCCTTCTCGGTCATATCATTTCTGAGGTGGAGCAGACTGTATTTAGTAGTCCATGTGAGTACATACTATATATCAAGGTTTCACATTATTTTATTTTTAGTACTGTTCTTTATTCTTCTCTTAATACTACCTCATTTCCCATATATTTATTTGCTTTACAGCCAACATGGGATGATGGAAAGATCCTTTCACTCAGTTCTTCACAGCCACATCTGTGTCCTTTTCCCAGCTGGTTTCAATGAATTAAAATCTAGTATATACAAATAGTCAACATTGTTCTCTAAATCACATTACGCCGCAATAGCAGCTTCATCATCATGTCAGATTGTCTGATCTTTGTTAGGTCCCTCCACATTTCCTTCTCCTCCTTTCTAAATGTGACTGAGTAATTTCTTTGGGGCATGTGTTGATTTTACGATCCCACTGCTTGCGCCTTCCTCCAAATCAAACATTAGAGAGCACCAGCACAAACTTTGGGGGAACTCAACTTAACCTTAATTAAACTCTATGAAAACAACTTGCATCCACCTTTTCCGTTGTAGAGTCTCAGACTTTCTACCATAAAGTAAACCAAACTGACCTTTTCATGTTAAAGAAAGAAAAAAACCAAGTAAGAAATCGTAACTTTGCAACCCCTGATATAGGCTTGTTGAGGAAAAAAGTGGGTAAAAGATGAAAGTTGGAGCTCAGAGGCCATCATTGCTCACCAGGAAGCCAAGCACAAAATAGAAAGGAGAGGAGAGAAATCACAGAAGTGAATGCGACCCTTCGGAAACAACTCTTGAGGGTGAGTCCCACACCCCTCAAGGAGGCCATACAAACCATGGCCACTCTCTTGGCCACACTACCAACACACAGCGTGGTCAAAGAAGGGACTGGTCATTGCTGAAACATGCATGTCCTAGAGGACCTCTCCTGCAAGTCCAAAGGCAGCTGTTGTACCCATTGCCAAGGGTTTATGAAATGCAAAAACCAAGTCATAAAAAAGAAAAAAAAAAAAAAAGGGAGGGAAGAAATGTGCTAAAACTCTCCAGTCCTCCCAGGTATAATTACAGAAAATAACAACAAAAATAAGGTGGCTTTTGGCACTTTTGGTGTTCTGAGGTGTTTACTGTTTTGAGTCTTGCCTGCGGTAACGTGTAGGACGCATAAACAGTGGAGTTGGCCAACCAGAACGGGCACGCAACCTGCTAATTGGGGAAAGTCTGCCCGCGCGTCCGGCCACGGGTTGGCAACACAACAGCCCCTAGAAAGTCAATTTTTATTTTTTAATAATTATCTTAAATGCTGGCTCAACCACCAATCTAAAAATTAAATGAATATCCATTTAATACGCAAAATAAATGGGTTTTGTTCTGTGTATGTATTAGCTTCCATCCCTTCTCTGTTTGTAGCATTCAATAGCAAGAAATACGAAAATAACGTGACTGCAAATGCCTTATCTATGTAGTATTCCTGTCTCTACAGTTTTGGTTTTCTCCTTTTCCTCAGTTACACTAAAGTTACACAGATCCCAGGAGCAAGATATTATATTTAGCATAAAACGCAGCTATTCCACCAACATATTCAGGAAAAAAAACCCACAAAAAACGCTACAAACCCCCCCGCTACTACGCTTGGATGCACAGTCCAGTTACCTGTTAGAAAGAACCACAATTTGAGACCTTTTCTTTCCCTTTCAATTTCATAGAAAATAAATTTGGAGCCTTCATGACTCAATTACTTGCACAGCAAGAAAAGGTGACAATCCTGTTTTCTATAGACGTTAAAATAACGATAATAAATTCCACTCTTCTCTAATAAATTCCATGTTTTAAAAAAAATAAATATGTAGAAGATTGCCTAAGGTTTCCAGACCATATATCCTAAAATGCACTTTGCTTCCAAGCAAGCTGACACTTGAGTCTTCTTATCTAATCTTAAGCTGTTTATTGCTCAGTTCAATTTCTTTTGATCAAAGGGCTTAGAAAAATATCTATATAGATATTATAGAATACCAAGACATAATGACACTTCGTTTGCTTTACTCAACTCTCTGGCACTATTTTTTCTCCCCTCCTTTTTCTTCTTTATGATCCCATAATGAGGTGAGGGTCTGATTCTCAGACCAGGTTTTTGCTAATTGCACAGGGTCACAAACACTTTGCGTATTAGGTAGGTAGACTAAATACTTCTAATTGTGAGAGGTGGCAACCAAAATAATGTTTCACATTGTAAATTAACTGCCCTTTCAGTTAAACATCTGCTACTGGCTTAATGGCCACTAACTGTGTTCCAGTAACAGAAACAATTTACTGCCTTTCACTCCTTTTGTGTTACATTGCCAACTCAGCAATGAGCTGAAGAGAAGCCAAAGAGACAGCACTGGTGGAAAACAGAACATCGAGTCCTATGGCAGTAGTAACTACGAGGCCATGTGAAAAGGACGGGAGGTGAAGCCTGTAGGGCTCTACCACAACTTGTGGAAACTATTAGCTTATCACCTCTTTACCACGAGCAAGAGTAGACACGGCAAAATGGAAGTAAGAAGTTCACATTCATATGTGACGGTTTATGCATCCAGGGCTATGAGGCAGGAAAAGAAAGATCTACTTAACAATAAACTAAATTTAGCCTTTATTACTTTGGTTCATGTAAAAGCCATCTTGAGTAAAAGACAAGGTACTCTTACTACCTACCTTTCCCAGGTACTAACAACCAGACTGCTATTCACAAAACATGTCATGAGCCACGAAACATGCTAAAGCTCTTTGACCTCATTACTCATGAGATGCCTTCCAATTTTGAATGGTTGAAAAAAGCTAGTTTTGAGTTATGATGAACTAATTAAAACTTGATACAGCAAACAGGATCACATTTTTTACTATTTCGTAAAAGAGAAATAAACAGATAAAATGCAAACCTACAACAATAGTTCAATTTGACAAAGATCTAAATAGCATGGGCTTGAAAGTTCAGTGGCATGAGAACAGTGATTACATTAATCAAATTTCCTCACCACAGTTCAGGGTCATTATTAAAAAAGGGACTACTTGTTTTTGTCCTCAAGAAGTCATGCCTGATTACAAAACCCCCAGCTAAATTCTAGCTCCAGTGAAGTTAATGTGAATTTTGCTGAAGGCTTCAGCAGGAGAGGGATTTTGTCCTTCTGTTTTCCCTGGCACAGACACAACACAGCGTGGAGACATGCAAAGCCCTCTGCTGAGTCCAGGTCTTTCTGGCCAAGCGATCCCTTGTAAATGCTGAATGTACTTCCAGATGCTGAGTCCAGACAGACTCTGCAGCCTCTGCTGCTGTGCTGCAAGTGCTCTCACACAGCCCTGGAGCTGGTAGAGCTCTGTCAAGTTCTCTCAAAGAAGTAGAAAAAGAAAAACAACTTTAAGGAAAGTTATATGATATCTATATACATATATTCTCATTAAATCAAACTATTTCCCTTCTTAATCAATTAAATGGAATCTATACCTTTCCCTTTTAAGAATATTTTCTTTGTACTCTGCCCAGATGCAAGATTGAGAGTGAGTTCAGTTAAGGGCTTCTGGTTTAATACTACTTGATTTTTGAGGTGCATTAACTTGCAGTTACCTTGCTATGAGTTCACAAATTTAATAGTGCAAGGTTCCTTGTGCTGCCTTGCTAAGATGCTTCATTTTGGATCCAAACACACACATTTCAGAAGCATTTCCCATTTGCAGGATTATTAAACACATAAAGGGAGCTCTTCAAAGATCAAGAGCATCAACTCTTTTCCCAGGAGCACCATTTCATTTTTTATATGCCAATATAATGTCTATCACACAATCCAAATTGCAATCCCCTTTAAGACCTGTTAAAACACAAATTAGTGAGCAAGCTGAAGATTAACCTGAAAAAGCTATTATTATTATTATAAGCATTAATAACACAAAACAAAAAGAAGATGCATAAAATGAACACATAAGGCAGATGCAGTCATTTCAGAGTGACAGAAACTGGACCAGGATAATGCTGGTAAAAATGACATTCACTGAGATGCATGAGAAAGAGGTAAAGATGATTTGTCACCACTCATTTTTTCTCATATGTTTCCTGTTACAGCACATTTCTCAGACCATGTTACTGGCTTTACTTCTCAGAGATAAAATGGGAAAAAAGTCTTTATTGTACTTTCCTATCTCTAAATAAATTTGATTCAAGGTACTTTGCCGTCAGGTTCCTGTTCCTCCTATGTGTAATTCATATGATTGCTAACTAAAGCCCATGTAGAAGGAAGCCTTTGCCTGTCACTGGACAAAGGAGGATGTAAAAGCACTTCATTGTTCCTGCTCTGAAGAAAAACAATTTGCCACAGCCAGACCCCCCTCCCAGCAGTGCCAAGTGCATGGTAATTTATTACCTCTGGATGTCTGATTCCAGGCGAAGGAAACTGAAATGTCATACCTTCATTCATAACACCGTCTCATGGAATTATTTTTTCCGGATTCCTGGGAAGTTGAAATATTTGAGAAGAATATCAGGAACTGTTGTTTTAGCCTGTTTGGTGAGTAGATAATTGCCTTCCAACTCTATTCTTTCAGGAAATGATGTGAGTGTTGCATTGTTCCTAGATGGGGGCAGCAATGTTTTTTAACGAGACACACACATACATATTTTTAAAAGAAACAAAACACAATAAAAGTATGCAGTCTAAGCCACTGTACTGAACCAGACTTTTTGAATCTGGCAGAGATAAGGGGTTGGCCCAGACAACATGTCCACATTTCACATAACTCAGAGCATTCTTTAGAAGGGATGTAAGCAACACTTTTTGTTGAAGTACAAAAAAGAGAGAAATTTCAAACAAAACCTTTTATGATGTGAGAGTAAAAAGCTCATTATGTTAAGTGATATCAAGCATGACCAGAAAAGACCCTAGGGAGAAATTACACTTTCTTTATTGGATTCTGTGGGACAAACTAGCCTGGGAACTTGAAAGCAGAAGGAAGGTGCACGTGGAAATCACATCATATATGAAGAATAATTCCTTACCGTGTGAAAATTATTTGGAAATAGTTTTTAGCTAAAGTTTCTTTTTATGGCAGCCTTTTCAAAGGGAGCACACTGAGGCAATGACCTACAGTAGCACTGATAAAATGGTTGCTGGATAACCTCCTTGCAGAGGTATGTGGTCTTAGTCCCATTATGTGTCGACAGGCAAAATATAATGAGGACTTAAACTTGTAACAAAAAGGGCTCAGTTTGAGCCTCTTTCTTTGTTTTGACTAAAGATAATGGCAAAAATTTAACACAGTTTTTGAATTTCAATTTAGTTTTTGTTTAAAGTAAAATTGAGCCTGGAAAGGGTATAAAGATGGGACTAGTATTTCTTCTAAAGGGGAGGTGGTTAAGGACTAAGGGACAGCATGCAGAGACTCTGCTATGGCTTTCCATGCTCCAGATTGACCACCACACATTTCTCGAGGACTTGCATCCTCTAAAAACAAACTGCAGGAAGATTTTTGCATTTAGTGACATGTGCTGATGGTGAGCACCTCAGTGGCAAACACAAACTGTATGACAACCTGATGTAGTGGGCTACATTGTCCGTTTTCTCCCTACCTCAACATCTGGCTAAGAAACTAAAGTCAATAATTAGATAGCTTTATTACATAAAATTCTATCAGTTCATGGATTTTTTGAAGGAAATTTCATTTTCTGTACCATCTACAAGTCACAGCTGCAAGAAAGTTTCATAACACAATGCATCCTGGTCACCTCAAATTTATTTTTTCAGTACGTGTGCATACATTTTGAGATGGGGTGTTTTGGTTTTTTGAGTCTTTTTACAACCAGAGATGGTAGCCGGTGATTAGGCCACTTGTCCTGGATCCACGGGTACACAAAAAAGTGTCAAAAAAAATAGGAGAAAGGTGTTGTCCTACACTAGGTATCTATGCAGTACTTGTATTCTGTACTCAAGGTGCCCCAAACAACAAATTCATCACATTGGCTGATACAATGAGCATCTCTGAACTTGCTCAGGACACAAATATCAAAGCCCTGTTAGTTTCAAGTGCTTCTTGATTCCAGAAAACTTTTCCACTGTGGTGATGCATTGCAGGCTGCTTATCCTAAAAATTTTTTGAATCCTTAAGACTTTGTGAGCTTGACGGATAACTCCTCCCTAGGATTCCAAAAGCTAATTTGTTGTTTGAAACCAAGCTGCTACCTAGGCATACTACTGTAATTCTGCTTCACAATTTTGAACATTCATTGTTTAGTAAATATTTTCTAAATTATGTTCAATTTTCTTTCAAATCAGTAGAGTGGAAGGATGCACAGTATTTCCTATTTATGTAATTCAGCTTAGAAGCTTTCTAGTTGACATAGTAAATATTGGAACATATTTAGAGCCATCTGGTGAGGGGATTTTCAGGAACCGGAATTTATTTAATGAGGGCTAAAAGCATCCGGAGAGGACAAACTTGGGTCCACTCATAAAGGACTTCCTATGACCTTGAGCAATCCTGAACTAAATTTCCCAGGCCTAAAGCTACTGAAAAGTGCTGTGCATATTCTAGAACATGTTGCAGCAAGAGGCATTTTTGCATATCCTAGTTCAGGAAAGCACCGACTAGGGACTACCCCGCTTTACAAATCAAGATTGCAGATTTATTTTACAATTAATTCAAAGACAACTAAAAATGCTTATCCAGGTCCTGCAACATTTACTGCAGCAAGAACAAGGGGGTTTTTTTTCCAAATTAAAGAATATTGGGACCATATGTCATGAAATGCTGGATGGATTTATAGATGATGTCCATCTCAAAAAGTTAGTAATGAGTACCAAGCAAAAGCCATAAACAGTGCTTTGGTTATCACTAAATTCCTTTACATCACATTAAATGCAATGTCTGTTAAAAAAAAAAAAAAAATACATATACATTCTCAGTTGCAGGTCTCTTTGTATCCACCCAGTGAGTCATTAATGGAGAAGACTGAGGAAATGTAAGTTTTTATTCTAAATTAGTTTCAAAATACAGTATTGTACAGTAGTCTCAAAAGTTCATCTTGAAAGGGTTATCTTTTTCTTCACAATCTACAAAATGATGTTAAACAAAATTCTGAACCATCTGTGTTCTGATTTGGCCCAGACAAAGCCTATAAGGTGGCAAACAGGTGGATAGTTCTACATGATTTCTAGTTAGGAGGTACAAGTCTGAGCCTGGATTTTCAAAGCTACAGTTTAACACCCTAGCAGGACTTCTGCAAGATTTTCTACTTTCTAATGTTCCCCACTGTCTTGAGTAAATTTTTTCCTACTTTGCTCATTACTTATCTATGAAACTGCCAAGGTACTGCACGCAAAACTGTGCACTCTGCAGAACTGGAAGGTACGTGGATGTGGAGTAATGTATTTTTACAGGATTTCTTTCAACCCTTAGAAAACTCCCTCTATGAATTGCTTCAAAATAGACTCTGATGCTTTTGACTTCTGCTTTCTATTATAAATGTCTACACTATTTGGAATCTTTGAACACTCTTTGACCAAACTATTTATGAAAGTTGTGTTAATCATTAAAATCCTGCTACAGCTGCTGCAATTCCATCTTCCTGCAGATTCTGCTGCACCTTGACACACAGACCAGAAGTGCTGAGCGTACTGCATCTTTACTACTTTGAGAAGTTCATTTCATTATAAGCAATTAAAATAATTGGCCTGTTTTAAAAACGTCTGGTACAGGTATTTTGTTCACAAATTTTATTTGCAGAAGATCCCATCTCCTTTTTGTGGCACAATCTCTTTCAATAAGCTTAAACTTTTGCATCAAATCTGGAGAAAACCTGATCACTAGAGCCAACAGTAGTGTAAGAATGCAGCTCTTGAAGGTTTTTTTCAACATTTGAGTTTAATCTCAGATTATAATAAATTTTAATTAGAATGCAAAAGAACTGCAGACAACATCGTTCACATCAGCACGTGTTACATAAATAACTTTGTGTCCTGTTCTAATGGGGCAAATGCCACTGGTAAGTAGTGTCACTTTATGTTTAAAAGTACGTGGCTTCATCCACAAAACATCTTTTACTCACGCAAAACGCTGTGTTACGACTAAACAGCAGCATTTACGTTTCATACCTCATATAAAACCAGGCTTCCTCATGTTGCTTCTCCGGACTGCACTGACACCTGCTGGGGAACTTCAGTCAACTTCAAAATTGACACCCTTGAGACATACCAAGCTTTTTTCAACGCAGCAGTGAACTGATCCAATTCACTGGCTGATTATGCCATGTATTTGCTGTATAGTTTGACTGCTGAAGAAAACTCCACCGTTTTTGAGGAAAGATTTAACAAGCCATAAATTATCAGAGAAAATGTGATGTTCCACGATGTGATGTTGTAATGACCTACCTTTTCTTTAATAAGTATTACCTAGTGTCATCATAGAAAGAAGCAGATGAAGAGTATATAAATCAGCATTCTCCCTCATTCCTAAGATTAAAACAATGTGGTAGGCCTTAGATACAAAGCATTCCAAGAAGAACAGCACACAGGTTCATTGTTAACATAAGGCAGTTTAAAAACCCAAACCCTTAAACACCTCTCCAGTTCCTCAATTTGTTATTGCTGCTAAATACAGCAGGGGCATATTGCATACAGCAGTTCCAAGGAAGACACCAGCTTCTTGCTACATATTCATTACAACAGAAAGACTAAGAAAATACTCCAGTGGTTACATGACACCCAACCCCACTTTCAGTTCCAAAGAACAGTTCAGCAAAATAAACGGCACTAATAGTTAAGTGAAAAGTTACACATGTAGTCTGCTACGAAGACAGATTGCAAAACTCACCTTTCATACTAGAAGTTAACTTAATTGAGGACCTTTTTCAACCTCTACTGGAATCCAATGCAAACTTCCATCAGGTTTAACAGGGATTAAATAAATCCTCAAGATTTTTAAAGCTATGGAATTCAATCATGTAAAACTGCAAGTATAAGGTGAAACACTTCCTTCATGCACCAATGACATGAACCCTATTTTTAAACTATTCATTTTTGTATTTCTCCCAAATGGCTGAGACTGTGAATAACAGGAATTTGAATCTTGCAAAGAAAGTTGCACTGTGGAGAACTATTGTGTCCAGAGAGACCATAGCCCCACCTTGATAAAAAAACTGCTGAAGATAGGAATCTTTTTTTTATCAGTCAGACGTATTTAGATAGTATTGGACACAAGTATTGGTTGAGATTTTTTTAAGCATTTGAACAGAAAAAATAGGTTTTGCAACAAATGTTGGCAAGTTGCTTCAAAGATGATTAAGCATTTCCAAGTACCTCAAAACTTACAGTATATCATGCAAAAAAAGGTGAAAGTTACTAAATGAAATTATTTCAGGAACAGATAGTTTTCATTTAGTTCCCACAATTAGTAACATTGACCAATAGGTAGATAGAGATTTTGAAGAAATGTGCTTTCAAATGATCTCCAGCATAAAAGAGTCTTCAGCATAAAACATTCTGAAAGAGGAGCACATTTTCGGTGTTAGTACTTAAGAAGCTTTCCAAAGAATCAGGAACACACATCTCAGGTCTTGGAAATACCACTTTATTTTCCAGTGAATATCCAACTTGTAACACTTGCATCATTGCTTATGAACCCTCAAATTAATGAAATACTAAAATCTACAGCTCCAGTGCACAGTTAATTAGTTATCCAAATATTAAAAAAAATTATCAGTGCAAAAATAAAAATGAATTCAGTATGCAGTTAAATGCATTTAGTTACAAACATATTTGGGCTTTGAGCACATATACATCAAATAATCTGGTAAGAGAGAAGCCACCTCCAATCTGTGCTCCAAACAAAACTATTCCATACCCAATTCTAAAGACAGCCAAGAACTAACTTTTTCTTTTTAAATGAAAAGTCTGAGCTTAGTTACAACATTCATCACGGGTACACAAGCTGAGGAATATTACAGAAGTCACCCTTTATTCAGATAGGAGTTGTTCTAAAAGACGCTTTCCTATTTTTCACGTGTGGGATCCTTTTGAGACATCTATGTTTTTTCCATTCAGAACAGAGAACATTCCAGCATGCCCCTGTGTTGGCAACTCCTCTTTTCAGTCCAGATACGCGATGATGATTGATGAAGCTGTTGGGCCTACGGTAGCAGGCAGAGCAGCTTGGCAGGAATGCAGTGTTATTGAAAGAAATCTCAAATACTTATTCCATCTCCTCTACTAACCTTAATCACACTATCAACATGCTGCCAGGAATGGAGCCTTGAAACCAAGCCACGAGCCTACACAAGCAACCCTTGTTGGTATATTGCTGCTGCAATACAGGTAAAGCATAAATTCTGTTTATTTTTACCTGTTTCCATTCTACATTGGACACCAGCTAAATTATGGAAAGACATTTCCTGCACTAACGGTTAGCTTGCAGCAAATTTCATTAAGGTACTACGTCTCATTTTCCTTGGTTAATGAACTGATTAAGTTAACTTCTTCAGTTACACTGCTGGTAACTGCAAGTTTGGAATAAAAGAAAGCAGCACAGGAGTTTCACATATGCTGTAAGTTGGTAAGAAAGCAGATCAGTACTACAGGCATTTAACTGCTAATCTGCTCATTTGTTATGCTGATAGAGAAACAAAAATCTTAACCTCAACTGCTTCATAAAGTTCTGACAAGCTTATCCTATGTAAACCAACAGCATGCCAAGTATTTAAGGTAAAACTGTATTAGCTACAAAGCTAATACAAAGACTGATATGCTTCTCATGATTACTTTTTAGCTTGTTTTGGCTTTGCTTAGAACAGTAAATCTTAAAAAGAGAGGCCTGAGACATTTACAGGGAGAAAAAAGAAAAGGAATTGTTGACCAAGCTTACCTTACAATTTTTATGTTAGCAAAAACCATTCAGATTGCAACTCCACTTCATAATACTGAACATACAACCCAAAAGTTAGAATTACAATTGGATTTAAAAGTCTGTTGAGATCTTTCACTGGTAAATTTTCAAAGTAAAATATTCCATAAGACAAGTTTATTTTCTTGAAATCTACAAGCAGAATATAGAGTTTTCCCAGTGAATTCTCAGCTAACTCTGGCTGGAACCTATTAACCTACTTTTTGGGAAAGGGCTGTGGCTGCATACCAGGATAGTTAATATTACATTAGTCTCTGTTTTCCCAAATGATATGATACTCTGCCGATGGGAGAGAACTCCAGTTTGCAACTCCCTGAGCTGATGTAGTCACACAATTTTCAGTTCCACCTTCCAACAAAGAAATACTGGCATTTCACCTGCCCTGAATCAAGCACAGATAGGCACTTAAGTTGGAAGTATGCAAACCTTTTCTTCCCATACCAAGCCTGTAGAGGGAATTCTCCTTTTTTCTATCAGTTTCAGCTTTCCAAAAGAACCTCAATTTAAGTCAGAAGCAACTGAGCATGGCACAAATCCAGCATTATTAAAAAAGGTCTTAAAAAGAAACATATTTGGCCAGTTCCTTCTCCATCTCAGAATACTGCTCTTTGAGGCGCTCCATAGCTTTTCTGTGCTCTTCGTCCACCTCCGCACGTTTGTTCTGCTGTTCTTTCATGAACTCCTCCCAGTGGGAGATGCACTTCTCTTCACGAGCCATCACCTTGTCTGCCTGAAGCTGAGAGGAGGAAAAGATGAAGTTTTTATCAATCATTTCCATATTAAAACAGGGGGTTTAATCAGAGCTACATAATGTTAAAGTATCTGAAAACTAGCAAGAAAACATATGGAAAGGAGAAACTAAAAAGAAAACATTTACTTTTGCATAGCCAATCCAAAACAAGTGGCAAAATGTCTGCAATACTATTAACATGATTGTATTTGCAATGATGCTATTTCTACAAAATATAACAACATAGATATGAAATGTTTTGAAACTGGCAGCTAGTGTTTCTGCTTTAGCCAGCTAGCTCTCACTGTGATTAATGTCTTCTTTTATAAATAAGTTATTTTTCCCCTCATACTTTCCTGCTGCTTGGCTTATGGTAAGCCTAATTCTGTTCACTCTCATATCTTGAAAACAAAAACTAAAAAATGTCTAGATATCTACAAAGAGAGATCATACACATATTCAATGCACACGACAAAATGTAATATAATTCTGTGGATTGCTTGCGAGCTGTATTAACAGTCTGGCTCCCTTAAATTACAGGTGCAGAAGCCAAAAAAAATCTAGGCAGTTGCTCTTCCATTTGTTCTATCTCCCAGCAAAAGAGAGACTAATCCCTCTGGTTTTTTTAATCCCTCACCTTTTCAGTGTATTAGCAATGACTTTCCTGTGTACAGCATTCTTGTCAACTAAAGGCACTGGGAACCCACTTATGTATTCCTAAACACTCTCACTTTTGTTCTTCAAGCTCACACAGCGTGGGCTAAATACACATTTTTTTTTCAGTGCAGCATTTGTTACACTTTAACAACATTATGCCAGGATCCATAGTGTTTGCAACAGACAGAGTAACACCTACTAACAAAATTCGCCTATGTAGACTAACAGTTTGACTGGTACGCTACTGTGTATTCAACAGGTTTTGAAACACTGGTGCTCCAAACGCTTTTTGACACGATTACACATCACCTACCCAAACCTGACACTACATTCTGCCAAAATCCTATTATTTTTTCAGAACACATCATTTCAGAAAAGAAAAGGTATTTCTCCTCAAGTGGCTGCATTACAATGACAACTTTTATCTATATTTTTTAAAAAGTTACCTACCTGTTACTACTCCCATTTTGAAAGTTTCAAGCCAAAAAATCTTACTATATAAACTTTTAAGAAATGCTATGAATCCTGAATACCTATAACTACTCTTCCACTACATATTAAAAAAAAAAAAAAAAAGAGTGGAAACATAGAGCTAATGTTTAAAAAAAAGAATAGTCACCATTCTTACTGACTGTTCATTTTCTAAGTTATAAATTTCTTACTAAAGTTTTGCTTCAAAAAACCAGTAGCAGAACTGTAAGAATTTCCTACCTCTCTACCAGTATCTACACTAGTGTTAGACACAAGCAAACTCTGTCAGTGCTCAGCAGTGTGCTGTTTGCACAGTACCAGTATTCAATTGCACTGGACTGCCCATCTTCATCAATTGCAAAAAAGGAAAGAAAAACACGACTATCAGCTTACAGCCATCAATGCACAGCCTGTTTTGCTTGATGGCCATGGAAACGTCTTCAGGTTTTCTGAAGTAAATTATTATCAACAGCATTTTGCAAGTAAAGAGATAACACAGGAACACAAAAAAGAAGTAGTAACGGGAATACATGAAACTAATTTCTTGTATAATTTTCCAGGTTTTAGATTCAGAGCACATGTATTTCAAATAAGCAAAGTGTAGCCAACTGAAAAGGTTCCAATGATTCGCATGTTCCTATAATATAGCCCTTCATTAAATAACCCATCCACAAGTGAAAAAAACCACTTCCTTTTCAACAAGCAATATATATAATATGGTCAATGTTCTCAGCTAACTAGGAAAGATTTACATTTCCATTCTGGTAGGTTAGTAGATGTTTTTGTTCCACAGAAAATAAGCTTTTTTTATATTTAAGCTTTCCCTGTATGTGACAAACGTTATAGTCTGAGCTAGGAGGGAAAATAAAGCAAAGGAAATAAAAAAAATTGTTTCCATATATCAGGAGATTGTAGGAAGAGTTAGCTAGATCCATTAACTTTGCAGTGTGCATTTTACAAGTGCAGAAATCACCTCAAAAGAAGTTTTACTGCAAGTATATAAGGTATAGAAAAATGTGTTTTTAAGTTTTGCTGTACTGAAGGCAGATAAATTTGCTGTGAAGCGCAAGACTCTTAGATCACAAAATAAAAATCCATCCATCCTTTACCTTTCTCACTTCATACTCCCTCTCTTGGAGTCTATGGATCATAGCGTTGGCAGCTTGCACTGAAACAACAAATTGCAGTACATCAGTCTGCTGCTGTGAATGAAAGAAAATTGCCTGAAAGGGACTTTAGAGATGTGAGGCTGTTGCAAGGTGAAGATTATATTCCAGTGTGTCACTTAACTCTGCCCGAGAGTCATCTGTACTCGCAGAAAATGCTTTACACTTAAAACTTTTACACTTATAAAAGTAAGTAGGCTTGTTGCAGAGTTCAACCTTTGTGTGTTCTAGAAGCTAAAAGCAGGAAGGCAGTGAGGTCCTCTTGTGCCCACACTCTTAGTGTTGCTGATGAGCTGCAGTGCACTACTCAGCACCTCAGAAGACATCAAAAACCACTCTCAAGTCAGTAAGTAGAAACAGGTGACCAAACTCTGTGTTTTAGTTGGTTAGGGCTTTTTTTTTTTCCTTATTTTTTCCCCATCAGCTGTGTATAGACTCCACATGGACATCTTTATGCTGCAGTCAGCCTCTTCTCTCCCAAACTAAGCCTGGGAAAACTTCTCAATGGAAATAGGAACTGTATTCCTATGCACTTTTTTTCCCCTAACTTATTTAACAGTTAATTTTTATGCAGAATTAAATACACTAATTTCCCAAGCAGCAACTGGATGCAGTCCTGGACAACTGGCTCAAGCTGCTGCTGCTTGAGGTTGGACATGAGCTCCAGAGGTCCCTTCTCACCTCAACCGTTCTGTGATTCTATTACTAAAGATGTACTGCACAGCTGGCCATTAGAAAGCCAGGGAGCAGCACCGAAGGTTCAGCCCAGTTAGATGGTACTAGAACATATGTCTCATTTGCATGGCTAAATTTTAACTTCCAATATTTTCCTGCAATCCTCTCGTGTGTAAAGCATCATCGACCATTTGCTATTCTGCATATGCCAGATGCCATATAAATAAGTTATAGGAAATTAAATGCTTATACAACATGCCACATATACATTGTGACAAAACCCACAGTGGCATGTTTCAGCTGCGTAAATTTGGCAGCAAAAGCTATGTACCCACACTCTCTGAAAATCTCTTTTGAAGAAGCCATCCTGCTGAACGAGTAAGAAAAAAATGGACACTTTAAAATTAGTACAAATGTTAAACTTCACTTTAAAATCTGAGCAGTAAAGAAATATATTAATTATTATAAGGATGAAACTAAGACTAGCATGCAATTACTATTACTTCCCAGTTTGTGACTAAAGATAATAATAATAATACATTTCATAGCTATACAGTAGCAAGTTTTGTTTTAAATGAGAGGAGGTAGTATTATGCACTCCTGTGGGAAAATTAACAAACTTGAAGGTCACACCACAGCATGCTTGCAACAAATCAGAAACTGAAATTTTGCCCATGGCTTTAGTCAATGTGGAGCACTATTTCCAATTGAATAGGAAAAGAATGAGCTGAAACAGCTTTTACTTAAATCAGCAAAAAACTTTAATGTAACCTTAGCAAGAGCTGATTGGCTGGACTACTACATACCAAAAAATGTCCCTGTTGTTTCCCTTTTAAAATTTCACAGAAATGAGAACAAAGCACATAAACAGAAGAAAATTACCCAAGTGTGGTAATTTTTTTACAAATCATATTTTGAACCCAAACTATTTAAATTACTCCTCAAAATGATGCATCAAGAGCAATAAGAAGCAACCTGCTTACATCTCTTGAAGGTTTCACTCAAATTGTCTTGCATTGCCTGCTCACACTTGGGAAGAACACGTTCATTCGTTTCAAAGATTGTGTTTTTTAGATTTTCAAGTACTCGCAGTTCTCGGAGACCACGTTTTTCCTGCCACAAAAATGAAAGAAAGTCAGTGGCTTGCAAGGAATTTCACTTTGCAAATAAAGATGGTTTCCCAGTCGATAAACTAATAGCTTCGTCTCAAAGACTAGACCGTTGCCTACTAAAGTGTTAACCCTACTTATTTAGCAACATGGATAAAATTGCCAAAAAAAGACAGCAATGTCCCATTCTTCACATTAAAATACAAGAATCCTTTGAATGACTCCTCTGGCCCTTGTGAGAAAGGACAGTTACACACCATATGAAAAACGTGCTGTTTTGTATAGATAATTTACAGCATCTCTAGAGCAACAGAGAGCACCAGAGCTTGAAAGCATTTCATTTTTATAACTCAGTTGTTACTGAGAAATAACACAGCAGTGATTCTGCTTGCTTGATGTCTGACCCTCCACATTTAGCACGGCATGAGGAGAAAACAATGCAAATAAAATTGTTTTAACTGAAGTAAACCAATGAAGTTGACTAAAAAATAATATAACACAGCTGACTAAAGAGGCAGCTCTTCTAGCTCACTATTGATCATGATTAATTACAAGTACAGTAAGATCTTGTTTTACTGTCTAAATAAAAAAAATAATCTATTTTTCTGAAGCCACAGCACTATTCCCACTCTGAATTTCACCAGCACTTTACTTTAGATAAAAACTCTATATAAACAAAAAATGCTGTATCACATGAAGTGGGCATTTTAAAACTTCAGAAAGAGAAGCACAGACAAGTAAAACCCCTTAATTAAACAGGCTCCAGATTTCCTGAGTGCAAATCTCCATTCCTTGCACACTAGGTGCTAATTATTGAAAAAATATGCACATGTCCTACTACAACCAGAAAGTATCTCATATCTCAAAGTTAGAAACAAATGGAATTTTTGGGTGCCGGTGGTCCTGAGCCCACTTAAAAGAAATTCTAAATTGCAAAAATTTAAAAAATCCTCTGCTTTGCTATTTTCCCCCATAAAAATAAAAACCAGTAATTAAATTTCAATAAAAGATCTAAAGATATATTAAATTTGTCTAAGAAACAGAACAAGACTTCAGGTAAAATGGGATAAATATATGAATTATCAACCTAGAGATATAAGTTCTAATTTTGTCTGTGAGTTTAATAATTTCCATCCTGTGGAATGACACATAAAACTACTTACTGTATCCTATTGCTTACTTAGGGAAACCAGAGAAAAGAAAAAATTTATTATGACTCTCAAGCTCATACGATACAGATCTGATGAGAGTTGAATTCACATCTGTATTTTGCTAAACCAGAATAGACAAAATACACCTGCTTGAAATATAAGCTACAATCTGGGTCCTTCAAATCAGGTCTGCATACTGGAATTTTGAGGTGTAACTGCATTTTCAGGACAGACTTTAAATTCCACATTCTGTAAGAAAGAAAATCTACTCAGGAACAGCCTTTTGCTGCCATAAGATTCAAATTTTCTAAACTTTTGCTGCCATCTTGTGGAAACCAAATTATACTTTGCAGGGAAAGCTGTATATAAACACTTTTACACCTTCAGTACTTTAGCCTAATTTGCAGCCAATCAGACAACAGTCATTCAATTTTTAATGATTTTATTACTTTGCAAGAAGTGTTGCGCTTCTCTTCCAGTAATATCACTTTGTCTTGTGTATCGAAAACCAAAGAAAATAAAATTACAACTGTTCTAGCTGAATCCAGCTGAGGCATAAAGTAGTTTCTCAATGAAATGTAAACCTATACTGCCCAACAATACTTTTCTTGAACCAACTGGACTTCTCTAAGATGTTAGGACTACATAATTCTCCTACATCAACATTCCTGCCAGTCTTCTGCAGGAAAAAAAAACCACATGCCCCTTTCAAAACTTTTAAAAGACCTAAATTACCGCCTTGTATGCTAGAGATGCAGACGTATACTGCAGGTGTGTTATTTTGGGAAAAAATCCATCTCAAGTCCCCCTGAAGAAAGTTATATGTACCTACTATGATATCTAAAAAGATGCTAAAACTTTTCAAAGTTTCAGACCGTGACAGCATCCAATAAGATACAAATACTTACTTCAAATTCTTTAATAAAGTAACGTATTTCTCCCTGAATTACTGGTCGGTGATCCAGGAGTCTTGAATAGACTTCCCCAACATCTAGAAGATTAATGAAAGCCAGAATTTTAGTTTTTCTCTCACTCTCACACCAGGCTACATAACACAGGCAGTACACCGTACCTCAATGTGAGGAAGTACTATTGCTCACCAAATACATACAAAACCAAAAGAGCACCAGAGCAGTATTTGGAGGGTAACTCATCCATCCAGCAAACCACCAGCTTAGATAAAACACAACGAACCAGTATTCCAGATGCCAAAGACACTTCTCTGTGAGGGTGAACGCTCTCCTCTGTGGCTCAGCAACCTTTGTCTCAATTCTTTCTGCTCAGTACAGCTTCTGTATATGATTGCTAATGCTGGTAAAAGAACAGAACTAAATGCTGCAGTTTAACAGATTAACAGCGCAAGTGTGGGAGTCTTCTGCAGCAAGAGACAAAAGGAATCCTCACTACAAAGGAAAACTGTCAGCATTTTCTTGTATTTCAGTGCCAGACTTGAAGTTTAGTCTTGGAAAAGAGCATTTACTACTTAAGTATGTGCAGAGAAACAGGCTCGTCTGTCATAAAGAAAAAGCCTGCTAAACTGAAAAGCACTGTGAGAGCATAGCAAATACTGCTTCAAGAAATACACAGCATAGTCCCAAAAAAGATTTTAAGCTGGTACTGCCATCTAAATGATGTGTTCCCCTGCCTCAGCTGCTGGACATGCCCTGTGGCTCCCCGTCTCTACTGTATCCACCTGTGTTCGTTCTACACCCTAAATCCCACCCCGTTCAAAACGGTGCAGAACGATTATTTAGAAATTGGGGAAAGACATGATTGCAGTAAATCAAGCATGGGATAAACCACTTCCCAGTCCAAACGCTTCTGCGCACGGATTAACCAGGACAACACTTGGGCAAACAAGACCCAAGTAAGAGCTTCCCCAGGAAACTCCATGCCCGTAGAAAGGGCCTCCGTGGCCGAGCAGGCTCCCCGAAATAAAGCCACAGAGACATCCTGGTTTCCAGTTCTGAAAGATGAAAGGTAGCCAAGCCTCCCAGGCGTCCAGCTTTAAACCTCAGCACACGCCGCGGACCCTCGGAGGGCTGGAGGGCGCTGGAATCCCGGAGAGCTGGACCGGTCCTGGGTGGTCCCGGGACACCCCGGCCGCTCACGGGACCAGCTTCCCCTCCCGGGGCCCCTGGGCCGTCTCTCCGCCGCTGCCGCCGGGTTACACAGCGGGCTCGGCACCTGCGGGAGCCCGCACCGCTCCCTCCTTCCCCTTTATGATGGGCTGGATCGGGGACCCGGCGGCCGGCGAGTCCCGTCTCCTGTCGGCGGGCGGCGGGGCCGCCGCGCTGNCCCCGGCCTCCCGCCCGCAGAGCTTCCGCCGGGCCCGGAGCCGCGGCGTGAGGTCATCGCGGCGCGCCGGCCGCGGGAACCGCCCCCAAGGCTCCCGGAACCCTCGCAGACCTGCGGGTTTGGGGGCCGCTGTTGTGGGAGGAGAGACGCGCGCGAGTCCGGAGAAGGGCAGCGGGGCTGGGGAAGGATGTGGAGGGCACGTCCTGTGAGGAGCGGCTGAGGGAGCTGCGGGGGTTGAGCGTGGAGAAAAGGAGGCTCAGGGGAGACCTTATCGCTCTCTAC
>VWZW01002783.1:529038-757751 GCA_013397115.1 Edolisoma coerulescens
CTCTTGCCCCAGGTAACCAGCGACAGGGCAAGAGGACATGGCCTCAAGGTGTGTCAGGCGAGCTTCAGGCTGGACATCGGGAGGAATTTCTCCCTAGAAAGGGTGATTAGACACTGGAGTGGACTGCCCAGGGACGTGGTGGAGTCACCATTCCTGGAGGTGTTTAAGGAAAGATTGGACATGGCACTCGGTCTAGTTGACGTGGTAGTGTTTAGTCATAGGTAGGGTTCGATGATCTCAGAGGTTTTTTCCAACCTAATTGATGCTATGATTCAGAAATTATACTAAGAGACATGCATTAAGCAAGCCAGTTTGCTTCTAGGTGCAGCAAACATGAGTAACAACTGCTAGACACACAGGCTACAAAAAAAAAAAAAAAAAAAAAAAAAAAAAGGAAAAAAGAGCAGCAGTCTCTTTTTACGAGTATTAAAAAAAGCAAAAATGACATAAAATCCCTGTACATTTCTTTTAAAACCTTTTCAGAGTACAAGAGAGGCTTCTCAGGATGAGAGAGACATGGAGCTCCTGGAGCAGGTCCAGTGGAGAGCTACAAAATTGATTAGGGGACTGGAGCGTTTCTTACAATGAAAGGCTAAGGGAACTGGGCCTGTCCAGCCTTGAGAAGAAACAGCTGAGAGGGAACCTTATCAATGTCTATCAGTATCTGAAGGGAGGGTGCCAGGAGGATGGAGCCAGGCTCTTCTCAGTGGTGCCAAGCAACAGGACAAGAGGCAACGGGGAGAAACTGATGCACAGGAAGTTCCACCTGAACATGAGAAAGAACTTCTTTACTGTGCAGGTGACTGAGCACTGGAGCAGATTGTCCAGAGAGGTTGTGGAGTCTCTCTCCCTGGAGATACTTAAGTACCTTCTGGATGCAATCCAGTGCTATGTGCTCTGGGACGACCCTGCTTGAACAGGGAGGTTGAACCAGATGAGCCACTATGGTCCCTTCCAACCTGACCCATCCTGTGATTCTGTGAGAGCATTAGGATATTTTCAATATACTTTCCCTCCCTCCTGGCCACTTATAAATGATGGTATATTAATTTCTGTTTGTGACTTTTTTTTCCCGGCTAGTCAATAAACTCAATATTTTCTAGAACAGGTTGATCCTATTTAGGCCATTGCATCTAAGTTTGTTTCTTCTTTTACACATTTTTTTTTTAATCTGCAATACATACCACACTGCTCAGTGTCATTGTATGGTCAATGAAGAATAAACTGGACCACAAATTCTGCTGCAGCCTTCAGTGTTCTGACCTGGAATACCAGAAAGGTGCCAGTTTAGCTGGAACAATTACTAGTTTATTAGTAGAAAAAAGGAGTAGTATGTATTCTTTGTTAGAAATTAGCTCTACCCATGTTCTACTCTGCATAGCTTTTATAAGTAGGAGCAATTGTGTAGCTCAGGGAAAAAAAGGGACTTTTTAAAGCTATTAGAACTGACACAAAAAATGATCCTATTATTAAATTCTGTGTCACATCATAAAAGCTTGGAAACTTCTCACTGAAATTATATATATAAGGGTTTTTTTTTTTTTTTGACAATATCTATAATCTTCTAAACTCAGGCTTAAAAATGAGTGAATTGGTTTTGTTGAAACAATCTCCTCCAAAATCAGGCAAAATATAGCTGGAGTCTGTCTAATAAAATGAAGCTTACCTTGGGAAGTGTGCAATACTTCAACTAACATTATTATTAAATTTAGCATAAATATATAATGTAAAATAGTTTTTCACTCCTTCACTGTTACATAGTCTGTAAATATTATATTAATTAGGCAATAAGTAGATATAAGAATTATTTTAAAATAAGTTCCCTTCTACATTATGTGACCACGTATTGCACCCTATAAATTAGTATTTATATTTTTCCACTTGAATCCAAAGCATGTAAGTATTTGACAATCACCAGTAAATTATAGTAGTGCTCATATATTAATAATACCTGCAGGATAGTCCAGCTGGCTCAATCATCACTACTAATCTGGGCTAAAATTGCTCAAATGTTAATTTTACCCTTTCCAGCTTAGCTGCCATCCTTTCATAGCCTCTCAGACAAGTCATTTCCCCCTCTAACCCCTATGCTCCAGCTTTTTATTTGCTAAGGAGGAAATCCTGTAGTTAAGGGGCTTTGCAACTACCGGACTTCAAGGAAAGAGTTTTTACATCATGACTAATGTCAGGTTTGGAATTATGGGACTGCAACATGAGTAAATCCTGTGACAGATAGTTGCATTAGTTTCTAGGACTACTGTCCTGAAACCATTCCTCCTTTGTTTGAATAATGTAGGTTTGTTTTTTTTTTAAGAATATGCTTTATTTGTTGTATTTATGCCTGGTTTTGTTTTTTGTTCCCCTGCTTACTCTCATTGCCCAGTCAAGCTTATTTTCAAAACATATTTTAAAGAAATTAAGGAGGACTTAAAGAGGTGATGGCTATAAAAAGACAATACTTGTGGAGCCCCTAACCTGTCAGTTTGTAGAAAGTAGTCATCAAGTCACAAAAATATGGAAATAGCTATGGCTTGGAGCATGAAAATCAACATATGTAGTCATCATGTATTTTTTTGGAAGATAGGCTAAACAACCTCTGTCATTTTTGCCGTGCAATGGAACCCGCTTTCTCTTTTAGGGATCACCCTGCCACTTCCCATTAGCATTAGCAGCACTCTGAATTGCAGAATCTTCAGATGAACGTGCCGAGTCCTGTCATTTCCCCCACAGGCTGTCTGGCGATGATAATCCACTAAAGGATTATTGCATCCAAGTGGCGGTGTCCGAGTCAGATGCCGGCAACAGGCAGGGAAACCCAAACCTGTTGAGGCAGACATCTGCCCAGATGGGAGGAATCGGAGCGACGGCCCTTAAGAGGGCAAGGCGGGGGACATACTTTGTGCCAGCAGAATAAGTCCATGGGCTGCACCCGTGATGGGAGAGCAAGACCACGATCGTGATGGCTGGAAGTTTGCGGGCTGCGATGCCGATGCTGGCCAAAGCAGGCCTGGGGCTGTGCTCTTTGGAGGGGTGCCTTGTCACATTAGCCGGGCGGCCACTGTGTTTGATGCTCAACCTGGACGGACAGGCCTGCCAGGCAGAAACTGCTCAGGCAGATGATGCTGGGGAGGACAAAAATTATCCACCGCAAGACTGAGAAGACAGATGACACCCAGCAGGAACAGCAAGCCAAATCTGCAGAATCCACAATGCAGCTGGCTAGCCCGGGGCTACCTGCCTCTTTGAAGAGGAATAGACATCACCTACGAGCTGTCAAATTAGATCACCAGCCTGAAAATGCTGAAAGAGATTTAGTTCTTCCAACAGAGAAGGGAAAGTTTAAAGGATGAAAATCTTCCTAAAGGGGCCAAGGTAGTGTGGGAGGGGAAAGGGGAATCCTTCAGATGCAGCAACAATGAAAAATTAATCACCTCCTGCCTGCCTGCAGAGTGAGAGATGGGATGTGCGCTGTTCTGTGGCAGCCGCGCTGGCTGTAGTCACTACCAGCGTGGATAATAAAGGCCATGCCTGCAGGAACGTGCACAGAGCAGCAACAAGTAGTGCTTGCTACAAAATCGGTCCCACTTTCCAAATCTGTGATATCTTTATATTGCCCTGGAGCTGGCCTCTGAAGTATGATACATCTCACGTTCAAGACATGCAGCAGTGGGATACAAAGGCCCAGTTTGAATCCAAAAGTTTGGCGCAGCATGAGGTGCATGACGACATTTCCCCTCTCATTTCTTTTGCAATAAAATTCAAGCACAAAGAAAATGTGTGTAATACAAGTCAATTTTGGTAAGTAAATAGAAAAAAATATTAAGATTACCCAGTGAGTAAGCATGTGCTCAGGTATATGGTGAATATGAAACCTGGCGTTTCCATCAGGGACAGCAGCAGCATAATCCAATTATAGATGCAAAGAAGAAATACTGCTCTTAGGGGGAAAATATTAAATGTAGCAATCCATTAAGCAGCTGCATCATTGCAATTACACTTTGAAGTTAAAGACTGTGAAACACAACAAAGATTAAAAGAGGTGATAAGATTAAAACCAAAAGGGGAAAAAAAATCAAATAGGCCTACTGATTGATCCCTCTTTCTAGCAAAAAAAAAAAAATCCAAAAAGGTAGAAAAAAATTACATACTAGGTTCTGTATATACATACAATTGCAAAATCAATTTATGGCCATACTAAGCAAATCTACTTGAAAATTCTATTCCCAACTTCAACATTCATGTAGCAGACAAACCATAAATCACCTGCAGAGATGCAAACAGAAGATTCTAGCAGATCAGAAAGAATATGAACCAGACTTCTGAATAGAAGAGCTTACACGGGATTTCTTAATAATGATTTTATAGTTCTATCTATTCCTTTATTTTCATCTCAGCTAATCACTTTTTAAGTACTTTGTCCTCTTCCCAATCAACAGCTGACTTTTGATCATCTAGTGTTTTTTTAACCAAGCAGAAAATAAAGATACCCAAGTTCTACTGCTCTTTTATCTGTAATGCTACTTGGATGTATTTCACAGACAAAACCACTTCTAAGTCACATTTTCATATAAAATAGTTAATATAAATGAATGTCATATTTGAATTGCAAAGTATATCTACATTAAACCTTACTTAAGAGTCTTGGCTCCCTGTGAATAACCCAGGATCCACCCACACTGAAGGGTCCAGAGTAATCTTCCCTCAGCTATAATTGAAATTAATGTGTGTATATGTGTGTGAGAGAGAAACAAAGTGATGTTGTAGAATTATTTGATCAAGATACTCCAAAGCTGTAACACCAATTGGGAAGTCTAAGGTGCACCTCACAAAAAGTAAGCTCCCCATTTCTAGGCCTATGTGCTTCCAAATATTCAGACAGCAGCATAAAATTCCTGAGAGAAGGTCTACTTCAGTTTGCAAGTATTTTGAAGAGGGTTGGGTAGGCTATAGAGAAGGAATACAAGATGAAAAAGTTTAAAAATATGTGAAAATATCACCTCTTACAGGCAAACAGCTAAAATGCTTGCTAGGAGACTTCACTGGCAAAAGTTACACTTTCTACACAAAGATCTCCGGAAGTTCAGTAAGTGCAAACCATCGACGGCAAGTACTTACTGTGGGTGGGGTAAAGAAAGGTAACAAAACTTGCTGGGTTGGACTGTTTCAAGTGCGAACCAGAAGTGATACCTTCTAACTCATTTTCTGTGTGAAACACTGAGATGCCAACCTGGAAGGCAATCACTGATGACCAGGAACATGACAGAAAGCATGTTACACATTTAAGATATCATAAATAATTTCTTTAGTTTTGCTGCTGAAAAGCCTCCACTTTGGTTCCATCTGAATGGTCAGATTTAAGATTTTCTTTTCAGGTCTACATTGGAACTAATTGTTTTTGTTCAGTGTATTCTTTCCAAATTTCTCATTCCTACTTGCTCTTTTCTAATCCCATTTTAAACCTGGATTTTTCTATACACACTGTTGCCCAGTTACAGGTCTCAGAGCAAGAAACAACCCTACAGATTTCAGAAGTCAAACTGAACTCTCACTTAAAAATGAAATTATGCATACAGAGACAACTAAAAATCATCAGCACATTTCTAACATACCTGATGCAATACTTGAACACCTGTTTCAACCCGGTTGGTCTACAAGCAGTCATCTTGGCGTCAAGGGGAAAAAGACAAAGTGCTAAGTGTAGGATTTCACTGAACACTTACAATTATCATATTTATTTCACTGTTGAATTCCTCTGTTGCTGAAAGGTTGTCATGCAGCACTATCTCACCATATGGCAACACACTCAAGTCCCAGGGGCACATACTTAAAAGACCATAACATGTCAGGCCCCTTGAATAAATTAGAACAATTATGCAAAATAATAACACTGCAATGATGAGATACATTAACAAATGAAAGTGTCGCTGTTCATGAAATGCTGTGAAAATAAATTCCACACATCACTGTGGTCATCATCATCATCATCAAAATGCAAAGCAACGAAAGTAAAACAACATCACAGTGCCCTTCAGCAACGGAAGTTTTAAGAAAGGAGAAAGGGGATGCAAGGGAGAAAAGTCTCTTTTACTAATGTTCAGCAAAAGTAGAATAAAATATTACATAAAGAGCAAGTAGCTTTAAAAGCAGCTGAACATTTACCCACGCAAACCCTTTACAGACCCTCAGTGTTAATTTGAGAGCTCCCACTACACACCTTATCTTTTAAAATTATGAAGCATAGTTGTAAAAAATGTACCTCATACAGTCTCAGACCGACTCAAGAGTTGTGTGATTTTTCAGAAGTTTTCTTACAGATTTATTTGTCCTTGATCAAAAGGCACTAGATAGAAAGGGGGAGAGGCGAGAAAAATCAATACCATCTGGTTTTCCCAGTCATCTCTCTAAAGGCAAAGTCTCATTTCATCCTTCTTTGCTTTTAACCCTCTATCCCCTTAAGTTTCTCCAAGCAGGAGAAAGAAAATTGAAATATGCTCAAGTTAATAATATTTGGATTATGATAATTATAGGCATTGGATAATGACCAAATGCCTTTTAGATAGTACAGAGTTAAATATTACTAATCCACTTCTAAACATTTCATCTTGCTACTAGGTGAACTTCTTTTTAAACATTTCCGCAGCAAGTAACACTTTTGTTCTACACCAGAGAAAACAAAACTGGCACAAGAGGCTAGGGGATACTGCAGCAGTAGCATGTAGCCAACTTGAGAAATCCCAATACTTGCAAACAGCAGCTGTTTGGGATTAAAAAAAATATGACACTTTGTAGCATCATCTCTACAACAACCTGTCTGAAAAGATGACAGTATTGTTCTCAGCAACATTTAGCTGTGGTTTAATTTCAGCATTCTCAGCTGTAATGTAAGCTATTTTCATGGATGAAGGCTTGCACATACATTTTAAAGAACTTAAATCATTCTCACTTACAAAAGCATAGATAAAAACAGTAAATCTGTAAGACGAATGAGAAACTTCCCTAAACCCTGACCAAATGCATTGATGATTCACATCCCTTCTGAAACAGAAAATGGTTCATTATAGCAAAATTTAGAAGTGAAGGTACTTTTCTAAGTCTTACCATCACTTACTCCCACATGTGAAGGAAAAGCAAACTCACTAGAATACATGCTATTAGGTAACAAATGTTTGAATAAATTGGATATTAAGAGTACAAGTACTGACAGTAAACATCCAAAGCTCTCAGGCAGTTGAACATGAAAAGCTTTGAGTGTGAAGTGTCTAATGTACCTTTGTATTAAAGCTCACTCCACAACTCTTGAACAGATCTTAAGATTTCAGAGAGATCTTTTTAAGTACATAAAGTGAGCTTCTAAATAGCAAGGAACAAGAGTAGCTAGAAGTGGAGAATTAAGCCCCCAGGAAACGGTGAGAAATTTCTGAAATTTCTGCCCTAAAAGTAACTTGGGGTGCCAGTAAACCCTCAGTAAAAGAATTAAAAATAAAATTATGTGTATTTACAGAAAACATCTATTAGAGCCTGGCATTGTCCAGGTTATACTTATCCTTGCAATTTTCTTCTGTCCATTTATGTGTCAGGATATATTTTAATTGCCTCATCTCATTATCTACTTACTTTTTCTTTTAAGGACTTTTAACATTCAAAATGCTCAAACATCTATCCAAGATATCTTTTTTATATTTACTAGGTGAGAGGCTCCTAAGCAGCACATAAAACAAAAGAATGTACAGGTGAAGTTGTCTGCTAAGCACTGCTGTATAAACCAACATAGAAGTTAATTTATCAATTAAAATATCAAAGTATTTCTGTATTTCTTTCATGCCTTAAAAGAAATGTTAACTGAATTGTGGAGAAGGTAATTAACCAATTCAAGTTAGCACTTTTATATTTGTTACAAATAAAAATTGGAGGACCACATTTTACATTAAAATGACCCATCCAAATGTGTGACTCAACAACAGTGTAGTTGGTTTTAAAGCCCACTTTAAACGTTGCTAGGGAACTTGACAGAGCAGCAAATTATCTTGGAGTTGAGGGTTTTGGTTGGTTTTGTTGGGGGGGGAGGAAAAGTGCACTTGCACTTGTGTAAAAAATTAAGCGAGGCACATGCAAATCTTTAAGAACATGAACTTCGGTACCCAGTTTGAAAGAAAATGCTTCTAGATTCAAAATGGTACACCACAATAGGAAGCAGGATCTTTTAACATCTTCTTTACAGAAGAAAAAGTAGAAAGTTTCACAGCCAAATTAAGACTACAGTTTTAAAATAATTTATTCAGTCACATAAATACTTTGTAACATTTGCATGTTCCCTTTTTCACATCCTTGGCACACAATATAGCTCTTAACTTGTACAAAACTAGTGTAAACATCCATGGAAAACAAAATGAAAGGAAAGCTGGTTGACATACATAAACATTCAATAAATAGCCAAAGGAGTGAATAATTGATGGTAAAGATCATGTAATTTCACTTGAATGTTTAATTAAAGGAACTTTTAAAATTTTTTTAAAAATAGTGAATTAAAACTGCATTTCCATCTTTCTACCATTTTTGCATTTAATCAGATACACAATAACAATTCTTTAGTTCAAATTCTTGAATGAACAACAACAACTCAATGCAGTTGTATTATCTGAGGCATTGACAGTTTTGGTTCACATACAGAAGGTTACAAAACAGTATTTGCAAGTTAGTGGCTTTGGACAGTACAACTTCTAAACTCCCACACCTCATTCCAACACGACATTAGGATTTGCCTTAATGAGCATTAGTGTATAATCTGTTCTTGATAAAGACGACATTGGACAGATGCTGTCGGACACCTGGGTAATGCTGAATGTGGTTGAACCAACGAGACACATTAAGGTATTTCTCCTTTTCTTGCACTGTGAGGTCCACCTGCATGGGGAATAAATACAAGGCACCAGTAACACCAGGCACTGCATCATTAGAGTCATAACATGTGGTAAGGCGAAATAAAAGTGGATAGTTTTACAAATCATTTAAACTCAAGTATGTCGTTATGGTCCAGCAATATTCTATCCTAATTTCACATAGTAAAACTCAAGCCCATAATACGTATATGGACTTTTAATTTACTCAAATGAACAGACCTGGAGGCGGAATACACATTTGCATGGTAGAGGGGGTGGAAAAACTTGCATGAATTAAATGCATCTCTGTATTCATGGGCTCAGCATACAGTACTAGGAGGTGTGGGGAAGAGTTCCACAACACGCACAACCCTTTCATGTTCATTTAGCAGACAGTCTTGTCTCACAGGCAAAGTGACTACTTCATGCTTCAAAGCATATTTTAAGTACAGGAATAAGCTTTTTCCAGGCAATTTCAGACTGGATAGGATAATTAGAAGTTGTTTTGTATGACTATTGCTTGAAATGGAATAGTTACTAAGAATCAGCGTAACTTAACTGTTCAGATCTGCTAGCTCTCATTTTTAAGACAGCAACGTCATGACTCAAATGACAACAGTAAAACAAACTGGAAACCTGTCCATACTTCATAAAAATATTTAAAGTACTGTCACACAAAACAGCTTCAAGATCCATCAGGAAGAAATCTCTAACTATCACACTATTGCAACAGCTCCTTGTCACAGGAATTGTGGCCAAGATTAATGCAGAGCTTCAAGCCTGTCTTTAATCAGAGGACTGGCTTAGGTAAAGCTATCTACAGTTACAGATCCAAATTCTACCTGCAAAAGTCTTTCAAGTTTAGGTCAGCAACATCCTCAAAGCTTTATTACAAAATCTGTTATTACTTTGGAGTCTTTTAAGCCAGCTGTAGAACTATTTCCATCTTGTATCACCTGTATTATTATTCTTGACTATCAATTTTATGTCTTATTTCTCTGTAATCAAGTTGGCTTATCAGTTTAGACCATAATCTCTTTTCTCACATTAACATACTACAACTGAATTACAAATGGGGTAGTACTCAAGACAGACTATGAAACCTGGATCAGAAACAAAATGTGATCCTCAAATCAACGACCCTATCCTAATCTCACCAATACTGAAACCAATCAGTGCAGGATTCACCTCACTTCGTTTTCAGTTAGCCAAGTTAACCATCAAGGTTAACTTAAATCTTTACAATGCCTGAAGTCAATGAAAAAGGACACATCTGTAGAGGACAGTTTTAAAAGACAAATCACTATCTAGAAATGCCTAATACTTTTCATGTTTAGATTTCTAAAGCTAATCAAGGTTAATCTCCTCAAAAGCTAAACAGATGGCATATTACTTATGATTTGTTCTACAAACACTAGATTTTATGGATGCTGCAGGTTCCCTGAAAATTTGGTCTTGGGCACAAGACAGCTGGAAACAAATCTGTTTCAACAAATTTTGGATCGCAGGAAGAGCTACACATACTCATTTACACATATTCAGGTGTATGAGTAAAAAGCTGCTCTTTAAATCCAAGTCTTATGTTAAATTTCACCTTGTAACACACCACCCTTTTGATTTCAAGAGCTGCCTATCAGATTTGCTGCTTCTCCTTGCTGTTCTCTCACACAGCCCAGCATTTGGCTTAGAACTGGGAAGCTTTAAATATGTAGCAGCAAAAAAGAATGTAAGGATATATACTAAAAGATGAACCAGTGGAAAAATACTGAGGAAGAAGAACTTCACAGAGTTGTAGAAAGGAATTCTAAACCAATGGAACATTGCATTAAAGCTCAATTAACGGGAAGTTAAGAGCATAGTAACTGTGGCAGCAGCCAAAAGGCAGGGATCTTGCAGCTGCTCCTAAACCCAAGTAGCTGCTCTTCCTAGTGAACATACCTGCCAGAATACAAGCACAGCACTACAGATGTATTTCTGTAACATCTTCTGCTGTTTTGTACTGTTATGAACCCCAGTTCAGGCAGTATGAGAAAATCTGCTTTTCTTGCTGCTGGCATGGAAATGTAAACAGTGTTCCCAGAGTTGTATAGTCTGATAGAAATGCACAGAAAAACCATAAAAACCAGCCACATATTTTTGCTGATCTAGAAATATAAGAGAATTATTGGCAATTAACCAAGTGAATAGCACTAACCAGAACAGCACTAACAAAGAGGAAAAAAAAAACTAGAACTTTTAAAGGCATTACAAATGAAAAACACTGTTTCACAAATTGCCTGAGTTTCTGCAAGTGTAGTATATTCAGGACCAAAAAAATGCAGTACCATTTAGGGAAAGATGCACGTGCAGCATGTTATAATTAATGGTAGTTGGATGCTGATGCTTGATATGAAGCTGTAGAACCATTTACAAAGTAATATGGTGCATGAAAAGAACAATGTGTGTACTCTAAGGCAATCTAAAAAACTGGAAGTGAAGAAAGGTATTTAAGTATGAGCAAATACTAAAATACCGAAATTTTAAGTTCCTTGAGTTTACAATGACCTTTTTCAAAGTCCTTAATGGGTAAGCACCTGGTTACGGAAAGGCTGAGCGAAACTTTAGATTTTGCAGCAGATACAATATTTCCTTCCCATAATCTTGTACTGATAATTCTCAATCTTCATGTTTCTCCAATGTAAATCAAAAATAAAAGTCTGGAAAACTAGTCCTCTTTCATTCTGTTGGCATAGTGAAAAAAACACCTGAAGGGCAAAACAGACAGCTATGCTAATAATAAAACCCCTTTTTTGTACTCTAGGCACAACAAGCGAGATATTTTTACTTATTTACATAATGTACTCTATCAGTGAAATATATTAAAAAGCACTTTGTGGCATGCTCTACTTTTTACTCGGAACATAACTCTTAGGTTAATTGTTTAGAGATCACTTCCATGGCATTTTTTACAACATTTTGTTAGATGGGTATTTTTTGTTCTTCCTCATTAAATTAGATAATTCCCCCAAGTTAAGAAAGACTGCTGTTCTGCTGTTGAAATAATTATTTGCTATTAAAGCAATTATTTTAATAGCAAAGAAGCAGACGCTTAATTTGACAGGCTTTTTTTTTTTTTCATGTCATGAAAAAAGAGTCTTTTTCTTCCACCACAAAGCTCACTGAGGGGAACCAAGGTGGTTATCATACAACTCAACTCTAAGAGTTTCTGAAAGGGCTAAAAATACACAAGCTTTAATTATATTTTCTTTCTGCAGCACTGGGGATGCAGGCATAAAGTCCCGTTCCCACACCCTGAATGTCATGGAAAATCTAAAAATACCTGCCTACATATGAAGCTCTTCAGCATCAAGAAAAGGATAGGATACTATCTGACTTTTTAAATTTAGCCTTTAGATATAGGAGAAAAAGAAAAAGCCCAACAGCTGGATGGTGTATTTCATGACATACATGTTTTTTCACATAGTTTTGTCTAATTTTCTGCTGTTAAAGGAATAAGCTTAAAATTACATCTTTTCTTTAAGTTAAAACTGGGGTTTTTTTGCAATTTAGTTTAAGAACTATTTTTAGCATCATTGCTTAGAAAAGTCTGTTACCTCAGTACCAAAATAAGCAACATATCAGTGAATATTAACAAAAATTCATGGCAATCTGTTTACTACAGGAAATGTTCCTCATGGAAAAAATAACTCCAAAAAAACCTACTCCTGTTGTCTCATTATAGTTCAATATTAGTAGTTCTAACTCAAGGACAACCTTATTAAAGAAATTTTCAAGTCAGACGTATGGATTTGAGACCACTTCCCTGGTTCTGACATTTTTGAAGTATAAAAGCAGATCAATCATCATATTGATTATTTCTCTAGAAATAGAACTGGACTTGTGCTGGTCAAAAATATTTAAGAATGAAGACATCTGGAAACTTTTTCCAAAAAAAATTAAAAATAAAAAATAAATATGAAAACAAGTTAATTACCACAGGGGGAATTTAATGCTTACTGATTGCCAAGCTAACCTCAAGCAATGCATCTAAATTCATGCTTTCTCTGCAATCTATGCTTTAACCTAGTAGAACTTCATTGTTCATATTTATCCACATATGTATTTCTGGAATTGAAGCGTCTATAAGACAACAACATTAATATTACATACACAGAAACATCAATTATATATGACAATGCAGATCACATTGATAGAAAAGGCAGTATCAAGCATTACACTTTTTGGGTGTTTGTGACCTATATTATGATGCAGAACAACGTGTACTATTTAGTTCCTGCCTTATTACTATGTGTGAGTATTTCTAATTAAAAGACTCAAAATAGATTCTGTCTGCAAAAAGCCTGAAACACTACCTCTGAATCTGATTCTCACTGATTGAAATAAGAATTCTTTTCCCACAATATGGATTTTTAAACACATTGCACTATTGTGTTTATTAAGATAACTAGAAGGGACAAGGAGAATGAAAGGCAGGCACACCAACTGCAGAATTAGGAGTTGCTGATTAGTCAGTTCAAATGGATGAACCTCAACAGTGAAGAATCAGACTCCAGAACGCTTCCTGGATAATGGGAAGGGCAACATGAAGATGGGAGGAGAGAATGAATATAAAGATGCTTGATCTAGACCAGAAACACCAAGATACCCCAGGTGAAGAACTGAGCAATAGGATTGGTTGGTCTTAAAAACTTTTCTAATGAAATGTGCATCAGAAGGGTTTTAAAGTTTTACTACTTGGCTTATTCAGGATGGCCATGGCATGTCAGTAATATTTACAGTGTCCTATCACTAATGTCTGTGCTGGCATGTAGTTTTTAGTCTATCAAAAGCAGAGATTACCCTTTAAAGGTATTATCAGTAATGTGTTCAGATCAATTTTCTAGACAACTTGATGGACAGCAAGATCTGTGGGTTTGCCCTATGCCCCATGTCTCCCATTTCTACCTCCTTTCTGAAAGCATTATAGGAAACACGTATTGATATTTTGCACAAGGCTTAGCTGAAGCAGTGGTGGGTAAGACAAACTGCTTCTCTGAACCACATCACATGAGGAGATACATCAGCTTTCCCTGCCTCTCCCATAAAGCTTAGGGCAGAGCACCAGCTCTGGACACACTCTCTTCTGATTACAATAAAAATAAAAATAATTTTTAAAAATAATAATTAAAAAAAACCCCCCAAACCCACAAGATTCTACAGTTCAAGATCCTGCCTCGGTATGTTAATCAATTCTGAAACCTTCAAAATACATGTAATTCCTAGTTAGTAGCTTCTAGATTTTCATATTTATTTAGAATAGTCACCCTGTTGCTTGCCCTTTATACCCTTCTGATTCAGAAAACTACCTTCCATGAAATCAAACATTTCAGAAACAGATGTTGTACTATAAACTTGTCCCAAGTAGTGTCTGGATGGTTGCAGGCACCCAGGAGCACCAAGTCATTTGTTTTTACCATCTGTTCTATTTCCCAAAGCAATAACTTGTATCTTTTCTTCTTGATTAGGTGGTCTACTCTAGAGCAAACTCGAAATTTAAAATATGCTTGGATTTTCCCCTGCCTAAGTTTTTTTTAAAAAGTCTCATTTGAACTTGTACTCTCTTACAGAATATACAATCATATTTTTAGAAAGTAGTTATAGTTTTATTTAATGTCTGCATATTATATGTGAAAGATAACCCATTCTGACACTGTAGTCAACACATCTATCCTACTACTTAAGATATTTTACAAGGCAAATATGATTTAACAGAATTAATTCTATGGGACTGACTCTAGCATCTTTTCAAAAACCTTCTGAAATGAACCTTCCCTTCCCTCTCCTCTGCTTGACACTCATTTGAACTTTTGCTCCTGGACAGTCAAGATACAGATACATAACTTCTGTTTCATTTCTGGTAGTACTTCACTACTAGATTCCCCCTCCCCCCTGCTTTCACTTTGAAATGCAGTATTCTTCCACACTTCTCCCAGAGCTCTGCTTTTAATTGTATAAAAGTAACCATTCACGCAGCTGATTGAATTCAATTCTCAGACACACATGCATTTGTCAGAGGCATCTTCTTCTAATTATCCTCACTCCCCCCCCCAATTTTCTAATGCAAAACTGATTGATTTCATCTTCTCCCAAGCATTTAGTAGACCTTTATGTATAAGTCCTTTGGTTTCTTCCCGCTCCAGAGAATGACAATGTCTCATTTACAAACACATTCCAGCCACAAAAACGCAAATAGCTTCTACTGCTTTATCTTCAAATTAACACTTGAGGTTCAGAACTGAAGGTGCACCCATTTTTAAGCACTTCATAGTAGCTTGAGCTAGCTACAAAGAATCTCAACATCCTCCCCACTCAGAACAAACTTATTTTTGGGGTGGGTTTTTTTTTTCCTTTTCCTCCTAAGCACCACCTCCCCATGTTATTTTCATATCATGTACCTTATCAAGTCTTATAACTCAAGTCTTGAAACATAAATGACAATTTGTTATGGCTCAAACTTTTTTATACGTATTCATCCTTCAGGAGTTTAATTTACATGCATTTGTATTTCTCTAATACTAACGAAGTTAGTACTTTCAGTTCTGATACATCCTTTCAGCTTCATTTATCTGTTTCCCCATGTAGTTCTGTGAGCAGTCATGTTTCAGACTCAAACAGGCAAGAATCCTCAATCCTAGAAACAGAGGGATAGGTATCATCCTTGCTACATTTTACAGAGGAAACTGAAGCATTCTGACACAACAGGTCTTTCGACAGATCCATTGGTACATATTAAAGAATAAAATGAAAAACTTAAAAACAAGTTTTATTTTCCTCTGTTCTGTTCCTTGTCATTGATCAGTAGGTCAACTTCTACAACAATGAAATGCCCTTCAGATAAATAACAATCACGATACTTGTACATATAAAGATGATGCAAGTAATGCTTACCATGATATAATGCAATCCATAGTACATCAAAATGTCTGCTAAGGTAAAAATGTTTCCTGCAAGGTAGACTTTATCTTCAAGGTGCATGTTAAGATCCTAAAAAAGGAAAAAGTCATTATACTGCTGTAGTATTGACCTTGTGAAACAATATATTAAGGCAGTTGTTAAAAATAATAGAAACTTTCTCTGGAGACCATGCATATAAAATAAACACCAGCTTTAAATTATCCCAACTCAGCAAACAAGATAAACAAGGAAAGAAGAAAAAATTCTAGAAAGTAAGTGACAATAAAATAAAATATCATTCTTTGACAGTGAGAATTAGGTAAAATTTAAATGCTGGTCTCTGAAAATAGTGCTTTATATCTAGTGAAATTTTTGTAAATGCAAATGCAATTTATTTTAGGTTGACTCCACAGAAATACTTTCAAGTCTGTCTTTTCTTGGCTTCAAATTACTGAAATTCCAAAATTAAAGAGTTGTGTATTTATTATGAGTGCAAATTCAAATGTTTAACATTTGATTAGTTGAAAATGCAGCCCCTGTGATAAAAGGACAGCATACTGTTCTTCCAGCAGCAGCTGTGCCTGTCCTCCAGGACTCTGTGCAGCTGGTCCGCAAGGTTCTGGAACTCCAAGTGTTTAAGAACCAGGGAAGCAGACAGGAATAGTGGGGTGGGAGACAAGGTGTTTCAAGCTTAATGCTGGAAACTTGATACCCATCAGCTGCTATCACTTGACACCTGTTTTTATTAATGTTGAAATCACTGCTAGCAATTCTTTGTGACTGATATTGTCAATTCAGCCGCTGTCCAAGTCTCTAAGAGAGCATTTCAGCATTTTAAGATCTCTCTCAACTGTTCCAGATCAGAGGTTTTGAGGGTGGATAGTAGGAGGCTTCCATTTAGGTTCAGTAAATAATTATTTCAAATGTGTATTAACAGAAAGACCCCTTTTCATGGCTTTTTGTAGGCAACCATTCTCTGCCAGAAAAAAAGAGGCTGACAGGCTCAGTGTTGCTCAAGTTTATCAGTTCTGAGGACACAGGCATCACACATCAGCACTACCTCTTTACCTGTCCTTCATTTTCTCCAAATCTTACCTACTTGTCATCCAATTTATGCACCTTTCTGCCCCCGACTTTCCTCTAAAGAAATGTAACAACAAATGAAATTACCTACTTTAACCCTGACCCCAGCATAAGCCAATAATATCTACAATATTCTTTTCAGACATGTACAAAAACAGTTTCCTCGCTTTTCCTTGGGTTTGGAAACTCTCCTTATCTGAAGGGAAAAAAAGGAGCACACAACATATGCTTAAGCCACCCCCTCCCCCTGCCCTAGAAACAGATAAGCAGCTTAAACGTAACTAACATTTCTAAAAATTTTAATTTTTCAGTCTGAATTATAGCACATTCCATTTTCAGACAAACTCAAATTGAAAAAAAAAAGGCAAGGAGAAGGGGGTTAATAATTAGTGAACAACTGAAAAACTATATTTGGCCTAAAGCATTTGGCACTTTTTTTGTGGTTATATAATTTTACTGATAGAGAGATATCCTATAGTATATATATTGAAAATAAACCAAGACCAAATAACAAAACAAAAATGTTGAGACTTTAAGACATCTAACCCTGCATTTGCTTTTGACAAGTTTGACACCATTAAGCCACCTTACTATTCTTCGATAACCTCTTCATGACAGGATTCCTGTACTTCTGTAATATTTCAACATCCCCATGTCTGTTTTGATTTCTTTTATTAGAGCAAATCAGGGAAAAATATTAACCCCTGCATAGTTAAAATTCTGTAAGGTCAACTGCCCCTGGCTATGTAGCTTCTTTTCTTCAGACTGGTTTACCGCTTTGTTCATGTTAGTTAGCGCTCAAATTACTTCAAACATGTAACTACAGTTCTGCGGAATTTCCAACACGCAACACAAAGGCAAATACAACGTTGAGAAGAAAAAACTTGCAGGAAGAAAAAAACCCCAAACCTAGAGATCTGCTTACTAGGAAAAAAACCCCATAAACTTGCCTGTTTTGAAACAAATTCTCTGACCAGCATTTTTCATTTCAAGTAACTGGAAATTCCACATGCATTATAATGAGAACTAACACCACTGAAATTATATCTTCTCCCACTCCTCCCCCATTCTTCTTAGCTTAGGCTATGGAATCAGGATTTTGTAAAGTAAAAAGCTCATTATCTCTGAAGGTACCATCACCACAGTTATTTCCCTGCTCAAAATTTTGGATTTCTGCATCAAAGAAATTACAGCATGCTAATTCTGAGTTTTATATTGCACGTGTACACTCAAAACAGTCATCAATAAAAAAATCCTAAAACTTTAAAGGCAAGGTAAGCCATTACAGCGTGAACAATTATTTATTCTGGTTCATCAAATTTTATGAAGTCAGTTAACTGAGCAAATTAAATTTGACAAAAATGGTTTAGTCTTGTATAAATTTGCATTAGTTTACAATTCTGGTTTCAAACATCTACTTTCCTCCCTAAAATACAGACAGATATTCTGATTTCATTCTGCAAGTCACGCTAACTCAGAAATACCACAGTAGTTTTTCTTTCATGTGCATTAGGCACATTTAGTTAATCTTGCCTCATGGGTTATGCTTCCCATGGATGATTATATTACTGGCTAATAGCCAAATGTACTAAAATTCCTGAAAGCCAAGTTTGCTTAAGTGACCACAGTATTAAAGTGAAATAGTCTTCCTGTCCTGGAGACATTAATGAAAATATGAACACAAAACTGTACAGAATTTCTACTACATGCAGGAAATTCAGGTCTGCTGGCTGTTATCTGAATTATTTTTCTCTCATGTACTGAACTCCACTGTTTAAATGAATTCCATATATACAAACCCAGGATTAAAAGACTAGGATAGTCCTGGAAGTTGCTTGTAACTATATAAACTTACTGCTGCAATCCCTCGGGAAACTCTTTCTCAAATGTCAGACAGGTACTTAAGGCATAGCTGCATTACAATGCATTAACATACACTGAACAACTGCAGCAATTCAAACACCATTTTTGGGTGTGAGGGGGAGAAAAGCAACAGAAAGAAGAATTGTTGCATTATTTATGGACTAATGATGGATTTCCATTTGCTTGTTCGATGGGAAAAAAAGTCCAATTTTCAGCCCATATCTAGCAACAGCTCAACACATCCCATTCACAGCACACTTCTGACCACCCCTCAGTATTGCTTACTGCCTGTTAAATGTGCAATCCAATGACCTGTAATCCATTTAATCTGCTCAGGTGCTGAATCCCTGCCGGTCACTGCAAGTTGTGACAGTGGCTTGGATAAGGAACAGGTGCTTCTTATGGCAACTCAAGACCTTCCAATGGACCTAATCACACTCTGATTTTGTTCTGGATATTTTGCCCACAACACCCTGCTGGTGTGTGTGCTTCCCTTACACACACAAGCATGTCCTGCCCTTTCAGTCAGCAAGATCCTCGAGGTCATTTATGCCCTAAATGCCTTTATATCTCTCACACCACGCAAAGACAAAAAGCTGAGCACTCCCAAATGCTTCAGGAAAGCCCCTGACAATGCAGAACCCAAGAAAGGGTTTCTGCAGCCATATCCAAGAAAAGCAGAACTACACTTCTGGTACATGACATATTTTAAATTCTCACGTAAGACTCTTCTCCTCAACTGGCAAACTATGAGCTATACCTGGTCTGAAAGAATATTATATACAACATACTGAGTTTCCTGTAAAAGACAGAAGAAAAATAATCAACAAATGTTGCTGCAATAATCAAAATTCAATCTTTAAACCTGTAAGTATGCAAAAATATCCGAGTGCTAACAGAAGAGGTAAAGAAGTGAACATCGAAAATTGAAACTTGAAAAATGTTTGCTGGACAGGCTTGCCAAAGCAGTGAAGCATCCTATTCAGAACTCTCAAAAAACAGTGTACAGAACTATGGATGAATGGCATGAACAGAGCACGGATTTACCGACTTTTGTACCTGTGTAAACAGTAATTTTTCAAGCAAGCACATTAAATAGAAATTACAGCTCTCTTATTCAGGTTTCTAATTGGATTTAATGATTACAGCCAGGCAGCACAGGAGATTGGGCTAAAGCTAACTGAAACCATGGAATATTGTTTTGTATGAGACACTGAAAGTAGTACATAAAGATTCTTAGTTATAATTATCCTTCAGAGACCAGAGATTTCTACATTTATGTGGATACTTTTTTGTGAATTTAACAAGCTACCAGTTATTTGGCAGAAGTTTCTGAAGATGGGGTGTGAGGGGGAAAGAATCCTCAGGTTTAAAATACCTAAAATTGATAAAGCAGAGACATTAAAATCTCCTGAACAGAATTCACTAACATCTAAGTAGACATTTGCTGGCACAAAGGTTCTCTGTTCCTTCCCTGAGGAGCAGAAAAACCACTAGTTATTCTGCATGACAACTCAGAAATTTTCCCATTTTTTTCCCCCTATGCAGCTTAATTTACCACTAACTAAACATCAAAGAAACAAAAGATTATACACTTTTATCCTGTGGAAAAGAAAGTTAATATAATGCACTGGATACTATGCTATCACTGCTTTGACATTCATTATTACTACATATCTGCTGAGGAACAGATATAGAGCAAAAGTACTGCCCCCATTTATTTTGTCCAGTACAGAAACACAAATCAAAATTAGACAAAACTCAACAAGCCCTTTTATTGGCCCATTCTGAACAGTGTGGCATTTGCTCTGAATGAATATAAAACCCCTGGGTGAGATGGTCTGTTCCACCATTATTTTCCTGCCAAGTAACAGCTTTAGGCAACACGTTAGTAAGAACAATTTAACAACCTATTTTTGTAAAGCCAACAGAAAATCCTTCCTGTTCAAATTAACAAACATGAAACCAGTTATTTACTGACATTTTGTAGAACCACATCAGTTAAGGGTTAAATAGAGGCAACCTAAAGTTTATAGCAGAAGTGACTGAACTGTTTTTGGCGCAGCTTATTATAAATTGTGGCTCTAGGCTGCAACCGTCCCAAGACTGCCATTGTGTATTCCAGACACGTTGTAAAACTACAGCCTCAGACTTCCCTCCGTATTTTAGTTTTTCTTTATTTTTTTATCCGTACTCCCTTTTGGCACAGTATACTTTAATGGTAGGCTGCTCCTTTTCTGATTAATCATGGTGGCAAGAGAACAAATTACCAAAAAAAAGCCCTTAATTGCTATACTATGCAATTATTAGTGCTGAAACAATTCCACAGCAGCCTTGTGTTGAAATAAATTCTGGTTATTCAACACTTGCTAAAAAAAAATTCCACAGAAAAACTTTTAAATGGTGATATTAGACTGCACTTTAAGGCAGAGATTCTCTCTTGAGTAACACTGTTTCTCAGTAATGAAATTTTGCTTTGCTTGAAAACACTTGATTTATGTACATATTTGTATTTCAGCATATTGTCTTTTCTACACAGCCAGTGTCACTAAGGCTAAAGCTGAAAAGAGATCCCGGCTTCAGCAGGAAAGTGCTGTATCTCTGCATCTGGTTTTAATGCTCCAATGCAGTTCTGTGAATACTCACAACGTATGTGCTGACACTGCAGGTATCATCACTAAAACCATCCTGAGCAGATGAGTTTTGTTATAATAAGACAGAAAACTTGCTTTTGGTTTTTATACAATTTTGGTTTTTATATGATAGAAAGGCAAGAAAGGTAAATGGAAGTTAGTTATTTGTTTTCATATGGTCTTCTCACAGTTTGGGAGAACAAAAAGCATCACAAGTTTCAAGTTTGTTCAAAGAATGACTGAAACTGTGTAACACTTGTCATAAAAGTTTAGACAACAGGGATCTCCAACGGCCACTTCATCATACCCCAGCTAAACCTGAAGTTAAACCCTGATTAGTCAGTGACTCCTTCAATCAAGTTCTAAAAATCCTAAAGGGTAGACAGTTTTCATGCAGTGTCTGTACAGTAACCACGACTGTGAAGCTTTTGATAGCATTTGCACACAGAAAGTAAGAGCAGAGATGTTACAAAAAGAAAGCAATGTAAACAAACTCATGACTAACCAATGGAAGATATTCCCCAGATACAATGAAACCAAGATAACTCAGATTATTTGGGGTTCAAGTGAGAGAAATGGTTCTTTAAGACTTTCACCAGGTTGGTAAGGCAGGCATGGCAGTCCTCAAGATCAAGAGGGCTGTCAGGTCGAAGAGTAACAAAGTTTCACTTCGTATCATTTTAAGATGCAGGATTTTCCTTGATTTTATATAACAGCGTATTAATTCTGCTTCAGTTTATCTTTGGTTTCTGCACACCTTGCAAGAGCCGGAAGTATTACATTCTGTCAGCTTTGAGTAGAGTCAACCTTGCAGCTCAAAAAGTTATTTCTAAACTCAGACTCACTGGCACCACTGAGCAATGTAACTCTCCATCTAAAACATACTTTCAAAACTAGAAAAAATAAACACTTAAAAAATTGATCGAATTTCACTGGTCTTTTATACACACTTTATAAACAGGGCTTAACAGTGTAAAGCAAATTTTCTCTTCAAGTTGTTCCCACAAGACTGCAAAAATCCTAAGTACCAGTTGCAAAGAGTAAGAAGGAAAATAGAGTAAGTTTTGCTATCTGCTCCTTGTCATCTGGCTGCTCAAACAACAGGGTGACCTTCGAGATTCTCTTTTCTGCTTCCACCAGTTTAAGAGGAAGTAAGCCTCAGCCTACATGAAAAGTTTAGTAACAGCAGACCAAAGACTTCACACAAAGCAGCTCAATGAGAAGGGCAGTTTATTATAGAGGTTGCTTTATGATTTCACTTTTCACACACAATTCTGTCCAGTACCTCCTTTTAGCACCAACACAAGTAACCACAGCATCAACTATGGTCCGTATCCCATAATTGCCAAATCAGTAAGAATAGCTCTTAAAACAATCAGACAAATGTTACCCTGGAATGCAACACCAACTTGCTTATAACCAAGGGTTTATGAAGATAGTAAGAAACTGGCACCTCACACAGGCAGCTGAACAGTCTCTAACTGTGGAACACCCTTCATAATTTACAGCCTTACAGCCATTGAGCACTGCAAGAGCTCTGCTTCATATATTTTACAGTTATAGCTGCTTTCCCATTTCAGGTTGTTGGGGTATTTTTGTCAATAAAAGTGAAAAGCAGCAAGAGGAATAAAAGCCAGTACTTAGTGATACTGTCAAGCCTTTAGCATTTGCTCAGTTTTATTAATTGGATGCTCATATACACATTAGCACTGCAATCTTCTTCAAGGTCTAGTCACTCCAAAATTCAGTGGCAAGGTAATTAAGTACTCCTTACCTTCAGAATTGTTCTAGTATCTTCCTTACTGGAGCCTCCATTTACTCGAGTCACTCTGTATTCCAACCACTGCTGCACCACAGCTTTCTCCTCGGCAGTGCTTCCCAGCAGCTGGTCTTTCCTAGCCTGCCTGACCAGGTGGGCAGCAATGGTCATCAGCCCAGTCAGCCCAGGGCCATTGTTGGTTTGGAGAACAGGAACCTAAAAGTGGAAATAAAAGTGTAAGACTAAACAAATAATTAAAGAAAGCAGTCTCTACATGAATGGCTATTGTTTTTTTCACGTTCCCTCAAAAGGACCTTTGAAGCAATATATCAGAATTTAGAAGCATTCATGGTAAAGGTAGTGCCATCAAAACCAAGTCTGTGTTCACTTTTTGCTCTTTGGGGTGTTTTATTTTCAATTCTTACAGAAGAACATCAACAAACCAAGACACCTTTAGCTCTAATTAAGCAAATTCTGCCAATATTACTCAGAAATAACACTGCTTGTTCTAACACTGGCAGAAATCTTATTTACTGACTTCTAACTCCTTTTCAAATTCAGGACTCTGACTTAAGACTGTGAAGTCAGTAGCATCCAACTTCTCTCTGAACAAGCAGGCTGCAGTAACCACACCTCTTGAGAAGCTTATTTTGACTTAACTGCTCCATTCCCAAATGCCCTGACAGCAGTCAGGAGCTCACTGGTACCAGGAGGACAACACAACACACCTCCAGCTTTAACCATGTCTTTGTGAGTGACAGCAGCACACGTTCAACTGTGGGAAAGGAAACTGAACCACCACTTCAAGAAATTAAGTGAGTGAACTGAAACTCACTGCAACAGGCTGAGGCCCATTCTGTCATTTACAACATAAAATGAAGGAAGTTGATTAAATGCAACACTCTTTCTTTTGAAGTATTTGACCACACAGAGGAGTCCGTCTACGTTCAGACTTATTTAATATAAGATGCAAGTTGAAAGCATAATACTATTTTCATAGTTGTATCAAGAGTCTTTGACTACTATTAAGTTTTTTCCACTGAGCATGCTGCCAGAAAAAACTGCAGACAGATCTAGTTACTTGAATTTTTCAGCCTTATGCTTTACAGTGACAGTGCTAAAGTACCAGCTGGGCTGTAATAATTAAGTAATTAAGGCAGCTTTCGCAACTGAAGAACACATACAGCTATTCAGGACTCTAACCATAAAGTCAGTTAAAAAACCCCAAAACATAAGGCAACTGCAGAGCTTCATCTCTCAACCGACCTTCTCCAGGAGGGAGGATCACACAAATCGCTCACTAATTTGTGACACTCCCAGCTCCATATTACATGTTTCATGCCTCAGGTGCCTCTTAAACCACAGAACCGAATGTTTCCATACAAACTTTGAAACATTAAGACATCTAGAGGCACAGAACCGTCAAGGTTGGAAAAGACCTTTAAGATCATCCAGTCCAACCATCCACCCAGCACTGCCACTGTAACCCCTAAATCACCTCACCCAGTGCCACATCCAGACATCTCTTAAACATCTCCAGAAACGGTGACTCCACGATCTCCCTGGGAAACCTATTCCAATACCTGACCACCACAAGAGGGAAAAAATATTTTCTAGTATCTAACCTGAATCTCCCCTGTCTCAACTTAAGGCCATTTCCTCTGCTCCTCTCGCTGCAGACACAGTAGATGTACTGGCCCCCACCCCACTACAACCTCCTGTCAGGCAGGAGTACTTTAAAAGAATAATATTTAAGTCAATGCGTCCTCACCACAAACATGTTCCTATTATTAAAACAGCATCTTTTTTTTCTGTTGTAATTTAATCAAGACAGCACAGACAACTCGCACAAGCATAGGAAAAGGAGAGTGGTGAAAGAACAAGTATATGTCAAGCCGAAATCCCTTCCACGACACATGATGATCCTCCCCACAAGGAGAAGGAAGGGGAACAGAACCTACAGACTCGCAGGCAGCGAGGCCCTACAACACCCACAACATATGTGGGTTGGTGAAGGAAGGGCTGGAGAGAGCACAGGTGAGACCCTGCTCAAGGAGATGTCGGCTGGTATCCGGAGGGCCGCAGCCACCGCCACATCGGTGTCTGGGGGGAATTGCCAGGGAGGTGGAAACGGAAGCTCGGGGGGAAGCAACCATGGGGGAGAAGAGACTATAGAGGACGCCCGCCCTCCAGCGCGCGCCGCCACCGCCACCCGCTCCAGGCCCCTCCTCGCTCCCTTCACCTTCCGCTCCCCCTGGACGCCGTACTTGTTCCCGCCCGGCAGCCCCAGCAGCCGCTCCAGCAGCTCCAGCTCCTCCGCGCCCCGCACCGCTGCCGCCATCTTGCACGGCGGGACACGCGGGACAGGGAGAGAGGGCGGCAACAACAGCCCGCCCCATTGGCGGACAGAGCCACGGCGCCGCCGAAGGAAGCACCACTGCCATTGGCCCAAAAGAGCTGGCCAGCCAATCAGAAGCCAAGGGGAGCTTTGCGTTCAGCCATCGGGGGGGGAGGGAAGTGCAACGGGGTCACGGGCAGCGCGTGCGCAGTTGCGCATGCACGTCCCCGGCAGCATGGTGGGCCAAGCACGCGCGCGCCAAGCCNGAACATCCCCTGGCTCAGCTTTAGGCCATTTCCTCTTATTCTGTTGCTGGTTGCCTGGGAGAAGAGGCCGACCCCCACCTGGCTACACCCTCCTTTCAGGCAGCTGTAGAGACTGATGTGCTGCCCCCGAGCCTCCTCTTCGCCAGGCTCAACAATCCCAGCTCCCTCAGCCGCTCCTTATAGGACTTGTGCTCCAGACCCTTCTCCAGCTTCGCTGCCCTTCTCTGGACAGCTCCAGCTCTGTCCCTGGGGTCTCCCCACTGCCGGTGTCCTGGCCTGCCCGGCCCCTCGCTGCTCGGTTCGATGCATGCTTCAGTGCCCCACGAGGAGGTGCTCTGATGTGCCCCTGGGGGATGCCCTCAGGTTACCCACACAGACCGTCCCTCCCTTCTCCTGGGGTTTTCCGGAACCATTGCACCGCTTCTCTCCACCCAGTTGCCCGTCCTGCCTTCCTCCACCTGGCAAATCTAGAACTCGTTGTCCAAGTGCAGCTAAATTTAGTAGGGGAGCTGGAGTTTTGTGGAGAGCTACATCACTAGGGATCTTGTGAAATGAGAGATCAGCCAGAACCAAGCTGCTACTCAAGGGCTGGCATCAAAGGAGGAGGAGGAGGGATAAAAGTAGGGTTAAGAAAATCATCCAAATCCCTACTGTTATTAGTAGTAGTGAAGTTAAGAGATAAACCCCACAAAATCTCAGCTGGCCATGAAATATCCTGATGTAACTGCACATTAGTGTATTACAGATTTGGTGAAGACATGATTTAATCCCTTTTCCAATGGAAGATACTCTGCTGCAGATGTCATACTTGTATGTCTAATCATAAATGTTAGGAATTAAAACAATTTTAGATTGGCAGGTCTATTTGTGCAGAGTATCAAAGCGCAATTCTTGATAGAAGACTGCTAAACACCAAACTAACATTTTTTACTAAAAAGAATGAGCTAGTCTTGTCCTGCTACTGACATTTTCACAATACAGACTCAGGGCTATTGCTGCGTTAGTCATCTCAGATAAGATGATCCTGACGAATGTCCTGTTTCTCCAGTGAAACACTTTATCTTGATACAAGGTGACATTTAGATTTGTACCTTCTGTTAGAGAAAAAGTCTGAAAGTGGACACTGAGCCTTCCTCTGGCTGGGGAGCAAATCTGAAATTGTGAGTGGATTTTTAAGCTTTGGCTGGACTTTCTGGGATCTTTTATATCAACATCTGCAAAGCATCTTAATTAAAAAAAAAAATAGCTCTGCCTTGAAAATGGCCTTGCTCTTTGCAAAGCCTTTTTTAATTCTTCAGCTCCTTTCTTTAAGCAATATTTTGAAAGGATATTGTTCCAGCAGTGTTCCAGTAGTGTTCCAGCTATGTGATATCAATGAATGATCTAAAATTATACAAAAAGCCTTCCTTTTCAGTGGGAAAATTGAAAGAAATGCTTTGCTCCCTTTTTAGGAACTAGTTGATAGTTTCATTATTGAGCAACTTTACTTTTGATAATGAACCATCTATCAGTAAGTATATAACTACACTTACAGGTAATTTTATATATTTATAATTTTTAGATGCTTTGAAACCTAGAAGATGCGACCTACCAGTGTAAAATATTAGTATCGATGTGTTGAAATATCTATCAGTTAAAATAAAAAGGTTACAATGTCAGTCAGATGAAACCGGAGGGTTGTTGCTTGGTTGCTTGTTTTTTCTTTTTCTTATGACTTTCCTCCCACCTCAAAGTTTTAAAGACCTTGGAAAAGGAGACTTTATAAATTAGATGGAGGAGATTAACTGCTTACAGTTGTGTAGTAGTTTTCCCTTGACAGTAGGGTTTAGCAAAGTCTCTCTCCCTTTCTTTTTCTGTGCACAGTTCCCCCTTCGTTCCATTAGGTGGAGCTTTGTGATTAAGGCTGCAGAAGAAACTTGCTTCTGAGTGCAAAATAATTCACCACGAAATGGCTGGGGGAGGAGGAGAACGAAGCCTTCTTTGCTTAGAGGTATCATTGTCCTGTACAGAAGCTCGAGACACAAAAATCTGAATCAAGACCCTCACATACAAGGAAAATAAATTGAAAAATCGATTCTGTCAAACGGGGCCCTGCTCTAATCTGCTGTTGTCATAGTCAAGTTCCGAATCTAAAATACCTTAGGTTATAAATTAAATGTCAAATATAATTAATTTGGCACTTGAAACATGAAGTGGGTGACTGTCCTTTGGAGAAAGCCTGACAGCTTTATGTATGTCACATTGGTATCTGTTAAAACAAGCTTCACATGCCAGATGATCCTTGTGTGAATCATATTGCTGTTAGCGGTACCAGAATTTTGTTGATGGAATAAGTCTCAGAACAGTTTTCTCCTTAATTGTCTGAAGCTTTTGCAAGACAATATAAATCAAGTGTCATCTGCATCATCTGTGCAGAATAATGGTTTTATCATACATCAAATAAGCAATTTATTTCTTATTCATTACTACAGAAGCTATTGTTGAATATTTACATACAAATCTATATTTTATACAAATGGAGAATGTTTTCTGTCCTGTGCCTTGAACCCACTGCAGTTACAGTTTGAATCCAGTTTTCATTCCATCTTCTTAACTTCAGCAACAGCCGCTGTAGCCCTGCACTCCTCTTCCGCAGGGAGGCCAAGGTTATAACTGAGTACCAGTCCTTCAGCCCACTTCCCTAGGGCATGGAGATCCCATTTGCAAGGCCTCCTCCCCTTCCCCCAAACCAGAGGCAAAGAGGTTTTTTTTGCATTTTGCGTCCTTGCTTTTCATAATGAACTATGCTCACCTTAGTGCTTCTTTATTCACGGGTATCTCTGGGGAGGTGGAGGAGGCAGGTTTCTCCAATGGACAATTTTACACAGTTCTTGAAATAAAAATGTCAGTATACCATGTTATTTCCCACTAACAGGACCAGCAGGACCTTCCTAATCCAAACCTTATAAAAATTCCCCAAGCAGGGTGCTGCAGCAAGGTTTCACCATTAATTTTTAAATGTGAGTAACAAACTGGCTAAATGTTTGTGGGTGATACCCTTTACACTGCCTGTGTGATCAGGATACTCATTTAGCTTAAAAGACCAAAAAAAGAGAGACTGAGACCATGCTGCTCATTGAAATGAGGGGAGCTTGTGCAGACAAACTAAAAGAGCCAGACTTTTTCCTGGTTCCTTCAGTGGCTGAATGAAGCAAAGATGAAATTGACTTTTTTTTTTCCCAAGTGCTCTTGGAAAATCAAACGCACAAAAAGAATGATTCTTGTAGCAGCCAACTCTCCTCTGCTACAGAGTCCCTTTTCTTCTGCTCAGCCCTGTGCTCTACAACAGAAACATGAGCCCCAGGTCTGTGTTAAAATTTAGCCATTCATGTAAGTGTCAGGCAGAAAACAACTCTAAAGCAATATTTTAAACCTAAGAGGCACAACAATTTTTTCTTTTTGTCTCATTTCCACTAGGTTACACCAACAAAAGGACTGCTAGTTAGAAGCCTTTTTGTAGGCAGTGACTCAGAGAGGTTACCGTCCCAGCAGCTGATTTAAGCCTAAGTGCATATTGAAGCAAACAGGGAAGGGAATATTGCTGTGATGTTACTGCTGTGATAGTGCCCCACCAAAATCAGGGAAAGGGAGACATGTCACACTTCTCAGAAGACTGACCTCATGCACATGTATGCCTTAATTTAGCAAGAGATGAATATGTTTATATTTATTTCAGTTAGAGCAACAACAGGATTTGTCACTGACCATTATAAAAGTGACTGATTTCTTTTTCACTTCTGTTCCATGGAAGATAATTGCAAGTCATGGTGCTGTCCAGGCACTGCAGTGAGTTAAGGCTGTCACCTTAGCTGCAAGGCAGGGCCAGATCCACAGGCAGGATAGCTGCATTACGGCACTGCTGCATAAATGCTAATTAGCCCAGGTAAGAGGAAATTAGCTCCACACCGCCATGCCTAAAGTGTACCCAGACCTGACTCACCTGCTCATAGCTCAGAGTTCCCTGAACTTTGTCTCTCTTTGTCTCTTATAGGCACATCTGTATTTGGATCTCAACAACCTTGTGACTCATTTTTGAAATTAAGCAACTGTTGGACATAGGTGACAGTTTGGGTTTGATAGTTCCAAAATAACTTTGACTATTTTCCATGGACTTGGAGACCAATCAACAGCATGTGTATGTATTCATAAACACATATATGCATCAATAAAAATTGTCTCATTGATGTTCCTTTGAAGTATTTTTTTGACAGAAAACCCAGGTAACTTTATTCTTCAATAAGGAAAGAGTAAACTCTTAAGCACTGATTGTTACGAGGCTAATTTCCCTGAGACAAGAAAATATGGACCTGCACGGAAAATTTACTGAGAGTTCTGTAGAGACATATTCTGCTCTTAGCTTCATCCTTATTTCTTAAATCAAATTTACAATCCTTTATTTCTCATTTGCCTTCCAAATTTGAAGCTATCTTAAAAGAAAAACAACCAACATTGCTGGGTGTATGGAAATTCAGACTTACAAAAATTGGCTGATTGGCACAGAAGAGAAGAAACTGGTGTCTGACATACCAATCTGAATGCTAAGGTTTGGTTCAGCAGGGGACCACTATCTTTTCCAGGGGTCGTGTGTATCCAGCACAGGCAGTTCTGTCCCTGACAGCTAAATAGATGAAGCAGATGACAGATTTTAAAAGTGCTATACCTAGAACACTACACCTGGTTTATCATGTGTAAATGTGGCACATTTGATTGTTGAAATATAATCTGCTGCTTCTTTTACAGCTAATTAAATGCTGGATTTAGTCTGCTGTGTTTTTGAGAACATGATCATTATAAGTGAATTGCTGTTGTCAAGAAGCTGTTTTTAGGGGGTTTGCACTAATTACATAATGCAGAGTCCTGGGATGAAAAGGTTAAGGTATTTCAGCATACCCTATCAGTAATGTGCCATGTTTGTCCAGACTAATTCTGTTCTTTGTTCTCCAGCTACGGCTGTGCTGAGCTGGAAATATGTCCTGAATATACACTAGATGGCAGGCGGGTCAGGGGGCTGGAAGCGAGCCTTGCCCATTCATCACACATACCTCTCTCCTGCCTCCAAAAGATCAATTGGTCTTCCCCGGGCCTCTAAAAAGCACATTTGGCTCGCTGGATATGAGTATGCAGTCAGTGGACTAGAAGCTGATCTAGCCCTCTGCCCACAGGATGCTAGGCCATGTTGTTTCTGACAGATTTGCTTTTGCCTTTTAGCCGACAAGGAGAAGATGCCCGATCAGTAACAGCTCGATCAGTAGCAGCTGTTGTTGAGAATAAGGCTTGTGTTAGAGAAGTGGATGTGTTAAAGAAGTGCTGTCAGCACCTGAGGCAGGCTCTGATGGCTTGTCTTCAACAGCAGACTCCTGTATTTGCCCTGCAGGAGACGATGGCAGCTTGTCGCAAATTTTTTGTAACAGAACATCTTTCCAATGCTCTGTGATGCCCCAGGATGAAAGATGCCCTCAACGTTGCCCTTAAAGTGGAGATCTCATTGCAATGCCAGTATGTACAGCCTTGAATACATTAGTGCTTTCTGCAGGATCCTTTGGGAGCTGTCGTGACACAGGGTCAATTTCAGCCCTCATGTAAACTTCTGGTGCTCGCTTGACCCACAGCTCTGTCACTGTAACAGAAATGCTGTCAGGTTTCACCTCTCCTGATGTCCTTGAGGAAAGGGTGGATTTGAAAGGAGATGTCACATCACTATCAGATTATGCTAATGTCATAGGTGAGTCTCACAGGGTTCTAAGAATGAACCACATTTTAAAATTGTCTTTCCTATAGTTCACTGGTTCTCCATTAGTGGTAGTAGTAGGAACATGAGTGGTCATCAGTTGCTTTTCCTTTCTCAGACAAAATGTTTCCTCAGTGTTGAGTTGCAGCCAGATGCATTTAGGATTCCTGCTCTGGTATGAGAATTCCTGAACTGGTGCACCTCTTCTGATTTTAATTATCAAGTATTCCTCAGATTTTAAGGACACAGCTACTCTACAGACAGATTTAATGTAGTTGTTGGTACAGATAAAACAAGTCTCTGCTAAGGGTGTTAGGTAGCTTCTTATATCTGTCTCAGGGCTCGAGTACCTCCATAGAAGCAAGGCAATTTTTATTGCCAGTTCATCTAAACCTAATAAGCACATCTCTGGATAACAATGGTGAAAAACATGGTTTTTTTCTACACTTTTCTCTAAACTACTGCTGCTTGTGGCTCTGTATCAGTTAAGAATTGTGGAGAAGCAAGTGCTCATGTAGTTTCAATTGCCTTAGTGAAATAGTTGAGACTCTTGAGAGCAGCAATGGGAAAATCTCACTTTGAATAAACCTTTGAAAAACCTTTGAATAAACCTGTATCTTTTAGTGTTTAGAGAATGCAGTAGTTAAAACAGTAACAACAACAACAACAAAAAGGAATCAGGCTTAGATAGTTCCTAATCTAACCACCTGATACTTCCTGAAGTAGAGTGGAGTACCTGTACATTTTCTCTAATAGGACAGGAATGATCAAATACTAGACACAAGCACATTTGTCTTTTCTTCTTTTTAAGTCACCGAGGAACCACCCACTAAAACTAGGAAACATTTCAGAACAGGAAAATGAGAAAAGAGCAATAGAGACTTGGCAGAGTGAATAGGCAGGTGTATTTATACAGACATGAACACCAAGAGGATCCTTCCCTGAGCAGCACCCAGCCCCAAAGGAAAGCTAAGAAACCCTTCCTCCTGCAAACATGGTTTGAGAGAAGTTGCATGAAGACAACAGGAGAAAACATCAGGTCACAACCAGACAAATGAAAATATGGAGATAATGACTCACCATGGTTTGAGTTCTCTTTCATATACATGCAGTCACATTGTTTATTTGCAGCAAAGCCCCCTGAAGCTGGTGTTGCTAGTGAAAGTAAATGTGAAGTAAAAATAAAGGCTCCTTCATTTGTTCTTTGCTTCTCTTTACTTGGTCTCTTTCAACTTTTAATTGCTGGAGACATAAATCTACAAAGTAAACCAACAAATTAAAAATATAGAATTGGAATTAAGCAGTAAATTTTATAACTTTTTAATGCATATTTTTCCAGTAAAGCAACTTTCTTAAAGGTAAAATGTGTTTGGAATGTAAGTTATAGACCCAGGCCAACACCAACTCTCTCTGTGGGAAGCTGCCTTTGTGAGAAGAAATTTACATCTAGCTTTTGGCAAGTGTGTTTGTTTGACGTTAGCACACATGTCACCTCAAGGAAAATCTGTATTAGTGTGGAGATGTCAGATGAAGCTCTGCTACTGAGATTCATGGTGCTTTACCCAGGATTGCAGGAAGGAGTTACACGCAAACGTTATGAGCTTAAGAACTTCAGGTTATGTTGCACCATAACCCATGAGTTTGACAATGGATCTACCAGAAGAAAAAAGGGTCAGAAATAGATTATCTTGTTGTCTAGCACTTCTGCAAAATCACACAGTTCCTCCTTTTCCTAGGTGTTAGGGTGGTTTTTGTTTTTGATTTGGTTTTCTTTTATAAATTTAGATTTTTGTACTGATCTCTCCTTTTCCCTGTTGCTCCCTGCAGTGATCTTCAGTCTTGCTTCTCCTCTCCAGCCAAAACTTGTCAAAACCATGCATGGCAAGACAGACTTTTTTTTTATAGAGTGTTTATTTACTGCTGTTTTGGAAAGCATTTTGTGGAGGTGAGGAGTGAGGCTTATGTGATGATGAGTATTTGAACTGGTTACAGCAAGGAACTATAATGCAAAGGAAGAAGGTTATGGTTATCAGCTGCTGGGTGTTGTTCAACACATCAGTGACGTTTTGAAATACCTGGTTTAGAATTATTTGAGCCTACAGTCTGGGGGACTGTAATTGAGTTTTACTTCTTGGGAGCTCACAGAGGTTCAGACAGTGGTTTATAAAATATACACAGAGATCAAGTGGCTTGAAATTCAGACTGATTTTCTGTCTTCTTGTTTTTTGGTGTGGGAAAAAGGAATAAACCCTCAAAACACTTTCATTTAAGGCCATTTCCTGCCAGCAAGGGAAATTTAATCCACTCAAGCCACCAAATCATTGAGTACATTTATTCATTAAAGTAATCAATCAGTGGAAGTAGGTTTTTCTTTTTATATATTAAATGGCAAAAATGATGAGTTCATAAAAATGTCAAGAAATTTTCATCTCTGCTATCTCTTTTCTAAGGTCAGCTGTCTTCAAACGTATTATCCCATTTGTTGGAATCTTACTTATTCTGTCTTTCCTGTAGAAAGCTGAACATTGAGTATTACACAGAGATTAAAATTGAGTAGAAACTATAGAAAATGTCAAACATAGCAGAAATCATGACACTTGCTCTTTTGACTAGTCACAAAAGCATCAACAGTTGTTAATTTTTGAAGCCAGTACTCTGGCAGTGTTACATTAATACATCAGTCACAGCAACTTCTTGTTTACATTTTTGCTAGCATCTACAAGTTTGTCAAGATCTATCGTCTCTTTCCCTTATGCAGTTGGCTTCTTTGATTTTGACAAATGGATCCTTGCCAAGAAGTTATGTATGTGCCTTGCACATCATCATTTGGAAGCAGGAGACAGTATCGGGATTATCATTTTTCTCTACCATGTATAATGCAGTCTGCTTCTTTGAGATCTTTTAGTGGAAAAGACCGCGTGAATAAAAACATCAGCTGTCCATTTGCCACGGGAAATAAAATTACATGCATTGTTTGCCCGACTCACTCTAAACCTAGAAATTAAACTCCTTTTATTTTGGGAAAGATGAAGTGCCTTCCAGGTTTGTCTTTGAGCTCCTGTTCATTTAGGAAAGGAGGAATGTAAAGGGACCAACTGCATCATGAAATCAGTGTCTTACATCTGCAGATAGTCCTTTAAAACAGACTAACCCAAATTTATGAAACACTCTTTAAGACCTCTGAGTGAGAGACCTTACAATGATGATTCTAAACCTCAAAAATGTTGCTACAGGTAAGGAAGAGATGAAATAAAAGGCATTGCCAATATTTTGCAATTTCTTAGGTGGTGTTTCCAGATCTTCCCAGGAAGATATGGGACCGTGGGCCATGTCCCAATCTCCAGAGGAGGAAGGATATACCCAGGTAATTTCCTGAAGTAAAATTCTGTCCTGAAATGTGTTGTTATCAAACCATTAGTCTGTTACTATTGAATTTGGTGACAGGTTTAACTGTACGAATGTGAAAAAGACATGCTGATCTTCCTCAATAGTGTCAGGAATATCTACTACCTCCCCCAGCAATGCAGCTCCATCTGTGGCCAATTGACAGAGGAAATTGATTGACAGCAGCCCTGAAGTATGGACTAATTAAATAGATCATAAGTAGGTTGCAGTGAACACAAATCAGCTTGACCCAAAAAATTTTGGTTCCCAGATGTCAGCAAGATTTTCTGTTTAGCTTTGTAACGTGGTTGGGGTCCAGCAGCAGTCTCTAAATAACAGGGGCATCAATGATGCCAATTCTTACTCCTCACAGTTTTAAAGTTGACTAACAAATATCCGTGGAGTAAGCAGACTCTAAAGGGCAGCCAAAGACCTGTTTGTGTGGGGAAATCAGCATGGGGTAAGGTAAGATGAAAACTGAGGGTACAGAAGCTGTCTGCGCTCATTCTTCACAGGAAGACTGGTGAGCCCTCAGGGTGTGCTCAGATGGCCCCTGCCAGTGCTTGCTGAGGTAGTTTATGGGGTCACTGTCCCTGGGTATCTGCTTTGTCCTTTTGCTGGAGATTATGGCCCTTATTCCAGCAGAGATGGAAAGGAGCTCATGGCTGCCCTTCCACTACCCTCTTTCAAAGCCTGCTGTGTTCATTGAAATTAGCCATGAAGACTGATTGGTGTTTATGAGCTGAGCTGCTGTTGTTGGAGGTTGAAGAACTGAACCACGCTTGGGTTTGCTGCCCCAGCTAAGGGAAGAGAACTGCTGTCAGAAGCATGGGGGGAGGTGCCATAATGACATAAAAGTTTTAAGAGCAATTGTTTGTGAATGTAGCAGAATAAGATATCATGTTTTTCATGATTAAAAGTCTCTACACAGGGGATCAGGGCAGAATAGCTGGTGGCTTGCATGCTTTCAGGTTATGGTCTTGCACTAACTTCTTGGGCACATAAAAACATAACTCTGCAAATTTCAGTTATTTGAAGACGCAGTAAACCTGTTTCTTTTGGGGCATATTATTTAGCTATTTCACTAGAATTTGGCAGTCCTCATATACCAGATGACATAAAACAGAGCAGAACTTTGCCTGAGTAAGGAAGTGCAGCTACAATGCAGCAGCTGTCATTGTCCCTACCTGGGATAACAAAACCTGTTCAGATCCTGCTGAGCATTTCCTTACATGCCTGCTGCATGCATTGCAAACCCCTTTTTTTCTTGAGATTTTGATGTGGGTCTACGACTTTTAATACACATCCTATGCCTTGGGGCTGGGCTGTATCAGCTTTCCACAGAGATGCAGTGTTTAAGTAAAGAGAGCAAAGAAGCTGAGATGCAATCTTAGAGACAATCTATGCAAGCTGGAGATCAGTTGTAATAATCAGATCAGTTGTCAGTGTGTAATATTCCCTTGAACACTCGAAAGGGAGCTAATGGAATATCTTTAATTGCTTTGCATTTTTAGAAGGAATTCATGTATCTCAAAGGTATGCAGAAAACACAGTTAAGTGTCAAGCTACTGTAGTTTGGGCTCACGGCTGTAGCATCCTAGCCTATGGGCTAGACATCACCAATCTTTACTACTCATCAGAAATATCTATAGATGAATGATCATTAAAAATGTTGTGAATACCACTTCATGCTTGCAAACTAAGCTTATCTTCTGGTCATTGGCAAAATGACCAATTTTGGGATAAATGGGCTATACACAGAAAAGCTTGGTATATACTCCGTGTGATTTAGCTGAGCTGGTTGGAGCATGGTGCTGATAATGCCAAGGTTGTGAGTTTGATCTCTGTACGGACCAATCACTTAAGAGCTGGACTTAATGGTCCTTCTGGGTCCCTTCCAACTCTGAATATTCTGTGATTCTGTGATCTATCTGGCTGTAACACATCTTTCTCCCCTATACCCAAATGTTTGACTATGTGTAAATGAATGTACCCATTAGCATATTCCACTAGCAGGAACAATTCACAAGGTTGAATCCAACAATATATCATGCAAAAAATACTAAGGTAATCTGCTGTAGCAACCCCACCAGCACTGAAACTTTCCTGACAAAGTTTCATCTGCATGTGTCTGGGTCTAGTCAAGGGGGAAGATTTCAGGAACTTCAGGCAGATCTTTTACAACAAGTTTCCTTAAGAGGAAAAAATACCATGTCCTCATACAAATGGTTTTGTGGACACCATGAGTGGCAGCTGGCTCAATATTGGTAATAAAGAGGAGGAACTTGGAGACCTGCAGCTCTTCCATGCATCATTGCTCACACCGAAGAGCAGGTGTTTGCCATTTGGCACATACAAAGTCTTTGCTGCAATGGAGGTGGGCCTTGGCAGAGCTCTTTTCCTTCCTCTACTGATACAGATGCCAAAAGCTCAGTTCCAACATATCAGGTTGCTGTTTGTTTGAGAAGCAAGTACATGAAAGAGTCTTTGGATCTGCAGAATGTTTTGTCTATTTCCATTTCACTGCTTGTCTTGCTTCTGTTGCACTTTATAACATCTGGATTCTGCATGGGCAATGGAGCACGTGTTGGTTCTGTCCTATGCTTTCTGCCCTGGAGCAAGAACAAGCGCTGCTGGTCAAATAGCCCTAATTTTGTGGTTCTACCAAAGCCGGAATACAAGTGGAAAACAGGTGGAAGAAAATCATCATGCTGCTCAAAAACATTCCTTTCCTATTCCAATACTTGGACTTGAGTTTTCTTCTTGAAACTTGAGTTTTCTTCTTGAAACAGTATTGCCACATCAGCTGAAAATGCTTAGTGATTCATACAGAATCCTAAGGAGTGGGAAATCCTTTGGAAGCACACCATTCCAGGCCCAAATGATCTTCCACTCTTGATGAAGAGAGTTTTGCCACCAGTTCAAATGAGAGCGCTTGGGGTAAGCCTTCTATAGCCACTGATTCTTCCTTTGTTCATTCATATGATAACAAAACCACACTAAAACAGAAGGGAGGAAGTACTTAGGGCTCTTTGAGGAAACACAGAGCAGGTCCTAATTAAATTAGCCCAGTTCGACTGTAGCTGGTGATGTATACTGTATTCACTGAAATTACACCAGTTTTTCCTGTCCCAGGTTCAGGCTGACAGTGTTTGAAAATATCATTGTTCCATAGGCTTCTGCTCTCTCTGTACATCTGTGTGGGGTAGAAATCAGAAGCCAAATGCAGTCCTCAGGCAACACTTCAGAAGTGTTACAGGAAACCAGTTGCATACTGTATTAAAAAATATAAATTTTTTCAGACTGACTTTAATTCATTTTTCACAGCTTGGTTTTACAGAGATGTGTAACTGCAGCTGGACACTACCTGTAGTAGTTAAACTTTATGCTTGTTGTGAGGGTCCAGTCACTTGGAGGGCTTGCTGCTTGGTCTCTGCAGCCACACTTAAGTCGTGCTGGCTTTCACCCTCCTACTTAACCTCACAGATGAAAGGCAGAAACTTTTCACCTGGTCTGATCTCTCACATAGGTACACATATGCACATGTGTTTATAGGCTGCAAATAACTAGCATATTTTAAAAACAAACAAAATGAAAGCAAACGTGAAATGGCGACATGGGATGTGAAGCACATAAGCATGTTGGGGGTAAGGCCCAGTTTCCAGAGGCTGCTGACAATTGCCGCATGCCATGGGGAGAGGCACTTTCCATAATGCATGGAGCCAATTATACCAGTGTCTTGGCAGAGGGGAAGGGGGAGAAGTCTTTTCACTGACCCTGACAGACAACAAACTTCTACCCTGAAGCTTGCTGTCTGATTACTTTTTCAGGTTTTTTTACTGAAAGGCTGTTAAGTAATAAGATCGTTTCTTCCTAAGACCAATGCCATTTCATTTACCAATGTGTCATTTGATGTATTCCTCTTAGTTTTTTTCTGACATCAGCTTAAATACCTGTTCTTCCCCTCCTGAAGGTGCAGAATTGCAAACTGACAAGTTCAGTAGGTGGGAGCTGAATCAGTAATATCTCCAGAGATTAAGGGGGCAGAATATTTATAAGCAATTTAATGTTTTAGAGTACTTTTCATAAAAAAAAATAACAATTACGTTCTAATATAAAAAGAACTAAATAGTATACTATTAAAAGTTCAGGTTTATGTAATATGTTTTGCACTCTAGCCATACAAAGAAAAAAAGTTAAGTATTTGATTTCACTCTGAACTTTATGCCTTTGATAAATTTAAGATTATTATTGTATTTAAGCCATTTTATGTCCTCAGTAGGAGTTAAGGCACTCAGCACTTGCAGAATTGAAGTAAGGATGGGAGCAGTAATTTGACCACTCTTGAATTGTATTGTCTAACATCTGAGAAGGATCAGGAAGACAATCCTTAGCCCTGAGCATTATATACAAATGAAATAGGGGTTATCTGGGGGCAGCATAATTCATTAAATGTTCCTTCTAAATGTAAAACACCAAATTCCCTCGACACAGTCAGCCTTTCTATCTGCAGTCTGCTTGTGACATAAAAAAAGATATTACAGTAAGAGTAAACTGAAATTCAGAAAAGCCCAGAAGTTCACTGTTAAAGCTCATTCTATTTTCTCATTACATCTTTTAACAAACAGACAGAAAAAACATTATAGGTATCACAGTCCTCTGAAAAAAAAGTCTGATTTTAGAAGATGGGACTAGATTCTCAGATAGTATCAATCAGGAGATTTATATTAATTGTAATCCAATTACCCTGTAGCTTTATCAGCTGAGAATCTGATCCAGGAGCTGTAACAGGAAAATATTCATGTGTGTCTTCATCTTCCCCTCATACATCTGTTTTTTACTTCAGGCCAGTCTGGGAAAAATTTCAAGCATATGTTCTGATCAGATTTTTATGAAGACTGCACAGAATTACACTGGGGCAAAAAAACCAGTTTATTTCAAGGGAAGGTGTGACCAGACCAAAGTTCAAAAAAATCTTGTAACTGTAATTGTCCCGTAAGACAAGTGCATCACCCCATCACACAGACTGTATGTTCTTATCTTTGATATATTTATTCTTATGTCAAATCCTCTCATGGAGCAAGGAAGGATGAGTTGTCCAGTTTGGCCAAACAGGACACAACATGGTAAGTAAGTGGTTTGCTTAAGGCTACCCAGGAAAACATATCAGAAGAGCATGAGTCTTTCTCATGCTGGGCTAATGCCACAGTTCCCAGACCCCTTCTGCCTGCCTAGTTCTCCTTTTTCTATTTAATTAATACAGGCATATCGATAATCTTTGTAAAGTCAGTTATTTATGCTCCAGCTTAACCAACACAGAAAAGTGGAAACGTCTGTCTTGTGAGCTGACAAATGGAGAGTGTTACATAAAGGCAATTGATTTTAAATTTATTGTTACCACGCCATTAACAGGAGAGCAGCCCAATGACTGGGATGATTCAAAGGCACTCCCCTTGGCTCCACCAGCACTGCCCAGTGCCCTGCTCATATTCAGTGTCATGTGAGACAGAGGCAGACAAGTAACCAGGCTGGTCCCCCTCCATTTTACAGCCCCGTCTGTGCTCACAAATCTGGGATGGAGTCTCAGGGTCTGAATGAAGGCGCTGCTGACCCCAGTGGATATTCATTTATGCCAAATGACACTCACTTTCATTTTAAATTGCCACTAAATATGAAGGAAAGTTAAAGAAGTCTTGGAAAAGAGCTTTGTAGGAATTGCCCTAAATGAGACTATAAAAATATCTAAAAATTTGTGGAGAAAAGGAAATGGAAAAACCTTAAAAAGAAGACTTTATGTTTCCTTTTCCTTTTTAGTAATTATGTTTGAAAATTTCCTCATGGAAATGTGGCTGATTCATGTATTTGAAAAATACTCTCTGCCTGTTCAGCCTCTCCCACAGTAGGTCAGTCCTGATTCACTGTCCACTGAAGTAGATATTTGTATTTCCTCATACTTGTATTAAACTTAACACATCTAGGGTCCCTCTAAAACTTTAGAATACTTTTTAACTACAGATATTTTTAAGTCCTTTAAGATAGAGTATATACTAAAAATGATGTTACAAGTGGGTAGTAGAAAGATTTTGTTCCTTAATAATCTGTGAGCACGCAGAATTGCAAAGGAGCCAGGGAAGGAAATAGGTGAATCTGGCAACTTACTGGCTTTTTATTGCCTTAATATGGTGAGATAAGGAACAGGAAAAAGCATGCTTTTTTCTGAGCGATTCCTGTTTTATTCAAAATCCATGAGGGCCTACCTTAAAAATATATGATGCTATTGAGTTCAGCAAGCTGCATGATTTATTCAACCAGGCTCACCATTTCTTCCTGTCAGTTATGTGTGATCAGTTATTGAAAGTGTCTATCATTCATTATATATTTATTTTTTGGAGTTTAGAGACAGTCATTTAAAAGACTTTCATACAGGGGTATTACGGCCCAATACTCAAGAACTGACTTTGAGCTCGTCAGTGAAATAAATGTTTTGAGACATATTATCAGTTGATAGAAGTCCCTGTACGCCTCGTGCTTCCAATTTACCTCAGCCTTGAGAATCTGTCCTGTTATCACTGACCTTGTACCTGGGCATTTTTGGTGCAGTTTTGTTCTGGCACTGTGCAGTGTGGCTGGGACAATTTCCCAGAAAAAATGCAAAATGTTATACACCATCTCATGTCAGGTATTCTGTACCTCAAATTGGTGGAACAAAGCATGTTATTTCCACTTAGTGGGAAGAAACCAACATTGTTATTTCTACTGCTCTAGTGTCAGGGCTTTTTATTTCCACTGCAGTGATTGTACAGGCTCTCATAACCAATAAGCCAACATCCACCCTGCCAAAAAAACCAACAAAAAACCACTTGGCTGGTCAGAAGCACATTAGAGCACAGAAAAGAAAACTGACTCAGGCTGCAGATAGAAAGGAAATATCTATTCTCCTGATAGGAGTGTGGAATTTGAGTAAAAAATTACATTTTTCTGACAGATGGACCACCTCTAGATCATTTCTGGTTCTCCAGATGATGCAACTAGAAAAACCCAAAATAACAAACCAAGGGTATGTATAGATTCCTAACTTCAAAAAGGGGAAAGGAAACATATACTACTTGGTTGTAGTTGTGTAAAATAAATGCGGTTCAGGTTTAAAGCTTCTGGACACAAGTGGTCAGATCTAAAGGACCCAGATGCACTATATCAGACAAAAAAATGTCGTATCTCTCTAGAGCAGTGTAAGTTCTAAGACAATTTCCTCTGAGTAAGGGACACAGCATCACTTCTCAAAATTTTCTCAATGAGAAGCAGATTCAGGGTGAAATTGTGGCTCCCTGAAAACTTTGTCACAGAGCTGATGTGAACTAGTTCACTGTGAACACTGGCTGTGCCCCATTCCCAGATTGCTCTTCCCACTTTTTGACCTCAACTGCCCTCAGTCTTCAGCCCTCTGAGTGGCCTTTTCTTACAGCACAGCTTGGTGCTGTGACCTACTCCAGCTCCCAACAACAGGCTTTCTGTTTCACAGCATGTGAACCTGGGCCAGGAAAAGATGGCTTAGATTTTATGAGGATTGTGGACTACAGACATTGCCCCTGAACACACAGGAAGCTTGATTCTTGGGTTGGTGGAAATCCACATCACCTCATGAATGTAAATAGAACAAGATGCACTTGTCTTAGCTGAGTGTACAATTGTATGTTCTGGGGTTATGCACCATTTATTTGTTGTGCTGAGAAATAAAATAGATTGGTTTTATTCCTTATCAGTAGAAAAAATAGGTCTCTATTATCCATAAAACTAAGACTCACATTTATATGGCTTCAGTAACACATGATGTGTTTTTAAATGATGGAAACTTCACGAGGGAAACTAAAAGATGCTTTTAGGTGAAAATGATGATTCTGTTATTTGGAAACATAATGATCTCAGTTCAACAAATTAGCACAAAATGAATGCAGAAATATGAAAATGAGCCCTTGGATAGGAATGATCACCTTTCACCTTGGAATGTGTATGTTAGTGCTCTTAGCCGCATTGTTTTTTTCATGAAGATGTACTGAATAATAATGAACTGTGACTTGAGAATTCACGATATAAGAATATGAGATATATAATTTTGTAAAGCATAGAAAATTTTATGAAATTGATTTACTTCATAGAGAATTTTACTGAGAACTATTATTTCATGTCACCACAGCCCTTAAATTTGATGCTGACATCAGCATAAGATGTATGCTGCTTATTACTATCTGTTGGGGACAGTTTCAAAAAGTCTGCTACAAGTGACTGCAAAAAATAGTAATAATAATTTTAACCCATAAGAAGCTGTTCTCACCGATACCAGCCAACATCTGCCTAGTTGCTGTTATACATCCTTACCCAGTGGCTTGGAGGTGTGGCCACCCTGAACGCTGTTTCTCAGAGGGAATGAGGATGGTGAGCTGGAGAAGATTTCAGCCCAGTCTGACACCTCTGGTCCAGAACCTGGATCTGTATCAGGGAGCAAAAGCAGTACCAGAGGGTGGGAAAACGCTGGGCGCCCTCCCGCTGGAAGCACGGCACGGCAGAGCTGTGGATGCGCTCCCCGCCGGGGCACCGGTGCCGCACGGTCTCTGCGGCGCCGGCTGAGGTCACTGTGGCTCCGCACCTCCCGTTGCTTTTGGAGCAGCTTTTTGCTTCTGGAAGAAAGGATACGGCAACAGATTTTTCTATTTCNAGTTTCTAAAAATGGGGACTAACTGATGGTTGTAATTTTGATGGAGATTTACCTGTGGGCAAGACGGCAATCAAACCCACACTATTAACAGAAGGCTGATTGAGTTAATGAATATAATTGTCAACTCTACAAACTGATTCAGTCCGTCTAACAATCTATCAGTTTGTCTTTCCTCTTGGAGCTGTCCCCATTTATATCTTGCTGTATGGTGGCTGTAGGTGAATACCTAAAATCCCCATAAATATAATATTGTTTGAGTGAGGACTGATGGATGCTTGGGAAAGAAAAGGGGATCTGCTATACCGGGTAACTGAATTTATCACTATTAAATTAAACATAATAAATTTGGACTAGGAGGCTGAAATAGAAGGTAACATTAAATTTTGTTTTTATCATATGCCTGGTCTGCATGAAATTCAGGTCCTTTACTCATTGGACTAAGTCTGCAAAGGACACATCCTTAACTTAAATGACTTATGGTCTGATGAATGAAACAGTGTACAGGAAGCATCACATATAGATATCAGAGGCTAATGCTCTAAAATAACAACGAAATGTTCTGGGGAGCAGGGAAGAGATAAGGAGGTGGGAGAAAGCATAAAAAATGCCTTCTGTGAGCCAGAATTTCAGGCTTGGCAAGCCTGAAGCCCACCAACGTAAACTGACACAACAAAGCCCGCCACTAGATCTGCAGGAGATTTCCTTCCATACAGGGAACCCCATGGGCCTGTAAAGAAAGGCTTTCCATCCTCCCCATCCTCCCCATCAGTTCAGAGAGAAAGGAGTGATATACTAGAAGATGAAGACTAAATTACTGAATAGTCAGAAAAGCATAATTCACAGCTCAAGCCAGGGACAAATCCAATTCAGAAGAACGCTGTACAGATCACACAGCCTTTCTAGAAGAAGTTACTATAAATGGCCTTTTTCAGATGTATCGGAAGAAGTGTACATTCAGCTTCTGACAGAGGAAGCATATTCTGCTTCCTCAGAGCTTGAACCAGTCCTCAGAGCTGCCATCACTGAAGAGGTGAGGGCCAGATTACAGCAAGAGAGTTACCTGACTTTCCCCTGGGGTTACTCACAAGAGGACAACAAAAATGAAACTACACTACATGTCTGTGAAGAACATTGTAAAGATGTGTGACGTTGGAATAATAATACATACCTTTTAGAGTGGAAAAAAACCCTGTGTTTGCAGAGAAGCTACATTTGAACTCTACAAGTGAAAGTAAGGAGCAAGAACCCACAGAAAGAGATCAGAATTACTCCCCAATGCAGGGGCCGCTCTCTTTGGAGCAAAAGAAGAGATGTCCCTCATGTGCTCCAAGGGAAAGGTCAGGTGGAGTCAGATTGCCCCAGCTCTATTTGTCTGTCTGTAAGTGAGGCTCTTCTGCCTCTAAAGGCGGGGACACAGTTAAGCCTAGGTAGTCCATAGCTGTGTTTTGATAGCGGACATGAGGCTGTGGCATGGGCCTGATCTAGCTTAACTCATGGAAAGAAACACAGATTGCCTCACTGAGGGGCAAAGGGCCACATGCTTGTATAATTTTTAAAAAGAGATGGGCAGACTTAGGTGAGTCTCCTAATAAAGAAGTGACCAACTTTTCTGAAATCCATCTCATATACCTGTATGTAGGTAATGCTGTGTTTTGCAGTCTTCCTTTCATCTGCAAGACTTTTTCTACACAAACATGATAATACAATACCTGTCTGTGTTCTGACATGAATCTGTGTTCTTAAAGCCTTGCATGTAGCAGGTGGAGAAAGATTTATAACCCGTTTGCCCATGTGTCAGCTATTCCTTAATGAGCTCTCACATATTACTAATTCTATTTAATAGAAGATTATTTTGCATGTCCTGCCATGCAACATTGCAAGCCTCTTTCTAGCATAAACAATCCTCCCCCCCCAAATTTTCTTATGCTGTATCACTGTGTGTGTCACAGCTAATAGCTGCTTAATACACATTACCTGTGTAACTCTGAGTTTATCCTCAAGTTAGTTGGATTAGACAGTAGGTTCCAGAGATTACACTGCCATGGAATACACTTACATCAAATTTAACATGAAGTTTAATCAATAAAAATAACAACAATAAATTTGTCTCATTCTGCTTTTCTTATGCTGTAGAAATGCCCGAGTATAGATGGTTTTCAGCTGTTCCTCAAGAGATACCTTTGTCATTTATTGAGCATTTTGTGCTTCACAAGAATTCCTATTACAATGTCACAACTTAAATTTGCCTTGCCTCAATGCTCTTGAAATGCCTTACCAGCTGATGGAAAAGGGAGTATCATTTGGTGCTTGCATGGAGGTGTCATCTAAATCAGCAGTGTCTATAATCTATTTGCATAGGTAAACACTAAAATCCCCTGAAAATAGAAAGAAATACAATTAAGGAAAAGTGAAAAACCTCTGTTTCAAAGAATAGAATGGAACTGCTTGTTAGGAACTTCAGTGAATGAGTCAATATGACTTGCTCAAAAATGAAACGTTAGCTAAAAGGTGAATTAACTGAGTAAGCCAACTAATTGAAGTCTTAATCATGACCCGTAAAAATAAGAGATTTGTTTGCTTTTTTAAAATTTATTTTTATGCATATAAAGACTGTCTGATAGGCATTTTTTAAAAGGAGGTAAGAGGAAAACAGAGATTTTATGTTCACTGTTTAGGTCCTGTCTTGCCTGCCTGCCTGTGAGAATCAAAAAAGTATTTAAATTATAACATCAGAAGAGTCAGGAGCAAAAAATGTCAAGTGTTTAGGAGAGAAAGGGTTTTTAGCCTTGACTGTTTTGATTTTTTCGTTTTGTTTAATTTTAGTGTATAAAAAGCGTTTGGAAAGAGGATGTTTTTATTTAAAATTCAACATCCATAATACTTACATTATGGTGTGAAAGCTGCTCTAGATGACTGATATCTTGGCAGATCTCCCAGGGGTTTAAGCTGGGCAGGATTTTACCCATTATTTTTAAAGCAAACAAGTATAGGGGAAACAAACCAAACACAAGAATAAGATTCACAATTTACTTGTAATAAAGAAATAAAAAGGGCTCCAGCTTACCTTAAAAAAAATCTTTGGTGCATACAGCTTTCACAGAAGGGGTTTTGACTGACCACTAGATCAGGTTTGTTATCTGAAAATATCTGCCCTAAATATAATTCAGAAATAGAAGGGGGGTTTTGTGTGGTGGTGGTAATTTTTTTTTTTCCTTAGTAGTTTGACAGACTTACCTTCCGTTTTACCTGAAGGACTTACTAAAATTTGCAATCTGAAATACCATCTCTAATTCAGACACATGGATGAACACGTGGCAGACTGTTTCTCATTGGAAATGGCAAGAACATTTCCACTTACTTTTAATACTTATTTAGTGATTTTTATGCAGCACCAGTAACACCATTGTCTCAGCACTGACAGAATGATACAAACTGTAAAACATCTTCTTTGAGACATTTAAACCTTTGCTGGATAAAATGCTAGTAAATGTGATATTAATTAAAAAATAATCCTGCACAATAGTCAAAGACGTTAGATCCTTATGAGTAAAAGGAGTTTCTCAATTTTTAATATTTTTAAATCTGTGGTAGGCATAGGATAATGTTCTTAATTTGTTACTTTTTACTAGAAGATCAAAGCGCATTATAAATTTAACCTTGATTTGAACAATACATTTCCTTCATATTCTCTAGGCCTGGGGTTTTTTGAAATCATCAACTTTTGGGTGGGTGTGTAAGGAAATATGCGCTCTCTCTGTGGCCAAAAAGTAATGTAAGTAGATTTCCACGGTCAAAAACTTAAGTGTAAACATTTTTAATCTAAGAATCTAGCGTAAAGTAGTTGCCTTAACTTTCCAAATGTGCTCAGGTACTATGATGATGGGCAAAGCATGACAGCTAAACTCAGGAGGTCGTGTTAGAGAGAAGATTGTTCAGTACACGGGTGGCTGCTTTAATTTGCAGTTCCCCACTCTTCAGCAGCTCTGGGATCAGCTTTATGAAGAAGACTTTGCACTCCTCAGCCATGCCAAGGCATGCATTCAGGGAGCTGTGTATTCACATACTTATTTCATGTCCCTGGAGTTGAACTTATTGATTACTCACACACTTAAACATTCTTAACTTTAACAGCTTTGTTAAGCTGGGGACTAATTCACTTACAGTCAGTCCCCATTTTGTGCAACAGGGATATACATTTTTAAAAAAGAGAACAAAGGAACAAACCAAAAAGGATATATGAGCTTAAAGCAGGCTTTAGACAGATTTGAGGTGTTCCAGTACATGACTGAATCCAGCCCATAATGTTTAAACTGCTTTTCTTCCAAAAATGGGCAAACCCATTGATCACTAAGGGCAATAGTAGCAGTGGCAGCATATGGCAGACATTGGTAGTGAGAGAAAAATAGTCTGAGTAAATGCAATACTTTCTTCAACATTACACACTACTTTAGCACGTTATTTTGAAAGGTTAAAACATGCAATTTTGAAACAGCTAGTAAGTATTGTTTAGAACGACTTCTAATCCGTATTATGCCATTTTCTCTCAGTGTTTTAAAATTTTTTAAATAAAAAATTTGACTGAACAAAGATGAATTGCACCATACTATTCCTAAACATCTATTTTTTAACCTTGTGGTGATTCACAGGTTAACATTATGTGAAATCACCTAATACTCTTCACAGAAATATTTCAGTGCAGTAATAAAGAGAAGAACCCATTTGAAAACAGAATAAGGAACAGATGGATAAAACTACAAATATTATTTCAGTTTAATCTAATTAATTACAGTAGCACAAAGATTCTTGCAGTGCCAGACCTTGCAAATGCTGAAGCTGATCTCTGTGCTCCAGAGTACAGCCCTCAGAAAGCGGTCCTTTGGACTAATTGCGTCTACTGGATGGACAGATAAACAGTTTATTTCTCTAAAAGTTGTTTTCTGGATAAAAATAAAGCCCATTATTTTTGGAGACAGCCTTCAACCAACCTTTAAAACACAACTGTTCTTCATTCTCACTTCTCTCATCTTTTTTTTTTTTAAATTTTTTTTTTATTTTATCATTACTATTTCTTTGCAAACACTCATTCTATCCAAGCAGGATTTACTTACATCCTGCAGTGGGACAGTAAGCCCCCAAGAGATATGGGTTTATGGGAACCTCTTATGTCCCATTTTCCAGCTGTGGGAAAGTGATTTTCAGGGAAGGGAAAATGACTTGTCTAAAATCACACAGTGAGATTAATGATACAGCCAAGCATTGAACATTTAGGCTGCGGTCAGATGATCACTAAGATTGGATTTATGCATTACTGGATCACCTGGCAATACAAATTTGGTGCAGACGGGCATGCACTCCTGTTGAATTATTAACAGCACATCAGATAGTGCTTATGTCAGCTGGTGCCCTGAGATAGCCCAGAGTGCAGCGTATCCCATATGCCATTTGTTCTCATCTCTCAGGTGTAGTTTGTGATGATGGCCTGTTACACTGTGGTAGGAAAGTTAGCTTCGGCTTATGAGGCTGTTAATACCACAGGAACAACCCTAGAAAGTCACCATGTCACAAGCAAGGCACTGTTTTAATGTCAAAAAGTGTTGGGGCATCACAGTCCAGGATGCAGTAGGTGGCAACATGGATCTGTTGTTGGCTCTGCCCCTGGAAGTGTCCATTTCCTGCTACAAGCTGGTGATAGAGAAGTGCAGATGTGATGCCCAGAGAATGGTGTTTCACACTGGGCTGCATGAGCAGGGAAGGGGGAACAGAGGACAGAACTAACTGTTTTGCCACACCTTTTCTCATTGCTGATTAAACCAAGCACAGTAAGGCCAAGAAATGGGAGGTTTCTGTTCTCTGAGGCATTTGGGTCTGTGAGAAGAGCTATAACCATGGGCAGAAGGTTATATTTAAAATATGGGGAGATCCAGAATATGAGGAAAATTTCTGTAAGGAAGTATTCCCAAACATCACCTTGTAGATGTTTCTCAGGAAGGTGCCCACCCAACCAATGTTTACTGAACACTGAGGACAAAGGAACTTAATCTATCTGAGAGGTGGCAGCTCTTGACTCTTAACATTTGGATCTGAATCAATTTGGGGCTTAAAAGGCATAAAGACAATGCTGAACTACAGAATGCTCTTTGGAAGGGCTCCAGCTCATCATCTGAGTGAGCCATGCAGAAATTCAGAGTTAAAGTTGTTCAACTGAGTATGTATCCTCTCCCTCTGTCCTGTGACCTGTCCTGATTGTTTATCAACATCTTGGATCACTGCAACATTGTGCTGGGGTCATCTTCAGCCGGTTTCAGGGACCTCATGAAGCTTGTGTTCTCTGTACTCCTCAGCTGATGCCCTGAAGACAGGACAATCTGCTGTCATGGTCAGCCACTCATGTTATTTTGTGCTTCCAAGAATATCCTATGCCACACTTACTTCAGTTCATCCAGCTCAATCTAAACCAGAGATAAGGCATAGAATTATAGACTAGTTTGGGTTAGAAGGGTCCATTAAAATTGATATAGCCCAACCCCTTTCTAATAACCAGCAGCATCTTCAATGAGATCAGGTTGCTCAGAGTCCAGTCACACTTGGCCTTCAATATTTCCAGAGATGGAGCATCCACCATCTCTCTGGGCAAATGGTTCCAGGGCTTCACCAACCACATCATAAAAGATTTCTTCCTTATATCTAATCTAAATTGACCCTCTTTTAATTTAAAGCCATTAGTTCTTGTCCTATTGGAACAGGCCCTACTGGAAAGTCTGTCTCCATGTTTCTTATAGGCCCACTTTATGAACTGAAAATCCAGAATAAGGTCTCCCTGGAACCTTCTTTCCTCCAGGCGGAACAAACTCAACTCTCAGTTTTTTCCTCATAGGAGATGAAGGTGACTTCAGAAGACCTGTCTGGTTAGGCTTTAAATCTTTAGGATTTACATAATCTGTTCTGGTGGCTCAGCTGTGAGTTGGTAGCCACCAGATGAAAGATGGTAAATGACAACTGAGGACAGCAATGAATAGTTAGAGGTTGTAATATCTTGAAGGCTCCAATTATTGCCATTGCAACTCTGTGACTGTGCCCAAAGACAGAGTGTGGGAGTGACTCAACTCTGCCAGTGACTAAGCAATTAGCCCCAAAGGCAACATGGCACATTTCTCTGGGCCTCCATTTCCCATCTGTGGAAGCAGAGCAGTGCTGTACATTCACTTCCACTTAGCACTTTCTGCTTTGACACTAAGTGTGAGGATTCAACTTTAAACAGGGATTTCTGAAATGCATCATGAGGGAACTAGGCACCTACTCAAATATAACTAAAACAGTAGTTAGAAATTACTGGAAATGAGCCCATGTCCTTGCAGTAACAGCAGTTACACTTCATCTCCTTCATATTCTCTTTTTCATATAGAGACATCAAAAAGACCTTATTTCCCCGTATTAAGATCACATGGCAAACCTTTTCTTGGAGAAAAATGCCTGCTAAAACATTTTGGTTTATGTAAAGGCACAAAGTGGTATTACCTATGGGGCTTCAGGCTGCAGGGGCCTCCAGGCAAAATACTCTACATGCTGAAGAGGAAATGCAGTTACTGAAGTCAAGTTTATGTTTTTTAACCTATTTTTCTTGAGATAACTTTGTCAGATTGTCAAACAAACTCTCCAAAGGGATTTGAGTCACAACCACATTAAACTGGAATCCAATCTTGTTATGCTGGCCTCAGCGAGTGGATATTCCCTCTGAGCAAGCCTGCACTGTATTAAGCTGCCTTCTGTTTCTTCAACCTAAGCTGTGAATGTATAATCATATTTCCTTTTGAAAATGACTTGTTTTTCTTCATTACAGAAACAGGATTGATTTTCCTACAGAGTGTTACACTTGTCGAAGCAGCTATAATCAAATTTCAGTGTAATGTCCCTGCACAAGTAATTCCCACAATTAAAACTGTAGCTGCTCTGGATACCTGTTGGGTTGGATTCTAACCTTCATGTATATCTGGAATTGGTCCACTGAGAACATGGGCCAAATCCACAGCTTTGCAAATCAAAGCCACTGGAGCTACATCTGTGGGCACTGACTACCTTCGAGGAAGTAAACAGAATCACTTATTAATACTGGTATGACAAGAGGAAAAAATAGGACCAGTAAGTCAAAATAAATTACCTTTTACACCAATGAATGACAGTAGCTATGTAATTTTTATAATTTTCCAATATTCCAAACCTCTCTCATGTAACCCTGACTAAAATTAAGTGGAGCTGGATACAAGGATGGCAATGTTTCGAAAGTTAGCTCAGGAGAGGCTTCAGTGGCCCAAGAACTCCAATGACAAGCCATGGTAAGAGTTCACTACCTCAACAGGATATATTTTGGGTGATCAACCTTTATTTAATTTAAGTTTAATTTAATGAAGATAGTTATGTCAGCCTTGAAGAAAGTATGGGCTAAAACTGCATCCCTTTGTATGTATGACACTCAAGCGCTGCCTTTGCTGTGATATTACTAAAATGATCCTGCAGGTCATTCTCCAGACTTCCAGTCATCATTTATAGCTCTAGTCAGGGTGGGCCAATCTGTTCAAATTCACTTTTCCTGGATAAAACTTCTAAGAGAAGGCAAATGTGGCTACATTCCCAAGAACATCATGGCTTTCCTGTGCACTGGTCACCAAGGAGGAAGCCACAACCCTCGTTAAATGGGCTGATGCTCAGTCACACTCCAAGTCTTCCTCTTTCCTCTCACACACACACATCACATGCACATCCACATGCACATACTCCTGCAAAATGCTGACAACCTAAGTTAACAGCAAATAATTAAGACAAAAATGCATTTTAAATATAAAGCTGAATCACAGCTCTCACTGCCTGGCAGCAGCTAGGTGATATAAACCATAAACTTGCCCTAAGGGTCAGCTCTGGAATTCCTCCATTATAGGGGAATGAATGCTTAAAGCAGTGCAAACAACTGTGCTGCTGAATTTGAAGCTCCACCTATTTTCTGGAGGTCAAGCAGCCTGAACTCCCTACAGACACACACTGCTGCATGTGTGCACACACACAGAAATAAGTAAAAATAAACAAAGTATTTACCAGCATGCCTTTCACTTACATCCACTTAGTATTATCTATAGTAGTCATTCCACTGGAGAACAACATGTTATTAAGGGAGGCCAGCTCTGCCAAGTGTTAGTCCCCCAGAGGGGACTCACCCATGTGTTAAACATTTTAGCTCTCCTAATAGAAGGCTATGCTGTATATTTCAATGACGATTCACTTAGTACTTACAGATGAGATACTTGGGAGTGCATCCCAGCAAGCAGTGTTTGCTTTTGATACTGAGAGAGTGGGCAATAAAATCATGCAGTGCATACTGTTTGTGAGGAAGATGCTCTTGTGGCAGCCAGCAAACCAGATACTCAAGTTCATCTTGGGCACTTAATGTGTGCATCAGGCTTGCTCTGAACCAGGAGAGCCCTGAACACACCTGGCTTCCAGACGCAGCAAATGATTAGGGGAGTGGAGTGGCTGAAGAGCTTAAGAAATGTAGCATCCTTTTATAACCAGGCAAACAGAGACTGCTCCTTTCTACGCAGCAGTCATTCTTAAGACATCCTGTAACAGGGAAGATGGAGATATCTCAGGCTGCTTCATCTGCTTTAGAAGGGAGACCGGGTTTCACAAAAGTTTGTTGCTATAAGCAGAGACTTATTTGACATGAAGGAGGAAAAAAGCAGGAATTACAGGGAGGAACTAGAGATTCCTCATGGGGTCTTTCACTCAATACTCTTCTCAAACAGTCTGGCGTCCTGAAGTGGCTTGCACATCAGAAGAATATTCCAGTTCTGGTTTCCTTTAACTAGATTTGACTTTGTCTCATTTAAAGCAAATGTGTTGCTTTGTTGATGTGAAAGTTTTGACTACACACCACCCTAATTGTTTGCTGCTCTTGAGAAACACAAAGCTGCAGCCAATGCTCTATGACATGTTTTAGTGCTTCTTGTTGTTATAGCTTTCCACCAACTGATCATCACAGCAAGTCAACCTGCAAATAAGTACTCCTGAGCACTTTAATGAGGCCCTTATCTCTGGCCAACTTAGGAATACTCATTGGGCTTTCCCCTGTTGAATAGCAGCAACTCCAAATAACCCTCCCATTAAAACAAATGCATTGCTGTCAGAGATGTCAGGTTGAAGGGCCAGCGGGCTTCTGAAGCTGCTATTGCATCATCCTTTTGTTGGGCCAAGGTACAATGCCTACCGGAGTGATTAGAGCAATTACTCAGCACTGTTTGTCACAGTCGATCAGATCTGACCAGCATGAACGCAGCCGTGACCTAGACCTGCCTCTCTAGCAAAGCATTATTATTGGTTGTCATCTCCGTCTTCGGTAGCTCCATGCATGTGTCTAAGTTGGAAACACACTAAGAAAACTTCCTAGCAATTATTTCTCTTTCGTTTCTCTCCTTGATGGGCCTCTCCAATCATCTGATGCATGCTTTCTTCCCCTTTTGTCTTTCTGCTTGTGTTCCTGCTGACATGTACTGTGACTTTCTGCCAATGAGTTAAGTAGCAAAAGCCACTTGGGAGTCTCGAAAGTCACCCCTTCTCTGTTTTTCATTTAGCATGAACCAGACAAGGCTGCTGGTTGGGAGCTAATGGAAGAGAAGAGAGAGACCTCGGTCTTAGTATGTCCAGTTCTCTGTGCATCTCCTTTACAACATTTTCTATGGAAAATGCAGCCTAGTATGAGTATTTTGTAGTAAACTGCTTATCAAGATTGAAAAACACAGATTGAAAAATGTGTTGCTCAAGTTAATGTAAAACAAGTTCTGCAATTTATTTTTATATGGCTGGAATTAAGCTATGGAAGAAGAATAACACTTGAATCTGGTGACTGAAGTGTCCTGGCCCTTGTAAACTTCTACTTACTCATTCTCACTCTTGCTTTTCATCTTAAGCTTTGCTTGAGATCTGCGGGAAAGCAAAGACAAGCACATCACTGCTCTCTGCCTTCCCTACAAAGACAAAAGTATCCAACTGTGCTGCACTTTTGAACTGCCACATTCTCTCCTCTGGTTTTTTTTATTCCAATGCATATACAAGAAACATACTTCATCAGCGTTATCAAAGAAAGAAGCAAAAGGCATAGAGACATATGTTTCAGGAGGCTGAGATGTCACATTGATGCAGCTTCACACAGGTGAATGGATGAGGAGCTGCCTTGTGCCGTTCCGCAGCACACTGGTACGAATGTCTTGCATGTAGGTGCGTGAGGGAGACCAAAGGACAGAATTTCATGCAGGCCATGTCAGCAGAGGCTCTTACACTGATCCTGACTATGGTTAGTGAGGAAGAGAAAGAGCTCATGACAAGAATGTGTTTGTGAACAAGACTTCAAATTTCAGTAGGGGGAAGATGTTAAATGTATGTTATTGTGATTATTGTTATGAAGCAAAATGCCTGTGTTGGTACTTGCAGCTGTTGCTAATAATGGAGGAATAAAGGGCCCTCTAATCACAGAAAATCCCAGCAGCAACTTTGTCACATTAGTACAGTAATTTCAGTATTGCTTTTAAAACAGCTGTTCAAAGCAATCAGTAAACAATAGATTATTAAACACAGAAGACTTTTGTAGTAACACAGACTCTTTCCCATGGGAATTTTTCTCTTCTTCTCCCTGTGTTTTATAAATAAAGATAAGGTTTGGATGTTCTTGAAACTGTCTCTGGAAAGATGGGCAGTTCAGCTTGGCCTATTGGCATAGGGGGAGGTTTTGAATTGACCCAATCCGAAGGAACTTTCAAAAGTCTATATAAGTTTTAGAATTAAATAATAAAATCAGAATTTTGCCTCACCCGATCCAGCCTGGTTCTTGCACATGGCTAGAGGTTCAACAGCGACAGACTTTGTTTTTCCAGGAAGTAGATATGTACTACTGAATTTTATTATATGTACTATGTTCTATGACAGCATAAGGACCCTGAAGTTTAGACAGTTTCCAAAACTCTTTGCGAGAATGAGGAAACATTTACCTTGCACAGGCCGCTGGTGAGGTTTCTTCCACTTGTCCTTAAAACTATCTTTTCTCAGCTAGGCAAAATCAGAAATTCAGCACTCTGATACTCTTTGGAAAACATGGATAAAGGTATTGAGATATGGCGCACAACAAAGAGTATTTCAGCTGTCTGACTTCAGGGATAAAGAACTGGCGTGCTTTGTAGTTTGTCAGATCCTTAAATCCTTTGAAAAGGTTTAAGGATAAAAACCTACAGTTAGCTAGGAAATAATGCACATTAGAAATAATAGAATAAAATTACAAATAGATGAAGTAAGAAAATGTATTACTAAGATTATACTTAATAAGTATCCTTCTTAGCTGATTTAACATCTCAGCTCCCTGTCAGACTGGCTGATTAGCCTTTACAATGTACCCCAAGGCTGGTATACCCTGCCAAAATCTGAAAGGTATGTACTTTTTCTCACTAGTGAAGATGGCTGCCAGAGCCATCCAGTGCAACTGCTGTGCACAATTTGTTTCTTTGGTAGTTCAGAAAAGAGTAATTGCCTCTTCCAGTTCACTCTTCTTTATTTTCAGTAAGGAGGTGGTGCAGGGGATCAATTGTTTTACCTTTCGTCTAAGGTTACCAATTGCTTATCTTAATTGGAAAATTCCTGTCTTCAGCTCTAATCTGTCTATTCTTGCAATCTAGGACACAATAACAAAGTCTTATAAATCTTACAGCAATTCTGTAGATGCAAATCATTAAACTTTTGTTTAATCAGACTTTTATCACCAACCTATGCGTTCTAATTACAAATGAAGGATGAAATCCTGTTTTGGATTGGTTTGGTTTGGTAACATCCACATGTTTACTGTTTCATAAGGTAGGATCCTTTCATACTTAGCTTAGAAGGCAAAGCTGAATAATCTGGGTGAAACCAGAACCACTCCAAAACTCTGTCATTGACTCAGTCTCATGTTGACCATTTGCACCAACTCTTTTGACATTTCTTTAGTCTGAGACAGGGAAAAAGAGAATATCGGTACACTTTTACTTAAATATTCTCACAATTTATTACTAGGAAATGCGTGGTCATGAAGTCAATGTGGCATGCAAAACAAGTAATTCAAAACTTCAAGGGCTTGAATATAGGTTTTCTTCAATCTAAGAGCTGAGTTTAATTACATTGTTGCAAAATGGTTTTTAATCAACGCATTTTTTCTTTGCTATGTAACTGACAGGTTGTGATAGGAGCATTGCCAGTTCTGCTGCAACTTCTCCTCTCATTAAAAATGGTTTCAGAGCATGTGCTGATATCCGTAGAGAGCACACTGGATTCAGTGATTCTCTGTGTGGGTAATGCACTGCAGAACCAGAGCCTCAATGGGGCTTAAGAACTGGAAAACTCTATTTCTCACTGTTTGACTACCCTCAAATTGGAAATTGTAGAGGTGGACATGCTTTTCTTGTTGGTGAAAGACTTCATGGTACAGACACTACTTGTGAAACTCAAGGGAACAGTAGAGACTAGTGAAGTCTGTGGAAGTGTTAAGTGTACAAGGAATGGCACAGCCAGGCCATTAGCTTGGTAGATTTTTCAAAATTGTGAACTCTACAAGATTCACTTACCCATATAAACTAGCAACTAAACAGTAATCCCTTATGTGCTCTAATATTTTCCTTAAATATGAAAAATATTTTCCTTTCTGTCCTCCTACATGATTTGCATCTCACACTGGCAGTTCTCCTACTGTGAGATGGCTATCAAGTTCAATCAAAGATGACTTTTACAAATAAAATTCCCTAAAGAAATAGGGTTAATACCTCTTAAACAAAATAATTTTCCTAGTGCTATACGTTTATTACTTGACTGAACTAATGATATAGTTCTGCTCTTAAATTAATTGTTAATAAAGCTATGACGAATTTAAACTTTGCCCACATTGGGCTGGGGAAGGTCGCAGATATTAGTCACTCCGAAAAGTTTGGCTAATGTTGAGGAGAAGGCAAAGAAAAAGAAAAGTCAGGTTGTTGGTTCTGATTCCACTGCAGCTGATTGCATCTGGCAGTCCATCTCCATCTGACTTGCTAGCTGTCTGAGCACAGTACAGAGCTGCATCTTTTTGCATCCAGTACATCTGAGTGGATTTAATAAATCCAAATATTATCAGCTTTTTTTTCCTACTTCCCTGACTTTTCTCTGGTAGGAACAGACTTCTCTCCATGCTGCAGAATGATTACTATTGTTATCAATGCTATTTTAATCACAGACAATACACCTGGAGTTGTACAAGACTTAAATAATCTCCTTTACAATGAATTTATGATCAAAAATAGCCAAGTTTTGTCTACGTCATAATCACTCTTGGGAGAGTGAGTATACTTTAGCCATCTGGAAGAAAGATTTTCAAAAAAAGATCACTAGCAACCACCTGAAAAACTTTTGCCAAGCCTTGTAGAAAGATTAATTTTCTAACTGTGCTTTTGGAACACCATGGGGAAATTTAGTGCTACAGACAAGTGCATGGGCTTACCCAGGTTAGTTTCAAATGTTCTGAGGGGTTAGCTCTTAACCTGATCAGATGCCCCACCTGAGTCAGTCACTCTGCTGAGAAGCAGGGGACTAAAGCTTTTATGGGAATAGGTTGCACTTACAGAAAGCAACGCTCAAGTCAATTAACAGCACAAAATCATTGTTTATTATTACATACACAACTTCTCCCCTGCTTTAGACATTAGCAGGAATATTGGCAGCACCTGAGATTCAGCAAAACCCTATGATAAGCTGAGACAAATGAAGGGCTCCTCTCAGAAAAACCCCCAAAAAACCCACAGGAAACACTGGTTGCCTTAGAGTAGACACTTCAGTGTGTGTAGATGTGCTGAGGTAGTGGTCGCCCTCCAGCTCTACACTGAGCCAGCAGCCCAGAGAAGAAAAGATATTAGCTGAATAAACTTGTGGCCACAGTAAATCTAACAATAGGACACTAATTCAACATCAAAAACTTTTTGGCCAGAGGATTTAAAGCACTGAGCTAGGATAATCTCTCTCCAGCAATTTAAATGAGGTAAAAGTATTTGGATATCTTAATTTCATACTGCTGGGGTTTCTGCCAAATTAAATACTGTCTGCCTGCTTCATTCAAACTTTTGCTCTAAACTAGCAGCTGATCTCCCTCAGCCTAATAGAACATTCAGAAAAAATAAAGCTTGCATAAACTCTGTATAATGTAGCCTGGCTAATTCAACAGAAAAGCAGTCATGGATGTGTGCATATCTAGATAGGACCTGCAGCACTCTGTGCTCCAGAGGGCAGAATGTCTGATGTGATGAGTGCAGAACCTTACATTTAGTGTGGGAAGTAAACGTGAAGAAAAGTTTCCCCTTGGCCAGAAAAGAGGCTCATGAATTCTCACCTTGATCTAAACTACATATAATATTAATTGCATAGGAATAGTCTGTTCCCATGGTTATGGGAAGTGGGTTCCTTTGCCTCTGCTGGGTTCCTATTCCCCAGTTCACCCATGGTAGTGTAGCTGTAGCCTATCCAGGTCCATGAAGTCCGCTCCTGTTATTGTCCTTGCTGTTACATTAAGCTTTTAAACCCATGTGTGTACCAAGTGTGCAGTATCTCTGTAGGAAGCCTAAATTTAAACTAGGAGAATGATAAAATTTTGGTCTGGTATTTATACCAAGGAAACAATTTTGGTTTCTTTTAAAATAATTTTTCTTTATGTCGGAGAGAAAAGATTTTTCCCTCTTTTCTTTACTTAAGGTGCTTTGGATAGAGCAAGACACAGGAAAAAAAAAAAAGAAAAGAACAATATAACCAAGTGCAGCAAGGAACTAGATCTAGGTGGGTTGCAATATGCAACTCAAGATTTTTACAGCGCACATTCACTTGCTTTGTAACTTTTCCCTTTAAATTTTCTCAGTGGAGTATTTATATTTATACATGCAAAATCTGTCAAATTTGTAGCTAGATAAGTGAATATTGTTGGTTTAGGATTCGTGTTTTAGGCTGGGCTATTATGTTTTAAACATTTCCTTCTGCATTCATGTCGTATTTCTGGCACATAGTTCTGCTATTTCTTGCCACAAAAATTGAGACCTTGGCTCTGACTGCTTCGGGTCTTTCAGATAGGCGTTATTTGCCCAATAGCTTAATTACTCCTCCATGGAGTGAGAACACAGCAGGCACTCTGCATTTATAATTTAACCCTTCAAAGACAAGCAATAGTAAATGACATGACACACATGGACAGCTTGTACAAAATCTTAAACTCAGTTATTCTGTCCCTGTATAAATGAAAAATTCAAATCTGAATACAGCAATAAATTCTATACAGATTTCATGCGTTAATTTTTCCATTAATTCCAAAAGATTTTTTGAGTCAGGCCAGCCATGAATCCCTTTTTCAACACAGCATTTTTGGGACCATTAAGTCTCTGTCTTCGTCTCTGTTCTAAGTAAACTTGCTCTGCACTAGCTGCTGCCTAATTTTAAAAGACTTTCCCTATAAACAAGGATATTTTCCTCTCTTCCTCTCACTTGGCATGGGCTTCCAGTCTTGCTATGTGAGTTTCACACACAATAATTGTGTTTCCTACGAGAAGTTTTGTAGTCTATAATTCTTCCTCTCACAGAAAAATCAGACGGATTATATTCCTCGCTTCAACCAGTTATTGTTACACCAAGTGTGCATTTCAATAGAGACGACTGATATTCAAAATGCCATATTTTCCAAGGCTGATCAATGTATGATACAGCACAGATAATGTATGGTAGATCCCGCTTACACTGATATGTTTGGTGATAGAGTAATTTCAAAGTAAAATTAAAATTCATAAGATGCAGATAGACAGATTTCCCATTGTGTCACAATTTTGTTTTACAACGGGAAGACTCGCTCGAGAGGCAATGCTCATGGGTTCTAAAACATTTAATGTCACCTTGGTGATGAAGCTAAACATCAATTTGAATTAACAATTTGAAGATGGTTAGAAAGAGGGAAAAGGGCTTATGTGGCTTGCCTGAAGTCACCAAGATGAAGTGCAAAAATACTGGGGTAGAATCGTCTTCTGAGCCCCATTCTTCTGTTTCAGCTGCCGTGGCTCACTTATCCACTACTCCAGGAGCAGTTTAGCAAATTTAGGTCAGGCTGGTTTTTTTCAGTTAAACACAGCAACCCATTAGCGGAATTAATATATCATTCCAGCTTGCATTTTAACAAGATTTCTGTTGGAAACATGGAGCTGGATGAACACAATAAAGTTACTGCAGTAGTGGATGAGTCTGGGTGATTTTTTAAATAATACTTTACATTATGCATTTTTATTTCAAGAAAGGCATAACAAAAAGAGCTGCTCATGTCTTATGCAAGAGCAGAATATATGCAGAAAGTATTTGCTTGTATTGCTGTATAAATAAAAGACTGACAAGCTAAAAATAAATAAAAGGCTGAAAATAGTGGATAATAGGCTTTTCAAAAAAATGACAAGAGGAAAATTGCACCAAAGTGAATACAACAAAAATCTGACCCTTAAAAATGACTCTGTCATTGTAATTTACCTGTTGACTTGTTATGCAGGATCTGAACAGCACTTGCTATACAAAGTTAAATAGATTTTCAAGTATCTTCTTCGTTGTTTTACCAGAGGCTGTTCAAAAAAATAAGGTGATTTTGCTCAGAATTTTATTTCAGAGCCTTCTAATATAAGGAGGGGCATGCAAAACCACTGAAGATTCAGATCTCTGATGATGGTTTAAAACTTTCACTTTAGCTGGTGATTACTTGCTTTTCAGCTCAGTTGGTTCTATGGCGAAGTATAAGAGCCATTTTTCCAGACAAAATGGAGTTCTCTCTAATATATTTATTTTTGCACCCGAGGTGATACAGTATGCCATGCTTATGTTTAACCTAGAGCTGTGCTTAGTATCAGGTATTTCCTCTCACCAATTTCTTCATGAAATTATTGACATAATTTTACCGTATTTCAAACTCCCTTGCTTTATGATCTTATAGGTCACATCTACAGAGGCTTTATCATCCACATAGGACAAAGACTTGTGGCAAGTCAGTGTGTTCAAATTCTCATAGAGTCTGTCCTCTCCTCCTTGCCCGGGTTCCCCAAAGCTTGGGTATGATCTAGTGATCTTACGGTCAGGAGATGAAGGGCTTGGTGAGAAATACATTGCCAACTACTTGACTATACACGGTCTTTATAGTTACTTTTGGCTTTAACTCCATGGTAGCTTTGATGGTTTGGGACAGAGAATTCTCCATGTCCACTTAGGGCATAGCTAATTAAAATTCTGGCATTTTTTTGGCAGATACTGTTGACTATGAGCAATGCACTCATATTTCTCCCTGGCAAGCAAGTCCTTCTTCTTTTATTGCCTTGTTGCTGTTACCATTCTTACCATCACCGTTAGGCTTCTAATCTTTGAAATGATGTTTATATGGACTAATGGATCATTTATAACTAAATCATGGAAGCCATGTCTGTGTGATGGTCCATTCAGTGACTGAAAAAGGCAATGGAGTCTAATTATCTGAACTCGACAGTATTTTACGTGTCAGTGAAGAGTAAGCTTAAGTATTACCAATTTTGTTGTTATGCTGTTGTGGCTGTTTTAACTGCAACCATTATTAAGGGTCAGTGTGAAGCATAGACAAACCCATGGCCTCTGAGTAGAAAATCAGCACTGCATCTAAAAAAACTTTGCTTGACATTAATTTCAATCAAATTTCCAGAGGAGCTTCACCCGCACGTTTTTAAATGCAAGAGGCTTAAAATACCTCAGTACATGGAGTTTCACAGCATCCCAGTCAGAGAGCTCCTTCAAGATGGGTGACAGAAAATACCTACATCTGCAAATGGCAATATTCCTGTTTGCAGAAGGACAAATCTGCATTCAAACAGTGACTCAGTCAAATATGGTGACAGAAGATATCTGCAGCAGAGGTACTAACAGAACTCAGGTCTCCTGCATTCAGTTCTGTATTTTATCTTTCTGAAGATTTCCTCATTTCTGTAGAGGCATCATTATGGAAATACTTATGATTGTTATTGTCGTGCTTTGATAACACAAAATACCATGACACTTGTTGGCAATAACTCCATAATAGGTTTCATTCAGTACTTGTTATCAAGTAGAGAACAAACATGTTTACGTAGGGCAAGGAGAATGAAAATATTTGGCCTTGATGAATTTGGTACTTATTGCTCTTTTCCCAGTTCTGCAAATCTATAGTCACATAGTAATAACAGTGACAGCACTGGGGCAGGGCATTAATTGCAGATGAGAAAATATACAGTTAGTGCTACCCTCAGTGGGTAAGAGAGTTTGTGGTGAATACTTCTTGTATATGATGATTGAGCACTAGGAGTAACTTGCATGCTGCTGGGATGCTGCAGTTGATAATCAGAACATTCAGAACATGCATGATGTGCTTGAAACAAACACATAATTAAATTACCTATCTCATTAAAATATTCTTACATGATGCAAATCCATAAAACAAATTATAGGGGACATTTTAGGGGACACATCCTGATGGGAAAAGCCATAGGTATTAATTTATTTTAAAATAAATAAATAAGGTCTCCTAGATGTTAGTGTGGCTTATTTAGCTCAGCACTTCAACTGGTTGTTTTCTATGTCATGCTGATCTAGGACTGTTCTCTTATCAATTTTAAAGCTTTTGACATCCTGCATTCAAGATCACTTTGGATTAGTAGGAATTAAAGGCTCTAAACTTTTGATTACTTGTGACATCTTTGTTCATTTGGTCCAAAAGCATGTACCAATGGATCATTTTATTTAAATTACAAAAATTGCTACTTCACCATAATATTTGTCTTTATTTTTCATCTCCCATCCCCGTGCTAGAAATACACCCATAAGCACACACGTAGCCAGTAGGACTTACAGACACGCATCCACAGTAACACGATCCGATATCACAAACTGTAACAGGAGCAGAGCAGTAATGCTCAGGTCCCTAAGTGGATGTGGCATTGTTTAAGCCTCAGGCATACAAATTAAAGCACCTACTAGCTGGCATAATTTGCTTGGTCAAATATCAAGACAATTCTTCCACTAGCTCCATCCTAAGCAAAAAAAAAATCCAAACTTTAAAAGCCGCCTCTGCTTTCTTGTATTCCATGTATCCTGGAACAGATTCAAATGCTGTAGAATATTTGCTGTTATTGGAAATAAGCTAGCACTGGAAAAAAACCAGAGTGTAACACTAAAAAGTCACAGAGACCATGGCAAAACGGAGGCAGAGGGTTTCTCCTTCACTGCTCAGAAAAGAAGGTCCTTGGGGATAAAAAGAGAAAAAAAAATTCCCAAGTAAACTTTGTCAAAAGTTACTGGTGTAAAAAATGCTGTAGGGCCTTTAAAGCAGCTTTCTTATTGCAGTACAATTAGATAACGAACATGGCAGTTGAAATTCAATGAGATTTGGTACTTAACTCCCTTAACTTGGCATTTCCTCAAGCATCTGCTATTTCCACTACCCAGGAATTACAGTCTTTCTAATCACAAACCTAATTTATCACAGCATGATTATTCTGGTTTCCCCTTGTTCAGTTATTTTTTTTAACTGCAAAACACGGTCCTATTGCTGGCCAGAACCATCCACTGGTGTGATACAAATATTTACTCATGTTGGCTTACACATTTGCCGCTTGGCTACATTGCTTATTCTTTCAGCTACACACAGAACTAGTGACTCTGGCAAATATCCCCTAGGAGAGGTGGATTAGTTAAAATGTAAGGATCCTGTCTTCATTAACCATTACCTCTAATTCCTGTCATGTCAATATTATTGCTATTTGACCTCTCAGACAAGGGGAGTGTGATCAGTTGTGCAGCTGTGCTTCTCATTCCAGCTGATGTGGACACTCATGTGCAGTCAATGAAATCCATGGTAGGACCCTTCAAACATCTCTTCGTAATGCTGGGTAAGACATCTATTTTCCATATCAGGTAAAGGTTGGGAGGACACTCCAGCAAGACACCGGTTTTATGATTGATGGTTTCTCAGGGGAGAAAAGTAGTAAAATAAAAACAAACATGTAAGATGAATCCTAAGCTGCTTGCTAAGTTTCTCCTCTGTGTTTTTCCAGTTAAGTTGTGACTGAACTCCACAGGAGTTTTTGTAAACACCGAAGGCCAGACTTTTAAGTGTGTTTGAACAACCAAAACAGAAGTCAGAATACAGATGCTCAGGGCATAAATAATCTAGAAAATATGAGAAAAAAACTGCTGAAATGACTCAGCAATTTTGCTGTTATGGACAATGCCTTTTTTTGTTGTTTTTTGCGTGCTGATGGTTTTGTTCTCAGGCATATTTTTTCCAATGTGACCACAGCTGAGAAACTGAGACACTTGGCAAAGTTTTCTTGTACTTTTATCGCAATGTGTTCTTCATGAGAAGATGCTTCATGAGACTGCTTCAAGAGGCTGTTTTCCCGTATTTGAAATTGTAAAGTATATTCTAGAAAAATTCAGGTGACATGAAAAGGGCTGAAACTAGGTGAAGGGATTTGCTCAGCTCACACAGCAGGTAAGGAATGGAGGCAGGAATTGCACTCCTAGTCTCTGGCCCCATCCACAAGAAAGCTCAGCATCCCATCCCATCATCCAGCACACAGGGCTAGAAAGAAGGAGATGAAGGCTTCACAAGGAGCCTGACAGACACAAGACCAGTCAGTAGGAGCTGTTTTCAATTCACTAACTCTCAAAATCCAAGGCCCTCATGTCTCGTCATGTGTCCTCAGCAGTCTGAGGGAAGGCCAGCTGTTTCCCAGCTCTGCAACTTTTCCTTAGTACTGGAGCAACATCATCTCTCAGCAATTATAATTTTTGTCCTCTCCCACACAGAAGTCAGCAAAGTGCCCTTCTGTGGGACATGCCTAAGTGTCCACTGGGAAGCTGTGACAGCACAGACTCTTTCCCATGGGAATTTTTCTCTTCTTCTCCCTGTGTTCTATAAATAAAGATAAGGTTTGGATGTTCTTGAAACTGTCTCTGGAAAGATGGGCAGTTCAGCCTGGCCTATCAGCATAGGGGGAGGTTTTGAACTGACCCAATCTGAAGGAACTTTCAAAAATCTATAAAAGTTTTAGAATTAAATAATAAAATCAGAATTTTGCCTCACCCGATCCAGCCTGGTTCTTGCACGCGGCTAGCAGTTCCATAGCGACAGGAAGCTGTGAAGAACTGAGTAAATTCATTTCCAATGTGCTGAACCAGACTGACGTAAATTCAGACCAAATTTACCTCCAGTCTCCTCACAGAGATATACCAAAATAAAATAGGCATTATGTGTATCACCCTAAACTCACTTCACTGTGAGCTGACTGTAAAATTAACTGGAAAAAAGGCATATGGTTCTGGTCTACTTACAATAAGAATGTGAGAGGCTCGTCTTGAGCTAATTTTTCAAAATTAATTTCAGAGACACCTGTTGCACACAGTTGTAAGCCAATGGGAGCAGCTTTTCAATGAAATGATTGCCTTCAGTTTCTGAAGAGGTGATCTAGAAGCTCTGAGTCACAGAGGGGACACCACCCTGGAATTCAAGATGTTTCAAGCTTAGAAAAGACATCAGAAGGGTTTTGTGTTGTAAGGTTGTTTTTTGTGAAAGTAGAGAAATTATGTTCAAAATACTAATAAATTTCTAAAATAGGTACAGAAAAAAAAAAAGAGAAATTCATGGAATACAGTTAAGAAAATGTTACATTTCATGGGAACAGAACATGATAAAATATAAATTCCAGCATATGATTTTTCCTCTATTGTGTTGCTGGTACTATTCCTTTCATGTACAAGCGTAAGTGTAATAATCCAGAACTCTCCATACTGTACAGAAATGATGGCCCAAGATTCAAATAAGTTTGAAGTCCTGTCATCAAGGCCAGGACAGACTGAAATACATTGTTAAAATTTCACTGAACCACTTTGAGGTGTTGAGTAAACTGCTGCTATTTATCAAGCTATTCATAAGTTATTTATCTTCTAAAAGGCAAATTGTGGTATACAGGAGCAGAGCCTGGCTTCTTTTTCTCCCCTTTATGTAGAAATTAGCACTATATACTCCTCATTCTTCAAAACTGGATGTTTGGAAGTTTTGCTAATATAGAAGTTTTAATATATATGACTTTTAATATTAAAACACACAGTATAATGATGGTAACTCTTTTGCCTTCTTCCTAAACAATGTGAAAAAAATGAGAAAAACCCCAAGCAATCTAACCTAAAACAGTTAACTTCCAGCTTCTCTTGAAATTCAAAAATATCTGAAACACATATTGGGGTCCAAATAACCTCTCTTTGTGACCAGCTTGGGGTTAATTTTTAACCTTTTTTCTCTTTTCTAACCTTTACCGCTGGTTTATAAACATATAGTTGACATAACATTATGGATGAAAGATGCATTGGATAAATTAATCAATATTTAATCTTTATCTATTCTTTTGGGTTTATCTTCATTAAAGTAATATCTCTTTTTATATGTGGTCAGGGAACTTTTTGATGAAAGCCGATTTGATAAGCCCAGTTTTCCCAAACAAACCCCAGCTGAATTCACCTTTCTCCCTGAAAGCAGATTTTGGTCCTTGGCATGAAATCCACGACAGAAATGTTGATAAAGATTCCCAGGGAAATCTTCCAAACATTCTTCATAATATGATGTGTGATATAGTGACAAGCTATACGTTTCCCTGGCACTGAGATTGAAAATGGAAATGTTAAGTATAAATCTTTGTGGAAGTTTCAGTAATTTTTAATAATTTGTTCTTTTGTGGCATTCATATGTGAATGATATATTTGTCCTAGAGCAATGCGAATTCATTTCCCCACATCTATAATATCTGCAGTAAGCTAAATTAAAAATACATTTGTACTTGTACAGTTAAATGATCATATTTAATGAAATGTCGGAGATGAATCTCAGCAAATAGTCAGGAAATTATTTCAGAAAGAGCAGCATTTCATTACTGGCAGTCAGGGAAAAGCAAAGAGATTAAACAAATGGTTTACTACTCCAAGATGTCGGAGGAGGTGGGGGCAGTTCTGTGCAGGGGGGGGACTGTGAATATGAGACCTCAGCAGGGATTTTTACCTGCAAGCGTGGAAGCATTTTCACGGCACAGGGCTGGCAGGGCTAATGCTGAGGGTGAGAAAGAGCTGCTGGTACCTGGGCCTGAGAAGGCTGCGGGTGTTGCTTGGGTGCTGCGTTTGGCTTCTGCGAAGCACAGAGTCTGCACAGCATTCAACGTTTCCCGACAGCTGCTGCCATGGGTGCCACTTCAAGGGAGCCCAGAGGGCTCTCTGCCCAGTCCCTGAGCAATCCCGGAGCTGAACCCCCGGGCTGGGTGAGCAGGGATAGGGAACTATGAGACCAGTGGAGTTAAAGCAGATCTGACAAGGTCAGGAGGAATGGGGAGTGGGAGAGGGACTGCTCAGGGGCAAAAGAAGACCAGGAAATTGTTTTTGCTGTAAACATTATGGCAATCAGAAATAGTTGAAAGGTGGAGTGTGGGACTGGATTTGTAAAGCCATCTAGCAACTTTATTTCCATGAGACTTAGGACCGTGCTGAACCCTTGGAGCTATCAGCATCTTTCAGCAATCAGGCAGCTTTAAAGGATTCCAGCCCGTCAAGGAAACCTCTGTGGCTGGGAGCACAGTTGCCTTTGGCCCCCTGTTAATCCGTGGGAAGACACTCGTAGCAGAGACTCAGATCTCAGGCAGGCTGACCTGGCTTCTGTGGGCTTCCCTTCAGTCTGTTGTCTCTAAGTCAGCAGTGAGGCCCCTGGCTTAGCTGTGCTTAGTCTGGTTGTGCTGTGAATCTAGCATTCTGCCCCTCTACCTGTCTTTGTAAGCTGGGACACTTCCCATGCTTCTCTCCCACCTTCTGTTTCTCTTGATTATTTAAATTACAAGATCTTCAGGCTACAGATCATCACAGATCAAATCAAGTCTGCGTGGAGGATCTGGTTTGACAAATCTCTCTGTGGTACTGTAAAACGACTGCTGCTAATGCATGCCACAAAAAAAATCGACATCTATCAATAGGAACATTTTAACTAATTGATATTCTGAAGTTCCATTAGAAATCCTGTGGGAGGACTGAACTAATCTGAATATCAGAATTAAATTCTAAACCAAATATACAAATTTAAATAGACAGTATAGAAATGCAGAAAATACACTGATTTTCTGGATTCCACAGACAATAGATGTGAAAGAAGATGTAGGTGTGAAAACTCTTTGTTGGCAAAAATTCTACACTAGAAGAAACATTTTCAGGGGCAAGACATAAATGAAATGTCTGAACTGTATAATTTAATAATTTACAGATATTAATATATGCACATACACATATATATGTATGTACAGAAGACTGTGGAAAGATGATAAGGCCGTGAAGACATGGGCAATTTTGAGTCTAACACATACATTTAGCTGGCATTTTTTCCTTTCTGATTTCTACTCTCTTTTAGCCACTTCAACCACCCCATTCTCCCTTTGTTTTATTTTCCTTGCTTTTATATCAATAGCAAATTAAGAAAGCAGACAGTATAAGTTATAGGTTAGTCTTACATCTCCACTCATATAAAATTTTAAATAAGCATTGGAATGCAGCAGCCCGCATAGAGGAATTTACTTGAGGTTCTGATTTTCAAAGTGGAAAAAAAGCTGGATTAGTTAAGTAATTAATCAGGTGTGCAAAGCCATATGAATTCTCTGAACAACACATTGTAGAAGAACTCAGATCATGCATACAAAATTGAATTATGGAAAAATGGTTGAGGCACATCAGGTCTGAATGAGGAGAGTGTCAATCACTTCTGTTTGTCAAGGTTCTTTGAGATGTGAGTGATCAGCCTTAAGGAGAGACAAAGGATCCATGTAGGGATCAGCATAATTCTTATGTCTGATCTGATTACCTTCAGGGACATACATATAGACTGGCCACATATTTCTAAAAGGGTGCTTACTTTTGGAATCATCTCTTTTCTCCTTTGGATTTCTCTTTGGTGTTTTCGCTGTTGCTGGTCTTCAGGGAGCTGTTTTAGGCAGGCAAATGCTGTCTAGTGCCCAGTCTTCTGAAGCGCCCACAATACCACTGGGAAGGCTGTGGTAAGTGGGAGAAAAGGACTGGAAAGAGGTTCGAAACACAGCTGCAAAATTTGTTCCACCATAACTTTTCTCCCTTCTTCATTAAAGAGCCTGAGGTCTGAGGGATTTTTGTGGCAGGAGACAGGAGAGTGTTTTCCACACAGGAATGCTAATAATATTCTTTTGCTCCTTATAATGTGGGGCTGAGAACCTGCAGAGTAAACTCTTCAATGAGCCTTTTTTTCTCCTAATTACTGCAGAATAGATATTCACCTGCTAATCCCTGCGATACAGAATATTACTATTAAAACGGATACTATCAGATTGTCATCTTTCAATTCCATTGAATTTTGTTTGGTTAAAATCCTTACTTAACCCTCTACTTCATCGCACATTCAATTTCCCTTAGCTTTTGTTTTTTTAGACTTCTTAATCAGGAAAACATGAAGACCCCAAAGTACCAGGAGCAGCATTCTACATCCTAAGCAGCAGTTGCTGTGAAAATGTAGGGCAGGAACAAACCTTTCTCAAAGTGTGTTACATTAGGAGCACTGCAAAAAGCAATGAAGAATGGCTACTCAGGACACGCAAATTCCAACAGGAAGACAGCAACAACCGCAGCAGCCAGAGTTGTGCTTCCTGAGGAGAAAAATGATCTTGTGCATTGGATAAAACACAATAACATCTTAAGATTCCATCCCAGCTGCACTAGAACAGCAGGAACCAAAATACTTGTTAATGTTGTAATATGTTTTCTTTCAATCAGACAACAGAAGAATTCATTCCATTTGCCCAGTATTTTGCCCTCCTGAACTCCATCCCCATGACAGCTTTGCAAACACATCTGAGCAATCCCACAGTGGGTTTTACATCCATGGTAAGTCATATCTGCTGGGCCTATATGCAGGATTTGTGTTTTACAGAGTCTGCAATGAATGATTCTTCCCCAAATTTGATTCTGTAAAAAGCTACTTGACTGCTCCAAGTAATCTTTTTTATTCTTCATCTTAGTTTACTCTTAAGGGTTTTTCGTTTCATCTTTTTCTGCTGTCCTAATGTACACAAATCACTTTTAGAGATAGTGTCATGTGTATGAAGGGAGCAATTTATCAATACAGACACCTCTTTGATGAAGGATGGTTTGTCTTTACAAGGCTGGACAGCCCCAACTGAATTTCAATTTGCTATGGCATGCAAGGGATTTAGGGATTAAGGTTGGCGAGAGGCTTTAAGCATCAACCACCTTATTATTGCTGAAGGAATATGTGATTTGAAAACCTTGCCTGCCTGGATTTTTTTTTTAGTATGTGGGGGTGAGGTGGGGAGCGATGAGTAAGAAAAGCAATAACCTACTTGACGATTTAGCAGTTATTACTTTTCTTCTGCTTTTCGGTCACACACTACCTATTTTTTAACGGGACAGGTAAAACTTACAGGGTCAGATCCGGGCGACATCACCTAAATATCTAGTTAATAGTGTTTTATGACTAATAGCAAATATAAAAGCTTGCAATAAAAATAAGGCTGTTGGGGAGGGAGAGATGGAGAAGGCAAGAAATATGAGTCATAAGTATTTATATAAATGAAGAGGTCATGAACTGCTACAAATAAGTATTGTTCTGACCATAGCATATTACCTGCTCCTTAATGCAAGCAAATTGATAAGGAATAATATTTCCCAATTAAAAACCCGCATCATAGATGTCATTCATCTGTTCTTTCTTGGAATGGAAGAGTGGGAGGAAATCCAAAGGAATCTGCTGGCTTAAACTTTGTGCACCATGATATTAATTAATTTCTGATAAATGTAAAAATACGATGAACCAAAAGCAAGCATTACTATTTTTTGTTGATTTTTGATTCTTTTAAGTAACTAAACCACTACAGAACTCATTTATCTGTTATGCTAACAAAGGGCCATTGTGGTTGGTGTCACACTGCTGTGAAACTGAGTGCAAAGGAGAATTACAGCTATGAAATCCTTGCCAGGACAAAATTCCCTGTTCTGCCATGTATTAATTTCTGAGGATCTGCTCTAGCTCCCAACAAAAATATTATCTCTTTTCTTCAGAAGGTTTTTGGATAGATCCATGCTTTGATAGAGAGAAAAAAATTGCATGAAGTAGCTCTTCTCTTCCCTTTCCCTTCTTCTCTCAGATCCTGTGCTTTCAGAACTGGAGACCAAACTCCTGCCTGCATCATCCCTGCCTGCATCCTCAGAGCAGAACAGCACAGCAGAGAGGAGTTGGATTGCATCTATCTATCTATCTATCTATCTATCTATCTATCTATCTATCCATTGCAATTACTTCAGTTTCTTTTGAGGGTTTCCTAGAGAGCAGCTACAGGTTCTTTGCACACTCTCTTTGATGTTCTCTAATGAGCATTTAAAAGTTTCCCAAGTAGTGGAAGAATTTCATCAGGACATAAAACCTACTCTGGACACTCAGAGGAATATTCTGAGCCCTTCCCAGGAGAGCTGAGGTTTGAACTGAGATCTTTCTAGTCCAGTCACTCTATGGTGCAGGAGAAGCAGCATAAAATTGAAGGAATCCCAGTTCTGAGAATCTACATCTTTCTCAAGGAAAATTGGTACATGTTATTAGAATAAAATCTTCAAATGGAAATAAGATGTTTCCTATCCTCTCCCAACATTTTAAGACATATTAAAAATACATATATTTTCTAACTTTTTTAGTATTGATTAAATCACCATCTATCCATACAATACTGTATATAGACTTCTCCATGTCCCCTCATTGCCATAATGCTCCTTCCCTCTACTTCATGGACCATAAGAAAGGAGACTAAAACAGAGTTCATGGCTGTGATGTAATATCTCTTTGACAAGGTTGCTAATAATTAATGCCAAACGACTGTTATTAATCTGATATCTTCTGAGTTGTGCATAGTTGTTGTCTCTGTGCTTTGCTAGGGGTTTTGTGTTTAAATTTTTTGCTGTAGACAAAAGGTTTTTGCTGCGGGGTTATTTTGTTTGTTTTGTTTCTGATAGAACCTCTTTAAGGCTTGGCATAGCTTGGGTATGGAATTAGATATCTCCCAGAAATCCCAGCATGTTATGAGAGAAAGATGGTCTAAAATGAGGATGTAGGGCTGTGATGAGAGATTAGACAACTTTTGAGAGTAAGAAAGGTTCTTCTGGATACACACAGAAAAAAAGTCTTCACAAAACCAGAAAAATTTCAGAGGCATCCAAGACCCAAGTTTTCCTCCTTCATGAATGAAATGCTCTTCTGCCTCCTTGTGCTCTCCAGCCTCTCCCATCAAATCTTGTTTCCCCTGTAGAGGAAAGACATTGCATGCTGCACTGGTAGTCCTCTGTTAAACCATCCTCAAGTTCCAGTCCTATTCACCGGACTGGTTAATTGCAGAGTATACCACCAGCTGTAGCCTCCACATGGAGGTATCCTGCAATTTGCCACACTTTTACAGGGGTGATGATGCATGTCTTGCTGTTTTATTTCCCTATCTTGACTCTCGTGTACACCTGCATAGATGTATTTTTCTAAAGCTGTCACTTGGTAAAACATCACCACAACATGCCATGATCAATACAGCAGCTTGGGGAAAATACATACACCTACATATCTAGCAGCATAAATGAAATCTCTACCTTCTATTTCAGGCCAGGCAACAGGAGACAAACGGGGAAAAAAAAAAGACAACCAAGAAAAATCAGATTTTCTATAATTATATAAATTACAGCTAGAATGACTGTAATCACCTAAAATGCCTCTGGGGAGTTGGATTAGCAGAAGACAATTTCTCAGATTCACACTCCAGGGTTTAAACCTACGTCTGATATTCAGAATTAGACTACCAAGCTGAAATAATTAACCCTTGGGAAGCTAAAATATGTAACTCAGAGGTGTACTATCTAACTGAAAGGGAGGAATATGCAATTGATGTTATTTTAAATTTCCTATGGATCTTAATATTTGACCAGGCCAGTCAGGTTGCACACTTCAGTCCAAATTGTGAGTATATTTAAATGGAAAGAACCTTTCCAGTCTCCCTCCTTTTAGCATCCAATAAAAATGCAACAATCACCCAAGCAAATATCCCTTAAAACCAAAACCAGACTTCCTTCAGTAATGTATGTCTATTGCAAAGTGGATGATGAAAATACAGATAAAAAAAGATACAGGACTAAAGCTGATTTGTAAGGAAAAAAGCTGAAGTATTATAAAGGAAATTCAAAAACTGCCTAGACATGTAAGCAGCATGGGTGGTTAGGATATTAAAGTAGATATAAAGACAGAGGAATAAATAAGAATGCCCTCTTTTGCTTTTTTTTCTTCAGATGACTGAGATATTAAAGCTTCTTTTCTGGATTATGGAGAATGTCCCTAATGTAAGAAGTAAAATGCTCCAGGGAGGTTCCCTCCACACTTTCTAGTTTTGAAGTGAAATCATGGATGGGGCAGTGGAGGAGGGCAGAGTGAGCAGATCAGAGGTTATTGTTCCTCTATGTGGATGTTTCTGTGGGTGTCAACAGTGTTCTTCTGTGCCTCAGCTTGGATATCATACCAGCAAGTGTCAAGGGATTGACCTTAAACAGAACTGTGAGGGCATAAAGTTGTATTAATATTATCCAAATCTCCTGTGCTGCAAGCGTTGCCTGGAGTCTCACCTTGTGCTTTGAATCCATTATGCTGGCACAAATACCTAAAACTTGAAGCTGCTGAATCTGCTACGATTGGTGAATCCTAGACGGTTAATCCTAGATGTTACTGTCTAAAAATGAAAACATCAATAATTCCCTTAATCATGGCAAAGTGTTTTTTCCATGTAGATATTGCTGTGAGAATAGAAGTTTGTATGAACAACATCAATCAGGGAGCTCACACAAATGAATAACTTACAGCTCCACTGGCAGCCACTATTAAAGATTAATGCTGATAAACACCACATTCAACATAAGACATGATTTCAGAAAACAAACCAATTTATTGGATTCCCAGACATATGTATTTTGTAGTCAACCACTGATTACTGACTCAGCTGATTCTGCTGGTCATTCATCACATGTGCTTATATAAAAGCTGAACTATTCTCTTTCAGCACTTCATCTAATATACAGCACAATTATTTGTGAAGTGGTACTGTTCCAGTTGAAAGAAATTAACTTTGAAAGCTGCACACAGAAGTGGCTCCATTTACATAGCACAAACATGACAGATACATTTTGTGGGGATAAGTATCATGAGTGAGAGAGGAACTGTTGCATGCTGAACTGTACTGAAAGTTTTGTGTTGGATACCAGCGACGACTCTTCACTGTTTGAAGAGGGTGTTGGAGTTTTTGACTTTAATTTTTATTTGTGAAACAATGACAGAAAATGCTAGCAAACAAGAAGGAAAAGATCTTGTCTTCAATCCCTTACCATATAAGTACAGCATATTTCCATTCTATCTCCTCTTACACATACCTCAGTAATCCTGAGGGGTTGGCATAAATATCAGGTCTGCAAGCAAATGAATGCAAAAGAAAGGATGCTAAATGGGTGAAATATTTGGATGAGACTTGTTTGAAGGAATGGCAGGATAACTCCCTAAACTCTTGTGAAGTCTTTCTTCATTTTGCTTAAACAGATAGGCTTTTGTAATTATGTCCTGACTTCACAAAGGTACTTGAACAGGTGAGGAATTCTTTAAGTTTCACACTTGGTGTTAGGCACGCACTTAAGACACAGATGAATTAAAAACCATTCCTGTTACATAAAAAATATTAGCTTGAGTATATACTGTATTATTACAAGGGCTAGGGAAATGTCAATTTTCATTATAAACTTTATTTTCACATATGAGTTCATGCTGCTTATGTGATAAGGCTTTCCTGTTTTTGTTTTGTTTTTAACAAAATACCTCACTGTCTCTGTCTTTTTAAAAGAAACGGCTGCTTCTTAATGCAATGAGATTTTTCTTAATAATGACACAGCACATAATCCTGAAAGGCTGGGGGTAAAGTTTAAACATTTGAAAAAATGACCCTCTGTACTATTATGAGAACTAGAAGGTTTTGGTACCCGAGTTTTGTTCCTTCCGTATCATAGAAAACTATTCAAAACTTGTTGCTCGGTCTGCTAGTTTTGGCTGGGGTAGGATTAATTTTCTTTAGTAACTAGCATGGAACTGTGTTTTGGATTTGTGTTGAAAACAGTGTTTATAATACAGGGATGTTTTCCTTATTGCTCAGCAGCGTTTGCACAGAATCAAGACCTTTTCAGCTTCTTGTACGGCCACGCTGGTGAGGAGGCTGAGGGAATGTCCTGTTTTCAGCTGGGATAAAGTTCATTTCTTCTCAGTAGCTGGATCAGTGCCATGTTTTGGATACAGAATGAGAACATACTGATGGTTTGGGTTTTGCTAAGTCGTGCTTATCCTAAGCCTAGGACTTTTTTCTTTTTGTCTCATGCTCTGCCAGTACGAAGGTACATAAAAGAAATTGGGAGGGAGCATAGCTGGGACGCTTGTTCGGAGAGTCCCTTGGGAAGCAGCCCTTAAAAACAAAGGGGCTGTGGTTAGAATCACAGAAAACACTTGTACGATCAGCACTTCTGTATTTCTGGGTGGAAGGTTGGTTGTGCCATCTTTTTTCATGAATATGGTGAAAACACGATGACAAGGATAAAAAGAATCCAGACAACGAAATGTTCTTCAGGAGTTGGTGCAGCTGAATACGATGGTTTAGCTTCGGCAATTACAGTTTTACAGTGTTAGCAAAGATGAAGGCAATTTTCCTGTCTTTTTTCTTATCTGGCATCTTGTTTATTATTGGGTAAATATTTTTTGGTTTTGATTAATTTATCAAATCCTGGGGATTCTTTGATTCTGAAACTGTTCTAGGTCTTCATTAGGAAAAATATTAACCAAAATGATCCAGAAGCAGCAGGGAATCTAATTTTGTGTACAAACCACCATTTTTTTTGTGCTTTCTCTAACCCTTATCTCTAATCTTCTTCTCACTCCAAGTTCTCAGCAGATATATATCATTAGTTTGATGTCCATCACTGGGGTTTCCTCCACAGATGTTGCTCTTCTCTGTGGAGTCAGTTGTGCAACCACCTTTACCGGTGAATACCAATTTCCCTGTGTCTGATTTGTGTCTGTTTTCAGATTCACCAACACTTGCTGATGATTGTATGCACTTAACTTCATCGTTAATATATTTTAAATTCATTGTGCTAAGGCTCCTCCTCTCAGCTGACCCCTTGCTGTTTTCATAGGAAGTAAGATACAGCTGTCATGAAACACTGGTTAGCCAAACCTGCTGCTCTGCAGGGAGAGACGTGCACTGCACAATGCAATTTCAATATAAGCATTATTTTTCACACCAAGTGTCATAAATGTTTATGAAAATGTCAGTACAATCTGCATATTGAGTCTACAGAGCAACTTCATTCCCATTGGCAATGGTAGAAGGAACAACACACTGAAAAGGAGCTTTCAGTTCTGCTTTGGAAGCAACTAGATGCAATAGTTTTATCACATTGTATGAAAAAGAGGAAGAGAATCCTGTGAGTGCAATGCAAAGGTATTCAAAGCCCAGCAACCAAAGAGTTTTAACAAGGCGCCAGTCAAGCAACTTTGACCATTCTGAATGCTCACGAAAGAGAATGTAAAATAAGTAGATTGAAGAACACAGTCATAAATGCTTTTGTGATTGAGATAAATTTGTTTTAAAACCATAAATAAGAGTTGAAATTGATGGAAAACAATTGCTAGTTTGTTTAGAGGCATCATGCTGTTCTGAGAACACCAAGAAAAGAAATATGTGTAACCTTTATTCTGGAAATAGAAGAAAAGATTCTGCTTATATTAACAGCTGCAAAACTGTTCTGTAGGAAGCAGGATGAAGCACAAATTAAGAAAGAGAGAAATAAATAGATGAGTATTGTGCAAAACAAATGGGATTTCATTCTGAAAAAGATAGTTCTGAGAACAGTAGAAATAATGACACCCATGTGTAGCAGTGTGCTGGTTCATGTTTTCTCCTCCCAGTTTTATGTATGTTGTTATAAATATTAATTTCCCTTGATTAATATGTATAAAGCTCTAGAAAGTTCTGTTAAACTCAACACCCCATTGGTTCCTACCCTAAATCCCTCCTTTGTGTTATTCCCATTGGTGCATTTCATTGTGAACGCTGCGTTCCTTCCCTTATCCTATTGGCTGTTTTCCTTATCCCAGCCCTTACCATTCCCGGTATAAAAGCTCCCAGAAACTTTTGCAATTTGGCTTTTCATTCCTGAACCTTCACTTTAATAAACCCCCGTGGAACTCATACGAGAAGTCCCTTCTCACCTTCTTTGTCTCCACCTGCATATGCTGGACTACCTGCTCAGGGGCAGCTCCATTGAGTGAGGAGCTTGCCTTTGGATCTTTTTGTGTGTGTGCTGCCTTTATCAAAGACCTCCAAGCTAGCCATGTTTATATACCTGGGCTTGCGAGCTATACCCATGTGCACTGGTAGTTAAGCCATAACAAAGAAATGGAGAATGGGAAAATGATTTTCTTAAGGTCTACTAGAATTCCCACAAGGATTGTAGGATCCTTGTCAGGATGAAGAGCCTGTACCTGCTGTATTCTCTAGACATACAATCTGAGTTTATTGTGAGTCCAGTTATAATAGCAGGACTGGTAGCATATTGGAGGCCATCACTGCTTGCATTGAATTTTTTCTTCACAAGAGAGTGGACTTCCAGTTAAATTAATATTTGATTACGTATTAAAATATAAGTGTTTATCAATGGATCACTCAAAGCCAGTAGGAGCTGCCAGTATTGCACTTGATTCCATATAGCCAGTGGTGCCCTAAGAAAAACTGCCATTATTTTGGCAACCTCACAAGCATTAATCAAGTGCTCAATTCACTGTTTTTCCATGTACAACTGGTCATTCTAGCACAGGGTACAAGGAACTGGGATTTAGGTTCCTAAAAAGTGACAATGTTAGTATCTTCACAGAGTCAACACTAGTGTAATGTCTACATGTGAAGGAAGCCATCATAAATTGAGCTGCACATTTCTAATACTCAGCTGGTCTAAAATAATGCGTTAACTACAGTGGTGATGTTATTCCACTTACAACAGCAGAGAACCTGTACAATCAACCTTTGGTTTAAAAGGTAGATTCTTCTCAGAGTACGTGCCAAAATTTTCTATTCTATTTTATTATATACTTGTAATTGTTTGTGTAATATATAGTAAACCTTGTTATTTCTTTGGAAGTCTCTGCTTTCAATGGTATTATGAAAAATTAATAATTGCTTCACTGAACTGCCATCATACTGTCATGACAATAACACAACTGCCATTGATTACTGACATTTTATACATAGTCTTACTCTCACTCCTCTGTACAATCCAGGTTTCTGTTGATTTAAACTAAGCCAATTGCAGTACTGACATGGTCTTCAAAGACAGCTCCATCAGTCTCCAACTGTGACAACAATAACATCTTTTAAATTAGACTGAAGTTTTGCTTTCAAAATGGCTTTTACAGTGAAAGCATCTCTCTGTACTTCCCTGCTTGTATGTTTATGACAATCTGACTGTAATTGTGAGAGAAATAATCTAGGTTTAAAAGCTATTAGTCCCAGATGTACAATTGAATTCTAGTCTTCATTACAGAAAACACGGAAGACTAAAGAAAAGCAGACAAGGTCGGAGCTGTCCAAGGAGCAGTGAGAGCAAAAGGTGATTATGCTGGCAAAAGCCCACAGGTACGTTGCCTTGTTGAGTCATCTGATCGGGGAAAAGCTACATCTTTAAGGAATGCTGCTGTCCTTTTAGAGGTATTGTGTGGAGGCAAATGCCAGGGAGATTTATGTGCTTCATTCCCTGACCTGTGATAATGCATCATTAGAGCCCTCCGTGTTTTCCACCGTTGTGAACAAAGACTCATAACAGGGACGATTATGAAAAAAGAAGAGGAGAAGCCGCAGCAGTGGCAGCAGGGGAAGCATGGCTCAGGCACACAGAACTTCACTCAGAAGTTGAAGTGAGATTTTTTTTTTGCATTGCACCTTCATTTCACTTTATTCTAAGGATTACATCCTTCCCTGCTTATCTGTCCAAAGCTCAGATTCCTTGACAGAATTGGAGCGTAGCACAAAGCCAAAACACACATCCCCCACTCCCTCAGTTGTCCTCCTTATTTAACCCTTCACCTTCTCGGTGGACATTAAAATAAATTTAGAGGGCATAAGAAACTTACAAGGAGATCTGAGGTCACTCATGATCCCCAGTGAAAGCTCTATTGGATCCTCTGAAGTGCAATGATAACACTGAAAACTGTTTCATGGCCCTGCGTACCTTTGCTTTTATCCTGACCCCAGGCAATCTTTTTATTTTGCTTGCTGAAATGCAGGGCTGCTGCTCTAGCTGACTGACTGGGGAATAAGTTTATATGTATTTAACCAAACCAGACTAGCATCCCCTCTTCTCTGGCCACGGATGGATATGGATTCAAGCAGTTGTAATGCTTTTCTGAGAACATTACCAAGACATTTTAATCACGGCTTACTGCACTGGTAGATTAGTACCCAAATGCAATGACCTTCTTTTTGCTGTGGACATGAACATGCCAGAAAACCAAACTGTACTATTCTTTGTCTTGATCCGATAAATTAGGATTAAATAAACAAGAGAGACAAGTACGATTTACTTTGAAAATCTGAGTGCACCTGTTTCGTAGTGGAAAATTGGATGTTCTTTTTTCCCCCTCATATAAAAATGCTGCTGCCTGTGTTTGTCTCTTAGGGGATGACACTATAACCAGAATTTATGCATAGCTTCCTACATATTTTGCATTTGGAGGTTATTAAGAAACAAAACAACAAAGAAAAATTGGTGTGCATTAGGAGGTATTAGAATACATTAGTCTGACTGTCTGTTCCTCTGCTGGGGTGAGGTCTGATTCCACAAATGTGCACAAGAAAGTGTGTTCTAGAGGGGCAGAAGCATGGAGGAAGGAGCTACCTGAAAGCCTTGTAACCATATTTAAGAGCAACCATTATCCTGAAGTGCTATGACCGAATGCTATGTTTTTGTGCATTGTTATCTTGGCACTTCCATTGAGAAAAAATAAACATCAGATACTTCCACATCAAACTACCTGTGATGTGGAAACACCTTGTATCAGCCTGTGTGGATAAACAGAAAGGAAGGAGGGTCTGATCCTGTAATAGAATATCAACTTCTCAAGCCAGGAATGTTTCAGAATATCCAGCCCAGTTCTTTCCTCAATTTCACTTTCTTGTGCATACAGAATGAGGGGTTTTACACCATGTTGGAGTTTATGGCTGCATATATCAACATGGCTCTAGGCGTCTCTGCCTTCTGCCATGTCTTGGAAATGGTCAGAGCAGCATCTTCCATCTTTGCGGAGAGGTGCAAGTGCCTCAGTTATCCTTCTCTGCAGGGAAAAGGTGCTGAGTTGGATATGTTTTGTCACGTTCCACCTGTTAGTAGCTGGTTTCCATCAACAGTACTGCATTACAAATGGAGAACCTCTGTCTTTATTATCTAGCATGTCAACATACAGATGGGAGCTGCAATGCAATGTTTACTTTCCATATTGAGGGGAGCCTATTTCCACATGTGCAAGTAACCAGATGGTGTCAGAGGCAGTGGCATGTTCTGCACATGTTCACAGTCAGAATTCAAATAGCCACCACTGTGATCCAAAAAGAAATAGCTTTGCATGGTAAGCAAAGGAAGAAGGTTCTATCTCTTTGAGCTTTTCTGAGAGTTTACTACGATAATCTCACGTGTTGATTACTCTTTGAGTGCTTCTGATGGTATGGAAAATAAATATTTCAAAGCAAACAAGAAAAACAACCAAGCAACATAAAAAGGTGAGGCATAACAGAAGTTCTGCTTAAGCAAGGTTGTATAATACTGACATAAAAAAGAAAACATTTTATTTCTTTTGTGTCCTGAAAGGCATGTAATAAAATTAATTTTATTACTACTTGTTGTCTTCCTCAGGTGGTGAGGTAAAAAAGTAAATATATTTTTATAATGGTTATAAACTGTTTTACAATATCTTAATCACATCTTATCAAAATTGAGTTAGTACAGAAGGTTTTGATGCACAAGACCGGTGCATGGCAAGAGACTGCAGTTTGAGCAGTTTTGTTCTGTGGATTAAATTCCATGAAAGCAGTTCTGCAGGTAGAAAGCTGTAGCTGAGTTCAAAAGTATGTATTTTATATGATTCATTCTATGAAATGGCAACTGCAATTCCAGCACTTAACTTATTACATCCTTGACTCAGCTAAGTGCTTAACGTCAGGCTAAGTTTAAGTCCCACTGAGATAACTTGCTGTGTAAAGTAAGTCATAGTTAAATCTTTGGCTCAGTTGAGGTCTGCTCCAGTGAATTCCCTAATACTACTGGCATGTGAGTGTCTACTAAAGCTCTGCCTGTGCAGCCAGATGCTCCTGTGGAGACGGTGCCACAAGTCAGTGAGGTTTTAAACAGTTGGCCATGCAGAACTCGAATAATTTCGCATGCAATGGCACTAAATATACCAGGGCTCCCACTGCTTTTTATCTTCCACTGATAGACACCTACTGTGCAGGTAGCAATGAAGGATAATACCTTAGAAGGGATGCTAACCAAGCATGCTGAATTATTGGGAAAGCAGAAGCATTTCAGTTATCTGAAGGACCTGATGTCCAGTGTTGCCAATCAAGGTCCAAGGTCATTCGAGCCTTAGGTGAACCTTCCTAACATGTCAAGTGATTTGAAGTCTGTTCCAATTACTGTTGAGGACTTTGTCATTTCAAAAACTTTGTTACATGATTATTTTCCTTCTTTCCCAAAATATCTGCCTTCAGACAATAAGCCATTTTGGCAGAGGATAGCAAAGAAAGATGAAATATTGCATTTCAATAGAAGTAAAATACGTAGTAATCTCTGGTGTCCTTGATCTTCACAATTAGTAAGAATGATAATAATAAATGATAATTATTAATAAAGAGGGCTTATCAATAAATAATATAAAAATACTTTCTTAAACTGCATTTCAGCTGTATACCTAGCAGCCCTCTGGAGGCGCAACATTCTTTCTCATTTTATAAATGTGAAAGCTAAAATGAGATTACTGCCTTGCAATAACATTTACTGATATGTTTCTAGATAGAATTACATTACACGATGAAACCAAGAAAAGTCACTTATGACCATATCACTTGCGTAGGGTATCATAGGAAAAAAAGTAAGAGATTTGCAAAAACAGAAGCCTGTCCTGAGTTTTACAAGCAGTAAGTGCATCCTCTTGTAGCGATGCCTTAATTCTCTGCAAGTAATGCTGTGGTGCAAACAGCCAGAGATGTGTGGCTCTCTTGCTATTGTTCCTAGCAAAGCACATGGGTGACTGAAGCTTCTATGACAGATCTGTTTTTCATAAACACTGTCTGTACTTTTACTGCAGTCCTTGGTTTCGATCAGTTTCTTTAAATATGCATTTTCTGGGTACACAATTATTATTTTTTTTTCTCATTTAAACTGCTTTTATTACTGCATTACCTCTTCAGGCAGCACAGGAAGAAGATGGCAGGAACAAAATAATACAGGAAAAAAGTGCAAGCACCACAGTGTGCTAGTGATATAGGGGATACGTGGGAAGAAGAAATGAAGCTTTTCATCCGACAGTTTCAGTGGTATGCAACTGTTTTAGGAACAAGGTTCATGAAATACATGGGAAAAGTATGTGGAACATTACCTGGAGAAGAAAATTTGAATGTCACTAAGTCAAAGCAAGTGAATATATTATTTCTGAAGAGAGATGGAGTAGATGGAGACAAGGCAGAGGACAGCAGATTAATGAGAACAGTGACCACTGTGTGGGAAGGACAAAAGAGATACAGATGCAGAGGGCTTGCGTCACACACTGATAGTCAGTTGCTGTGTTTGTAGTGTCAAACAGAAAATATTGCTACTTCATAGAGGTGGATGCTCAGGGTATCCTCGACTGGTGAAACTTCATGTATGGCAGCTTTAACATGTACACAAATCTCAAACCACTCAGGGTGCTGTATACCCGACTGGCCCTTTTACTAGCAATGGGAGGTGTGGGATACAGTGCCAGGAGTAAATTACACTCACCCCTTGGAATCACAGCTGTTGATCCTGTAAATATTGCATGCACGGATAAACCTTAGTGCTCTTGCAAACCCTGATGCTGTGTCCACATTTCAGAGCTTTTAATGTGAAAACGACTTGAAAAACAAGAAAGAATCTTTACCCAATTACTTCATTAAGTAATAATGGGGTGTAGCTGGCATTCCAAAAAATTTGCCATTAGGTTGCAAGATATCCTTGCATGAGTCATAACTATCCAGTTCTCATACACAGAGGTCAAATGAGTTTTCTAACACTGTACACTAGAATGATAGTGGATTCAGGAATCTGCATTCACTGCTTCAATAGAACTAAAACTTTGTCCTTGTGCAGTGCTGGAACGTCTTGCAAAAGAGGGATGTTTAAACTTCTTTAAATGGTGTGAAATCCACCTCATTGTTCATCCAGCTCTAGAATTTAAAAATCATATCCATGTAGTCAGACTTCAGAAGATGATGTTCCAAGAATTCCTCCTGTAAATCTTGACATTAAACCAGTCTTACCATTGTCTCGCCACTTGAATCATTTATTTAAGCGGTGATAATAAAAGGTGTCAGCAATTCAGTTGTAAGCTCTTGAAGATTTCTGTGCGCATTGACCTTTAAGTGTTTGCATCTTGACAGGTGAGCCGTTCCTAACGTCTCCTATGAGATATGGCCAGGGCAAGGGGTCAGGCACGCTAATGATAAAATTACCATTTACCTTTTACCTCACCAGCCTCAGTGCCTGACATTATAAATGTAGGTAACCTTTCACCTGAAGGCCCTCTTTCTTCTGCATTGCCAGGGATTATGGAGAAATGAATGTGCTCACAGCTGCAGAAGAGGCATCAGTCATGAAAAAAAGGGGCTTTTGGTGGTTCTTTCCCTTTTATTTTCTTAGGTTGTTTTTTTTTTTAAACCAAAATCATGTCTTTGGAAAAGGTTTGAAGAGTTTCACCCTGTTTTATTTTAAGAGATGGTTATCTGGCTATTTTTATTCTAACATTCTTAATCTATTCAAGATTATTCTGTTCTTTCTTATTAAGATGAAAACACTGTTTATTAATTGATTAATTTAATAAGGTTTCTTTCAGGGATAAGTGACCACATAAATGAGACTGTATTGGTGATCTTCATTGTTTGCCTTAGCCCAAGAGAGTCACCTTTGCATCCTCATCTTTGCATGCTCAGGTTTTCCTGAGCTTCCTCAATTTTCAGACTTGAGTCAATATTCCTCTCCCAAAGGCAACACCCTTCATTCAGTGGTAATGGGTACATGATGAGAGCTTTGGAGGTATCAGTGTGACTCTCACCCACCTGTAATGTGCCCGATTGCTCACAAGTAAACATTTAGACAATAGGATGCACTGTGAAGCTTAAAGAACAAGAGTGGGGTGTATATACTTCTCCACATATAAAATATTTCATATTTCTAAAATCCATGCTTGTTGTGGATAGGACAACTATCACGCCTAGGAGAAATATAAAAGATGGTGCTAAGTGCAGAGCCCGTATTTGGCTGTTTCATGGGCAGGTGATTCATATCCTGATTTGAAATATGTATTCTTCTTGCCAGAGTTAAAGCATATGAGGGTGGAAAATATATGAAGAGACAGACACAGAAAATGAGATTCAGTTCATTTCACTGATCAAGAGCCAAATGATCACAAGCTTTAGTAGAATTACCTCCCAGAAGAACAGCCCCTTTCTGATAAATGAAGTCATGTAACCGCTAGGGCATAAATTGTGCAAATTGAAGAATTTAGCTCAAATATAAATCTTTATATTAAGTTTAGTGAAATTTGGTATTGTGTGAACATTATTCATACCTATGAATCTTCAGGCACAAATCTTGTTGCATTTTATTTGTGTTATGAGGATATACATTTTGCAAAAGTTTCATTCAGTGAATATCTACCTTAATGAAATTGTACTCTGGGAAGTTTATAAAAATTGTTTCATCTCCTTCTCCTTCATGCTCAGGAAAAACCTGAGCAGACCTCTTTCTGGTTTTATCTATTCATGTACACACACAGAGTTCAAGCATCTTATAAATGAAAGGTACAACATCCTTTCTGTATTAAGCTGGCAGAGTAAGTAAAAGGCTTGGTTAGTACATATTGAAAGGACAGACAGGATGCATGCTGAAAAAAAAAACCACAGAAGAAATATTGTCCCTTCTAGAAAAGTGTATAGCTCTCCTCTCACATTAACCTACACTGCTTCTGCCATCAGGGAGTTTGTGAAGTAGTGAAGCAGGACAGAAAGCACAGGAAAAGCCTTCCTCTGGGAAGCTTGTACTCAAATCAAACGTGTTGAAAGGACACAGACAGGAATGTCATTTGGGCTGGACAGCCTGACAGAGTTATTTCCAGGCTTATCAGATCATGTTCCACTTGTCTGAATACTCTTGTTTTACTTCTGTGCATCAATACAAACTCAGCCCCCAGCACCAAAACCAGATTCATTTCCACAGTACAAAGGGCTTAACTGTGCTTTTCAGCAGGTTTTCCTCCTACCCCCCTGCCCATCTTTCTCCTGGAGTGAATTGCTGCTGCTACATTCAAATTCTGCATTTACGGTGGTGTAATGATTTCCTAGTTACAGCTTAGACCACGGAGCACACCCAATACCATACAGATATATAGGAACTTTCATAACAGTATGAAAGGTTGCAGAGACTCCACAGATGTAACAGAAGTTGCTGGCAACATTTATAAATAGATTTTATGGGTTATGACATAGTCCAATCCACTGATCTTTTCTTTGGGGCTGGGATTAGTATTTCATGCTTCTGCAAAGTTCCAAGCACACAGTATTAAATCTGTTGGGGAGTAAAAAGGATCCTGCCAGTAAAATACTTCTTTCCCCTTCTCTACATTGCAGCCTTTTGAAGGATCAGTACAGGCCAGGCTCATGCAGTTGGGCAGTCGGTTTCTGATTCTGAGTTAGGAAACAGGAGTATTGTGACCACTTAAAGGGCAGATTACTGCCTTGACAGAGAACACACATTTAGCCCTCATAAAACCTGCAGTGTTTCTCAGCATGGACTAACACGATCTTTGCAATATCACACCAGTAAAATCCCTCAAATACTGGATTATGCTCTGTCTCATCCCCTTTGTGTTCATTGAATATATATGATGCTAGCTGGCTTGAAGGAATCTTTCTTTTGATTTCCCAGGGGATATCCACTGGAGGTTTGATCCTGCAATACACTGAATACGCTGAGCATTTAAGGAAGCCAGAGGAATTTGAGAATGTAAAGCTATCTGCTGGCTGAAGACATGAAGAGATGTGTTGCACTAGCTGTGTCATGTGCAATGTCATGCAAAGTATTTCCAGGATGGCAAGAAGAAATAGGGGTGCTTCAAAAAAACAAATAAACAAAAAAAATCAAATAAGAAAAATACTTCCTGGAGACCTGGAGGGAGAAGAAAATTGTGCCAGATACACCACATTCCTGAATGTGCAAGGAGGGTCTGGTTTCATGGCAAGGACTTGGTCAGATCAGAAGACTTTCTACGTTATCACTACCTGCACCACCTATTAGGTCCAACAGGAAACATATTTTGCAGATTGGCTGGAAAACTAGGATAATAGGATACATTTAAAATACAGATGTTTCCATCTGAGCATATGTTTATTGATTCTTGAATCTTTCAAAGCCACATTAATCATGCAAAAAGGCAAAAATGTGACATAGCAGTTCAGGAATGAAAGAAAAAGGATGTGACTTTTTCACAGAAAGGGCTGTGTCAACATATTTCGGAAAATCAATCAATAGTCAAATAAGTCTAGTGAAGAATTGAGCATTCCTTCAGGGACTACAGGATGTAATATCCTTTTTTTTTAAAGTTTATAGAAAATAGTTTGCTAATATAAAGAATAAGTGTATGTGTCTTTTCTTATTTCAAAAAGGAATTCTGTTTTTCCAGTAAAAATAAAGGTGGCTGCAGTGCTGATAGGAAAACTTACTTATAATTTAGCAATGCTTTGAAATATATTCAGTTTGAAAAACAAAGAAAGTTAAAGCAGTTTGTCCTCAGTATTCAAAGCTTGTTGCTATTCTGGGTAAAGACTGCAGTTGGCTTCAGAGAATGACATTAGTGGGTTCTGGATCTAGCCCTTACATTTAAAGCTACAGCATGACTTTTTGCTATGCTTTATACACCACCAAGCACATGGAAATTGTTTAAAAATTAATACATGGATTTTTGTTTTTATAAGCTTCTATAGCAGAAGGATTTGTTTAAATGAAAAATGCATACTACATGTGTTCACTTTCCAGATCCCTCATAATGGACAAGGTTTAATCAGGGTATGGGTTAAATTTCTTATGCTGTGGTATGCGGTACAAATATTTCCCCAATGCAAAATAACCGTGTGCGTACATGTGTGTGAACACAAACACACAGACACGTAAATAGGAATGCAGATATAATGCACATATATGTGAGCATGTGGGAGTGCACATCCTTAGTACCAACACAAAGAACTGATGCATATTGCAATTAAATGCAGTATGTAATTTCCCCGTTAAGATCAAGACCTGGGAAAGAAACTCTGTGTGCAGGACTGGCAATCCTCTGGGAAAAAGCCAGGAGAGCTGATACTTATAAGGTTCATTCACTGCTTCTTTCTGCTCTGAAAATGCTGAAAGGGAAACTCAGGTGCAGCATCTCCAAAAGCCTGCACCAAGAGCACTCCTGCCTGCCAAAGAGGAATGTGGAGGGGAAAAGACCACCAGCTTTCATGCAGACCCTGCTCCTTTAACCAGCCTTCCTGCAACTGCTGGGAGGAAAGACGTGGAGATCCTAGGATGACTGTGATACCTGGGGGCAGAATCCTTTTACGAGCCAGGTGAAAATCCTTTTCTTCTAATGAGAAAACCTGTAGAACAGCTCAAATCCCACAGGTTTTTAGTCTTCATGGTTATCTTCTCATGTGTTTCCACTGAAGAATGCAGTGGGGGCCGGAGCTATCTGTGAGGACATAGTGTTGCTACCTCTTATTAGACATTTCCATTTCTTCCAGCCTGGAAGCTTTCCCATACCTTATTAGATTTATTAATGTGTGTTTATAATACTGCAGTTGTACTTTGATGATATTAGGATGTCTGAGACTGGAAGGGAATGGGATGACATTTCTAGTATAATTTGTTCTGCATAATACCTGTTCGATTAATACTCAAGTTCATTCTCTATTTGTGAAGCTACTGGACCAAATCAGCTCATGTCAAGAGGCACACTCTGCTGACAGCTTTGCCAGTTGACACCAGCTAAGAATTTGGCTCCACAGTTTGAGGAAGGGAGGGACAAAGTTTAAAGAAATGTTAGTGTAAGTGTCAGACTGTATTTCCACTTCCATCAGATCAAGTCTAGAATAAGTTCATTTAAAGCAAGGGATTTTTTTTTTTCTATTTTCTTTGGTGTAACAGAAGAGAGTTTGTCCCTGAGAATTTATGTCTTCAAAAATCTCAGTCAGGCAGAAAAAAACACTTTTTAGCCAGTCTCTGAGATGCTAATGAAACCCAGAGCAACCCACTGATATGTAAAGTACCTCATTTAATGAATTTACACACACACATATGTGTATATGTATATGCGTGTGTATACATACAAACACACAGTTTAACTGAAAAAAACAAACCCTAAGCAAAACAAAAATCCTCAGGACTAGATACAGTACCCTTTAAGTACAGAGCTGTTTAAAATATCAATGTCCTTATTGTAATTTGATGTGTGAAATTCAGGCACGCATTTACAATTCAGATCCTATTCCTTAGGGATTCCCATTTAGGGCCTGTTCGTATGATTTATTTAGTGCCTTTCTTCACTTACTTATGCTTGAGATCGTTAGGTATAATGCACATATATGCACAGGGATAAAGTGTTTATCATCATTACTTCAATGAAGTCATTTGCCATCCTTGACACCCTCTAATGTCCCAAGTGCTTCAACCCACTGGCTCATTTGCCCAGCTTTGCTCTCTCTTCACTTTTTCATCTCAAATTCTCAATGTGTTCCCTTCATCAATCATGGATGTTTAGCGGGTAGCAGGAGGGAAGACAGCAGAATAATTATCCAAATATAACAAAAGAAGGTCCCCTTTGTGATTCAGGAGGGACATGAATGAGGGGGGGAGCAGAGGAATCAGGAGTGTGGATTTCATGCTTCTTTGAAAACATTAATGATGTTTAATGGAAACCAAAGAACGCACTGGAAGTTATCATGGTCTCAAATCTGTGTTCCACATAGCTGACGTGAGGACTTGGTCCCCCCCGAGTGTCCTCTTTCTGCTCTGCCTCTCATTGCCCCAGGTTGCCAGCATTTCACCACCACTGATGGTTGCAGGCAGGAACCACTTTGAATGTACCCTTTTGGATCTATTTTTCAAAAAACCAGGATCCAAATCACTGTGCCCTGACTACATTCAGCTAATTGGCCCTTGCTTTCGATGACATCCATGGTGTGGGGATGAACAAATTGAAGATGAAAGGGTGGGCTGGGGTGGGGGCAGGGGAAGTTAGCATGGCCTGGGGCACAGTGTCGCGCACAACTGGGGAGAGGCGAGAGAGTGTAGGGTCCCCAGGTGGCTGTGTGCAAGGTGACTTTTTCACTTTGAAAGAAGATTGGTCTCTCACATTTCTCCGCCTCCCTGGTACAGGCACCAGCTGCAACATGGTATTTCTCTGTGATGTGGAAGCAGGGATATACCAAAAGCCTTGTAGAGTCTGATGCTGGGGAGACAGATCCTAGCGATGTTCATGCTCAGGAAAACAAATACTTTTAGGGGTGCTTCAGAGCTCAGTCAAATAGTGGTTGCCAATGTGTGCTAGAGTTGGGACATATTAAAACAGAAACTTCTCATGTATACCACAAAACCAACACAGAGTAAAAATCCTTTTGAAATGAAATCAAACAATTCAAGATGGAAATGAAGAACTATTTATCTGCTTATTTTTCCCAGTAAGTCCATGCTGGGCTTTGATCATTTACTCAAACATTAATATTTGCCCCACTTAAAATTCAATCAGAGTGACAATTAACCGAAAGAAAACTTAGGGTTTCTGAATGCTACCTGACACTTTAAAGTAAACCAATAAACAAATAGCTAGTCATAGCAAAAGCTTTATTTTTCTTTCAGTTCACCCTTCTCCCTTTCCCTAAATATGAAGAACTTTGCCATGCACTTAGATGGTAGATCTGACATAATCATGGTAACTCTTCACAGGGAGATTGCTTGTGGTCTTCATAGAAAACACAGCAGCAGTGGTTGTCTCTGATTACAACAGGAAATTCTGGCCTTAAACATATCTACTGCATCAGCTGTTAAAGGCAAATGTTCTACCAGGAAATTCCCAAGCCCTTTGTTCACAACTATAGGGAAAGAAAGGGAAGATGAACTACTGGTACTGAAATAAAGGCTAAAATCTATACCTCTACAGAAAACTAAACGTTCTGATTTGCCTTTTTTTTTTTTTAGGGCCTATATATAACCTGGGTTACTTGTCATCTACTCCAGTTTAAAGTATGTGAGCTAGAGCTCATATCAGGTCACTAGAGTCCCCATGGACTTCTCCAATCTTTTTGAATCCCTCTAACATGTTAGTCTCCACAACATTCGATGGTAATAAGTTCTAATGTTTGATGAGGCAGTGTATGAAAAGAAAATAATGGACTTTTCTGAATCTTTGATAGAGATTTGTCATTTTTCCTACCTGAAAGTGAAAAGAGTGCAGTTTTTCTTAGCCATTTTTCATGCCATATCTTAGCCTGTCAAAACCAAAGTAGAAGAGCCAGTCTTTCACAGCTCCTTCACAGAATTATATGTTGGGACTTTTTCCTGCTTTTCAGAAATGGTCACTTCTAGTTTAACAAAATTCAACATTCACCCACTCACTTTTCCTGTTAAGTAGTTTGGTCTGTTTTCTTCTCCTTTCAGAGCCTTCAGGAGGAGATTAGAAAGACTGTATTTAAAGATTATGAAAGAGATAACAGAGTTTATCACAGCTGCTTTGACCCTTGCAGAGTCTGAAACATAGTTTGAGCCACAACATTAGCAAGTGATGGTTTTGTTTTTTTGGTTTTTTTTTCTGATCTGAAGTATAAAAACAGTGCACTGTGGTACAGAAATGCATTATAAAGCTATGTAGAAAAAGCAGAAAGTAAATTCCTCCAAAGGGAAAATGAATCAGCACTCTTTACAGGGGAATGGATAGAAATGTAAAGATCATACAGGCAGAGTACTTACTTATGGCATTTATTTTTGGTTAATACTCTTCAAAGCAATACTTGGAGTGATTTAAGCACTTCTCTTCACATCTACCATGTAATTTGCTATCCTGTATTACCTTTCTGGACTGGTAAACACCAAATAAATACAGATGTTTCTTCAAAAACCATTCAGAATGCTACTTATGTCCTGGAAATAAAAGGAATTTACAAATGCTAGTTTGTTTTGGTTTTTACCTGATGCAAAATGCCTATTCTGCAGCATTATCTTATTTTCACACTGGGAATTACAATTCATGGCACCTGATCTGTATCTTTTACTCTTCTGAATGCTTTTCCAAAAACAGGTAGCATGTGTCCAATGTATTGAAATTATACAAGACCATGACTCATATTTCCTCCATGTCAGACCCAGCTCTTCAGGGTAGTCTGCTGTGTAAATAAGAGGTAGAGGAGCAGTAACAGGTCCTCTGTGTTTGAGGTCCTGGCTGGACCTTGCTCCCTGGACCTTTCCTTCCCAGGGCAGAAATTTTATGCCCCAGGCCCTTCTCTCTTGAAGAAACATTTATTTCTACGAGTGCTGCTGCGGGTATCTTGAGACAGCTCTGCTAACTTCATTTCAAACAAGATGCTCCACACCTCAAAAATTTTGCAGTCCAAACACAGGAAGTTAAATAGTCAGAAACTCCAGACATGCCACTGTAGAACTGTTTCCCCATTCCACATTGTCATAGTATCTTTGCACAGTCTTAAAATCACATTTAGAAAGCAATGGGATATTCTCCTTCCAAAAACGTCCCTCCTCTATGGTCAGTGACATCTGGCCCTGTTAAGCACGTTTCCTCTTTCTTGGGATTCAGAAGTTACAGCAATAAAACTCCTCTTTTCTGACACGCCAAAAGAATAAATACAGCCTTGCAGGGCTCCTGGCTGAATCAGGATGTTAATGAGTAGGGAAACAGCAGTGAAGATGATGGCTAACCAATCAATAATGACTGAATTACAGTTTAAAAACTGGATGTGTTAGATAGTTATTAACAGTGTAATTATTCATAAATGTGCCTAATTATTCATAATTATTCAGAAACCTTATTACTTCCCTGATTGTCGTAAGTGATCTCCGAGGCCAATTATTATTTGATTATGGCCACGGGACTCTATGTTGGTATTACTCCTTTTGTCCTAGAAAAGTACAGAGAAAGCTGGTGAAGTGAAACTCATGGAGGACTATCTGCATTGAGAAGTCCTTTAAGAACAAGAAGCCTGTGATTTGAAAGCCTCTGTTGTGTTTCCTCTTAGCTCTTTCTTCAGATTTCATTGATTCCTTTATTACAGAAGCTGCTGCTGCCTAATTAGGGTTTTCTTGTTGTAATTGCTGCATTTGATATCTTAATAGAGTTATAGTGAGTGTGAGGGAGGAAGGGGGAAAGGGGCAGAGGGACTATCAATGCACATGTTTGTGGAGAAACCGAAAGCTCCCCAGGCTGTATGACTGAGCCAGAAAGGCCCAGGAGCCAAATCCCAGCTAGCTCAGGTATATTGTAACTCAGGAGGGAGCTCTGTCAGATGCATCTAGGGTAGTGTCTAGCCCCTGACAATAAGAATGACAGTGCCTATCCCTTTAAACAAACAACTGGGCTTGATTAGTCATTTCCACAAAAACAGGTGAGAAAATTGTATTTTTCATTTGCTTGTATTTGACTCACAGGAATGTAAACTCAAATCTAACTGGAAGCTTGGTTAAGTGCTGAACCAGATGTATCCAGGGTGTTGATGCAATCAGACCTCATAATCAGAAAATCTGGGATTTTTGTCAGAAGACACTTCACTAATCAAACAGGAGCACCAGCTTCTTTCTACTCTTTCCTCCCCTGAAAACATTAGAGCCATTATATTGTGGGGCGGCATTAGTCATGTTAAATTAGCATATAGATGAGTTCTGGGGGTAGGAAGGAGGGGGAGATAGGTTATGATAACCTGATGCTGTAATGCAGAAATCTTTTGGCTTATATACCAGGCCCCATAGTGCCCTGAGCTTGTTGCACAGGGGAAAATGTAGTTTCCCAACAGGGATGCAACCAGCTTCTATTGTGTGATTTTACTGAGTGTTTAATAAGAAAACACACACCAAAGCACTGAAGAATCATGAACCAAGCTCCACCAAATCATCCAATTGTCTTAAAAATCATGACATTCAACCCCCCTTTTTTTTGTTTTGTTTTTGTTTTTTGTCTTTTGTTTATCATCTCTTACTGAATAAGAAGGGCTGGAAATCTCTTTGCACTGACAGCCAAAATTGTCCTTCTAATAACTTGAAGGGGTAATAAAGAAAAGCATTAGACACTGCAAGTTCTGTCAGGTCCATTAGTGGCTTACAACCACTATGATGTGAAAAGAAGAGCTGCCCAGCTGTGTGGTCATTTCAGCATCCCTTGATCCAAAATATACGCATCACAGCAGGGGGTTCAATGGGAAGCATTATGGTTCCTCTGACTCTTCCCCATCCCATTATCACAAAGTCTGTGCCCAGGTACTGTCATGCATGTATGTTTGAGTGCTGTCCTCACTTCAGGAGACAAGGCCAGATTCTGGTTGTGGTTACAGCTCTGTACCCATGGAGCTGTTTCACAAATGGCAGTGGAATCTGGGAAATGAGATCACTGTTGTCTGATGGTACTCTCACAGTTGAAGATATGGTGGAAAATAGTTTCATGCTGAGAGAGTGCTACCAAATTCAAGAAATATAATAGTTCAGCAGTAGGTGAAATGTGTATGTACATAGTTCTGTATTTCTTAAAATCCCCTGGGAAGTTTAACAGGGGCATTCCTTCTTTTTGTCAGACTGTGTGATATAAACAGTCAGATACTAGTAACCCCCTTGTTTTGCAGCATTCTCTAGAATTTCTGTGATAGGGAATAAAACCATTAAACAACTAAGCATTTGGTCTTTTGTGAAGGCTTCAATATATGACAGTAGGTCTCAAATAGCCCAAGTTGCTGTGCTCAACAGTAACATGAAAGGAATATACTTGATTTTTCAAGGTATCTCTGTGTAGGAATGAGAGCTTTGCGAGATGCATGCTTACAGTCTGCATTTCTGCAAAAAGTACAGAACAGAAGTTTTTTATTTTCTTTAGAATATATAACCAAAAAAAGGAAAATACTACTCTGTCAGACAAAGACTGAAGACCACTTCCTCCAGAATTCTTTATTTCACCTCAAAAGCAAAATTTCTTTAGTCACACTTCCATACCTTTGGTCTTTACTCATCAAAATTTTGATGGAAATTCAATTTCTACAAGTGCTATGGGGACACCAGTGTTCAATTTGCACACTGGGGATACTTCCAGGACATTCCAACATGACTTGACACAGTAGGACAGAACACTTCACAAACTCTTTGACACGATCTGTCAGAATGGAATCAGGAATCTTATTTTGTCACAGTTCAGGCTCTATCATATTACAGCATCCAAGTCTCAGTGAGTCAGATTAGGATGTAACTTCAGATTTTGCAAATAGGATGGTTTATCTGGTCATTTTTTAATATGGATATAAATTGATCTCTTCTGTTCACCTAATATTACTGCAGCTAAGACCTGCTGCAGGTCTCCTTGGAACGACAACTCACTCCAGGCCCAGAAATGCAAGGTTAAGCTAGCTGCTAATACCACTATGTAGATCTGACCCAAGATTAAAAATAGAGTTAATGTATGTAAACAGTCTCTCTGAACTTTTTTGACTACTAAATGTTATTTTTTTCTTACCAACACAGAGAAGGGGAAGAAAGTTTGAAAAACATTAAATTCATATTTAATACTACAGCATAATTGCTAAGGCAGGGCAGAATATCATATATACCGTTTGTAACATGGCTGCAGCTTTCTGACTTGCAACATAAGCTATAGCTACCACACTGTCTTCTGCCTCCCTGACTCTCAGCAAAGTATATTTCACTGTAACTTAAAGGATAAAGCTTTGATTGTTCTTAACTTACATAGAATGACAGCTTAATTTTACTAAATCCTGAGCCTGAAAAATTAAGAAGATGCTTTCTTTCCATGAATCTGAAAACCTGAGGCTGCTTTGCCACAAAGCACAACAAACAGCCATGATGTATTCTATTAAGCAAAGTTAAGCAAAGCTCTAAGCAAACCCTCACAGGCACTATGAGCTACAACCCTAGTTCAGAAAAAAACCAACCAAAAAAACACAAGAGAAAATGGTTGCAAGTGTGTGTGTTATTTGTTCCCCCTCCCTTTGTGTCTTCAAAGGGTGAAAAAGGAAGAATGTGACTGCAGAGCATAATGGGTCAACACTGCATCTCTGATCGCTGGAGCATACACTCTAAATTTCATGCTACATTAGGTAGATTTTTAAACCTAATCTGCTGCTACGACTGTTTTATTGGTAATTCTATGAAGGTACAGATTTCTTGACAACAAGGGAGACATAAGAGAGGTACTTGGTAATCCACAACTTTGTGACACCCCAGTGACCCAGCAGGCCAGCACATTCAGTGCACCTTGGCTCAAGGGGGTGCACCATAACAAACCTCCTTTCAGCTCTCATTCCCCTCTGTTATGACAGCGAAGGGCATTCATTTAACCAATTACAATTTTTTCCTTGGTGTCTGCATAACTCAGATATATTGATCTAGTAAGGGTGTATTCTGCACTGAAAGCTTTACAGATTGGCATAGTTTTAAAACCAGCTCCTGTGTTCAGCCAAACACTGAGAGATGGAGAAGGCTTTGGCTTACTCTGCCTCAGAGCTGTTAAAATGCTGTGCAACAGTACCACTCACTTTTTTGTTTTTCCAATTTAAATTTCTCCAGTTTAAAATAAACCTTGGCCAGAGTGATGTAATTGCTGAGCTAGAGAGCTCTGGTTACCCTTTCTGTGCCTGGCTCCACTGGTGTTTCAATATTCCACTAAAAACAGAGCAGCAGCAACAAAAGCAACCGGAGCTGCAGAAAAGGCTTTAGTATGAGCTGTGCATCTCTGCCATGATGGAAGCATTTCTGGTCACCTGTTGGTGGTGAGTAAGCTTTACTGCTGAAAACTACGGGACTGGAGATTTTGGGTGCAACAAGAGTCAGCTGGAAGTTTGGCAGGTGGCTTCAGGGTCAAACATGATACTAGATATCTAAAGGGAGGAGATTATAATTCTCATGACTATCTTTTCAACTAAACCAAGACTCAAACCTACCCACAGGATTTAATTTATCTTTGAGAAGTCAACCAGCAATTCTTTCTAATAGAACTGGGCATGGCTGGATTGAACCCTCCTTCAGTAGCCCTTCCATGCAATCTTTAACACATTTTCAAAACCTTCTCTTTCTGTTCTGTGCTCATTGTAACCCCAGCTGTCCTACAATAGCATAATTCTTATGGACAAGCTTTAATTTACAGTACTTTTCTTCCTCTTTTTTATTGTAATAATTGTTTTACAGATGTATTACAAATAATCGGGGTCCTGTACACCCCAAACAATGGCACAAAGGCCCAGATTGAATAGTCAGGTTGTAATTCAGTCTCCAGGCTGAGAGGTTTGCTACCAAACCCAAACCCTTAAGCAATATTCTTCAGTGTGGGACATTAGCAGGATCCCTCAATTGAATTACAGCATTGTATTCCATCTGGGACTCGGTATTGTAGTGTACTTAACATTGTACTACATAGGGAGGCATGAGAGTAATGGAATTTTACAGTAATAAGATTTTTTTTTATTAAATGAGAAGTAGGCATATAAGATCCCCAACTATGTAGCATTAGTGGAGTTAGAAATAAAGACCCTGTAAAACATACCTGAAAAATAAGATTTTTTTAATCTTATAAATATTGTAATGTGCTGTTAATATACAATAAACATCTTAGGACACTAAGCCTTTCTCAAAATGTCAAATGTGCTATGCAGATTTTATCATAATAATTACAATATATTGGTAACTGATTTTTGAAATGAAGTGGGTGTCACCCACCCCCAGTTCAGTACAGTATTTTGGCACATGTTTCAATTCATCCTTATAAGCACTGAGCTCATGTACATGTGCATATTTCAGATAATTTAAATCAGATATAAAGCAGATATAGTATAGATTAAATATATATATATTTATAAGATAGTGAAAAGGTTTTTCTGAATTCAGTGCTGAAAGTTTTGTTTTATTTTTCATACTGCTTAAAAAATTCATATACCAGAATAGCATTGACAAGCAAGTAAAGCAAATGCTAACATCAATTCAAAATCTGCTGCTTCACAGCACTGACTTGGGTAATACCATATCAAGTAGTTAGTAGGAAACAAACTAGAAAAGCTCAGATTTTTAAAGGAAGACAAGAAGACATAAAAAACAGTCAGACACAACAGAAATAACTCCCTATCATATATTTTTCTTTTAAATTAATATTTCATGATCAGTTAACCAGCAGTCTGTTATCTTCCTAATAAAGTAAAGGTAACCAATAAAAAATATTTATTGCCACATTTTATGTTCTAATCAAGGGCAAACCCCTCAACATATTCTTTTTCAATTCCTTCACATGGTGAATGATTAAGTAGAAAACAAGCTTTTTGTGTTAAAAAGAAAATGCTGTGTGCTGATTAGTTAATTAACACAGCATCTTTTGGAAGTCAAATAAATCTGGGGAATCAGAAAGAGATAAGAGATAAGAATCTGAAAGATATAGTGTGCTACTCAAATTCTGAATTCAATGTGCTAATATCAGTTTTGTCATTGGCTTCAGGGGCCAGAGTTTTCCCCTTACTCCTCACTGCAGAGATAGGGAGTGTTATGGGAACTCAGAAATCCCCGGGGAAGTGCTGGGACTTGAGGTTTCCAACAACACTACTGGTGAATTTGCAAGTGCAAGCAAAATGGGCTATACTGATCAAAATAAAATCTTAATGAGCCCTGAATGTGCAGTGGGAAGAAATGCCAAGTACTGGTGGCTAATAATTAGGCAAAATCAAGTAAGCAGGCAACTCAGTCAGTTCAGACTTGAATTTGGATCCTTCTGTAAGTTAAAATAAATCATGTGTTTTAAGCAGCTGTTACTTAAATTTCTCCCTTCGTTGTTGCCATCTTCCTGGCTACTACTGTTCAACCAACCAGTTTTTACCAGTTTCTCAAAACCCAGAAATTTTAACCTTGAGGCATAGACAAGGTGTATTTATTTTACTACCACTATGTTGCTATTGCTACTGCTGCTGTTACTGATACTACTCCTGTTGTTGCTGTTAATCATTAAATGAATATGCATTTTTGAAAGCAATAAATCAACTTTGACTAAAGTTTAGGCAAAAGTATTTGGAATGTCTTGGCCCTTGTTTCACAGAAATACGCTAGACAGGGTTTCTGATCTTCCAGGAAGGATTTAATTGAGAAGGAATTAGATATCGCTCTCAGTTTACAGCTCTTCATGGCACTAAGATTTAAAATACCACGACAGCCTAAACGATAAGACAAAGTTAAGTATCAGTTTAAAAAGGAAAATATGAGGGATGCGATATTAGAAACTTTCTGTTTTCCTGAGGAAGATGAACAAAAAGAGTTTGCAAATCTCACTGTCCAAAAATGTTAATGCTCCCTCCTTCCACGTTATGCCCTAGGTAGTCACCCTGTTGCACAGCCAAGGGACTGACGTGAACCTGCACCTCAGGGTTAACCACAGACCATTGAAGGGTGCTGATGATGCAGAGCCTTACACGTTCTGCTCTGCAGCCACAGACACAGGGCAGCAACTTCTGGAGGAAGGATGGCACATGTGGCAAAAGGCAGTGATGTTGTACACTCCAATAATTACATTTATCAGCTGGTCTGTCAGAGTCCCGATGTAGAGCACAGTGAAGCAAACAGCCAGATCAAGTAGAAAGATTTTATCTACTTTTAGCCTGGATAACACAGAGTAGGTAATTTTGGCTGGTACAGAGAGGTATATCCCCTTTTATTTGCTACTACCTTCTTAGAGTCTTTGCTCAGAATATATTTCCTTTAAAAAAAAACAAAACCAAAAAACCACCTCAGGTTTGGTCCTATCAAAAATGGGCAGAAAATTATGCACCTGATCCTATATCAAAATTTTTACATGATCCAGTTTCCCAGTGAGTGATACAGTGGGAAAATGAGAAGATGTATTGTACCAGAAATGTTTCTTATATATGTCTGCATTTACAATATACAAGTTTAATTCCTTAAGAATTTTTATCAAATGCCAATCTCTCCTGTTGTTTCAGGGGCTTGTTGCTCTTCCACATTAAAGATTTTAAATCTCACAGATTAGTATCTCATTTAATAGATTCTAGAGTTAAAACAACAATGATAAAACCGAATGATTCGTTAGGATGAACCCAAAGTCAAATTAAAGTGACTTGTACTGCTGAGGAAGTGGAAGAATTTTCTTCCTTTTTTGGTCACTCTTCATGTTATTCTTCCAGATATAAGAAGTGTAGAAACAGTTACTAAATTACTTGCAGCTGTTTTAATAAATGGACTACAGCAGCCGAAAACCACATAACCAACTACAATTGCACATACTGATATGCATCTATTGCATATACTGATCATATCTGAAATGTGCTCATAACGTCCATTAATTATTTATTAACCTTTATAAACCGCTTAACAGTGGAATGCTAATATCAAGTGCAATCTTGTGGGAACCAAGGATAATTTTTCCCAGCAGATAAATGGTATTTTCAGCCTGATCATGTGATAACATTTTATGTCGTGAAAAAAAGTATAGAGAGAATCCATGTATTTTTGAACATTCCAGGGTAAAAATTCCCAGCTTATTGCATGTCTTAGTCATAGCTTCATTTAAGGATATAGCTCGGGGGCCATTTTGTACTTGGATGAGCTGCTGTAGAATTCAAAATCTTATTCATATGAGTCCTTTTATAAAAACAATACTTCTTTTCCAACATGTTATCATGTTTCTAGGACTCTGAATATTCAATACAAAGCTCCATTTTCTCTGAAAAAGCTGTCATTGACAAAGGTTTTCCTCTTTGTTTATTTCTCTCTCTGGGGATTTTTGAACTGCTTTGCTCTGACATCTGAAGTAAAGGGGTGTTAGCAGATATCACTATTTGTGAGAAAGTAGGAAGTGAACCAATAGAAAACTGAATTTCTTTAATTTCTTCTTAAAGATACATCTTGCTTTTTCATATTTGCAGTAGCAGGGCTGAAAGTCAAAAAGAGTTTTTCCAACATCCTCTCCCCTCTCCTCTCCTCTCCNATCACGCCACTGATCTCAAAAGCTACACTTTTGTGATCAGGCCCATAGTTTACCTCAGGTGGAGCAACTAATTTTTAAGGTGTCATCCATAAGTGGTTTGTAAATACTACCTACAGTGAAATTAATGCAAGCCAAAATTCATTCTGAAGCAGAAAGATCATGTATGATATACTCAGTACTTGCTTTTGCATTCAAGCCTGGTGCAGGCTATCTGTGCAGAACTGACAGCATCCTCGTTATCATCTAAAGGACAGTCCTCAGCAGTCAATCAAAAGCCCAAGGTTGAAAGAAGCTGACACAATGCCCATCAAAGTCTTCTCATTAAAACTGATTTCAGATTGTAAGTTGACTCTCCTTGACCAGAATGACGCTGTGGATGTTCATGTAGTGTTTAAGGCATTGCTCAGACAGTTGGTAGCCCCAGCAGCAAATTGTGCAACATTCTGTATGGCCAGGGGGTCAGATGAATTCTGGGATGTTCCTTACATGTCCACTGAGGCCAAAGTGTTTGGTCTTCAGTTGTTTCTGTTTTATTAATGAGGGTGATATTTAAGTACCTCTGAGATTTCACGGGTAAGGATGACTTCTACAATAGCTGACCGCCTCTCAGGTTATAAATTCTCATTGCTACGACCTCTCCCACTACACATATTTTTCTTCTTCCTACCTTTTTTCCTGATGTCATTTTCACCTCTTTCAAAAATAATCCTACATCCTTGATGTCAGAGTGTCTTGCCAGTGAGGCTTTCTCAAGACTGTACTATAGAGCAATGCAAACTATAATTTTTTTAATACATCATGTTTACTTCCATATTTTAGTACAATTAATCTGTCAAGTCTTTCTGGTTATGAATTTTTGGTTTATAATACAAGAAGCAGTGCGTTGGTATGTTCTTTTTCCTCTCTTCTTGTTTTGCAGAATTGCTTTTCCTGAGATTGAGTCAATTATTATTTTGAAAAACAAAACAGCTTTGTTTTGGGTTTTTTTGGAGGGAGGAGACAATAATAGCAGAACTACACTAATCCTACACTGTACAGGATGGACCTAAAGTACCCTGAGATTCTGAACCCCAGTGTATTTCCCTTGCTGGTTGCATACAAGGTTGTGTTTATAAAGCTGCAATTCATTCCTTGAAGTGACATTTTCCAATCTCAAAACCAGAGAATTCGCTTAAATTAGGCAACTTTTGTGCCACCTAGTGGCTCCTCCTCTCGGAGAAATGCAGTTGGCATTCCCTTGCCTAAAATTCTGCATGCCTCTGGTCTTTAAGTATGTAGAAAACCTCCAGTAGCAGTAAATTGTGAACTAAAGAGTCAAACTCACATACTTTAACTATGAAGATTATCCTTTGATGTCTTTTCTTGCAGTTTTTATTTGGCCGTTTACCCCTTATCTCTGGAGGCAATTATCCATGCCTGGCCTTGGCTATGCAGAGAGAATTATCACAAATGTGAGTCCCTTTATTACTTGAGTTTATTTCTGAGATGAGGTCTTGTCATTTCCAGTCACTTTTCTTTGCCTATTTTGAAGCTCTCAACAGATGAGCCCTCAGTTCACCCTTACTCTTGGGGTCGTTGAAAATGAAATAAATTGCCACCGCTTTGTCACTCAGTGGAGATAAGTCAGTATAGAACAGGAAAGGTAGGTATACTTTTCAAGTAACTACGCTGTTAGCTGTACTAGCCACAGGTTTTTGAGCCTTTCTGCTTGAAGTCACTCACCTCCATCTATATTTGGGCAGTAAAACAGCAGTAGAGCTAACAAGTTCCCAGAGGATGCAAAGATGGATGGATCCCTTTGGCTTCAGAAGGAATTTGAGATGTTGACAATGCCAGCCCATCCCACATCTGATCTCAAGATAACCGTTGTGAGGGTCCTAAGAACTCATCATATTCCTGTGGTTCCAGTGATGCACTTCAGACACTAAACCCCAGTATTCAGCCTAGCCAGGCTGGCTCCCATCCCGGCAAACTCTTTAGGTGAGAGATGTTAAATGTAAGCCTAAGGCTAAGTGCAGAGCATTTTCACAGGCAGCAATGGCCAATGAACAGGGGCTGCCAAGCACTGAGAAAATCTGCCTTGAGCTGTGTTTGAAAGGTTGTGCACTTCAGTTACATCATCCCCTAATGACACAGAGTTTCACAGACCCATGGAGGACCAGCATATATGAGGGATCTACTGCTGGACATGGGCAGTCTGACACATGCCTTTTTGCCCCACTAGCCAGACTTTCTCCTGCAGTCTGTGTCTCAGTGCCATCTGGATTTGACTCAAAAATTCAGCATTGAAATGCTGATGTAGTCAGGAAGAACCAGGTCATGGGTTCTTTTTGTAGCTGTCCTTCTGGCACCCCCATGACAAGAGTCTGACAAGTGGCACTGCAATGTTTATTTCAATTAGAAGATCTAACCCCTTCTTCCCCAAATCTTTACTGTACCCTGGGATACTCTGTTTGAAAAAGGACATAATTATGATCACATTCATTTACAAAGACCACTGATTTGAGAAATGGCCCAAATAATAAGTGCTGTCAGAATAATTACAAGACTATGAGGCTAGCAGTAGTGATGTTTGCTCTGCTAATTGTACTTAATTTACTGTGAAGTTTTTCAGTGGCTCCTGTAGCTTTGAGTGCACCGAGTTGTGGTGCTGCTGTATATACCAGGGTGAGAAGACTATCAGTGAGGTAGCCCAGTGAGAACTGAGCCCAGATCATTTCTGAAATGATCCCACGTGGCAGATTCTCCAGTGGGTGGCACTGTCCGCGGAGCTCTTGGTAATACAGTGGCTGCTCACAAGGTGCAATGGGGAAGCCAGCAAGCTCCAATCTGCCACTGGGTGCACGTATAAAGACTTTATTCTATTTCCTTCCTTCCTTAAGGCCTTGAACTGGCCTTTCTCATCATGGAAAATTACGTTTGTGTTACCGGGGTCAGAACTAGATGTCTGTTTGCAGTGGATGCTGACAGACAATAGCGCTGGGACAGCCACATACCTACAGACCACCGTGAGGCTGTGAATATGTTCTCCATCTGTAACTGGGTCATACGATTCCCTGTTACACCTCAAGGGACCTCATGGGAGTTCTTCAAAAGGGAAAACCCCATCTTGAGGGAAAGGAAAAAAACCATTTGGGAAGTTAAAAAAAAAAGAAGAGGCGCAAAAGAAAACTTGGAAAGAAAAAATGGGCAACACACTGAACCACAACCCCAGCTTGCCAATGACTGATTTTCAGGCTACTTGACAAGGAACAAGTTAATGGAATGATTATTTTCTATCTCTTCATGTGCAAGAGCATATATCTCTCTCTCCCTGGTAAATTTTGAGTCTATTGACCAATATCAGCAGAATTTAATGGAACAGTAGAGATCTCTGAGAGATTAAGCAATTTTTATGAGGGCAGGTTGGAGGAGAAAGATTCTACTGCTATTCCAGTCCAGGTAAAATACTTAAATCAGAGCTTACACCTTCTCATACAGCAAAGCTAAAATGTACAGATATGTAAACAGTCATTTGTAATGCTCATGGCCATATTAAGAAAAAATAATTTGGGAGATATCCTTTTGTCTTTAGAAAGCAAGGTAGGACTACAGTGGATGTGGCCAGACTAAGTTCCCTGAAATCACTGTTTTGATTTAGATCAGAAGAACTGACAGTGGCTGAACTCTGTTTACCTCCCTGCTCCTTCTCCAGGTAGAACAATGGACCCAAGCTATCCAGGAGGTCAGCAATGTTAAAAGGTCTTAATGGATGGACTCATGACCATCAAGCTCATCTGATATCTGAGTGTGGGCTGGAAAAAATCCAGTGTTGTGACATATGCCAAGCTTCTCTCAAATCTCAAGGCAGATGACAGGAGCTATTGCACAGTTTAAACCTTCTCCTTTTTATCTCTTCTGCCTCTCACCTGTTTTGCATTAGTGAGGCTGACAAGACCCATAATAAGATCACCTGCCTGTTGTTTTTGCCTTTCCTCCCCCCACTAGATAGAGATCAGTGCAGGCAAGGGGAAGAAAGAGGATTGATTTAGATGGACCTAAGAAAAGCATTCTCATCTGAAACCAGGTGTTCCTAATGCCTGCCATAAGATTTATTGCAGTCTGCATCAGGCAGCCGACACCGAGCATTCCTGAGTAATTGGGATTCGGTATCCTACCATCTGATGAGCACTGACCTCTCCTTGCAATCTCTCTTAAGTGTCTGAGCCTCTTGATTCCATCTTCCACCCCCCAGCCCACCTCTTCTGTCATATCCCAGCAGATACTTTATGACATGTTGCCATGCCAGGAAGCCGGCATGAACAATATTACTCTGCACCCAGCCTGGGGCTACTGTGAGAAATGGTCAAGTATCTGAAGTTTAAGCTAAATAATATGATCTTAATGAGCTCATGTGGGCTACAGATCAAAAGCATAACCAAAAGGTAAAAAGTTCAATCAGCTTTTTCTGTGTGCAATAAGAATGACCATAGCAACTTTGCACTGAGTCCTTTTGCAAGATTACTAGAGAAAAAGTGTCTCAAAGGGAATGGGTAGAAGGAAATATTTCTCTTGAGCAGTTTTGACCTCAAATTAATGCAGAGAAACTGTTATCCACTGCTATACAAAATGAACCTGACATACCTGTGCAGGTACTGACTATCCTTTTGTCTAGAGTGGGAGTCCAACATGAACTCACTGTAGTTTACATCAGGAAATCTACTTTTGTTTCAGATCTCTTTTTGGCAATTTTGGGCACTGTTTGATTTTTCTAAGCTGCTGTTTCTAATGAAACTAAGCTCCCCAGTGTGTTAAAAATACTTGTTACTGGCTTGTGCCAATAACAGCATAACTCAGCTCAACTGGTCCTCTTGTAAAGAGTTCTAATGATCACTGGCTCTCACTGATTATCTTTTCAAGAATTTATTTTCCAGTCCTGCAGGCCAAAGAACATTCCAGTAGCACCTGTGAATGCACAAGATCGGTTTGACTCCGGAGAAAAATTGAAGGGCACTCACCTGTGATACTCCCTGGTTTTCAGGCTTTCACCATCATGGTAAACTAACACCTGCAGAGCCAAATAATGTGCAGAATTGTTAGGAGTTTGCCACTGAGACAAAAAAGGGAGCACCCACTCTGGAAGCTGCTGGAGCTGAAATCTGGGTTTAGCATAGCTATAGCTCATGATATCATTAATCAACATTTAAAGGTACAATCACCAATGTTTTGACATATTTATGCCATAGGTTTTTACACTGGTCTTTTTCTCTCCAAGCCAGGAACGTACTTGGACTTTATATTAGAAGTCACGTTTTATTGAGGTGTACAAAAGATCTGCCTACACTAGTAAAGGAGTGGTTTCCTGAGAATCTTTACATAGGACAACTAGAGGAAAGAAGCAGCAGGAAGGCTGTGCCTGCTATATAAACACCTTTACACTAATACTCCTACCCTGTGTCACTTCCACAGTGTTACCATTGAGAGTCACACTTTCACAGAACTTTTACGTGTAAGCAAGGTTTGAATTCATCAAAAGTCTTTGGTGATCTTTGGTATTAATGAATACCAAAAGCAGGTAACTTTGAAGGTTAATAGATATTTAACACCCTATCTTGGTGAAGAGAGAGAGCTTGCCATGCCGATTTAGCTGTTACAACTGATTAATATTTTGATGTTCAGGAAGATACCAGAAGGCTAAACTCAATTAGCCAAAAGATATTGTACTAAAGCTGATCTTTTGTTCATGGCAAACATCCTGCTGATGTTTTTTAAAATCAACGAATAAGATCAAATAACAACTGTGCAAATCACTGGGTTCCCTGCACACAACTATTAAATATTGTCAAAGTAAAGGCATCTCTAGACACAGTGTGTGCAGACATTTAAATTTTTATACAAGTGGAGCTTGTTTCAGGACACTACTAGTAAGGTCTATGACATCCATTATCACAGTTTCTAAATGGATTTTCCTGGTTAAATGCATTTACCTCCTTAAATGTATCACGTAGAAAAAATGCTCCAGCTTCATGAGATTGGCAAAGACTAATGCTTGATCACTATGTCCTGTACAGTCCTCATGTGATGCACAGTTTTCTCCAAGATCTGTAATCCTAGCGATAACTTCATTTTGGAAGTTAGTATGCGAGTGTGAGGACTGAAATAGGACATTCAAGTTCCCCTTTTGGATACCAAGCTCAGAAAGCAGCACTGAGGTGCCCATCTTATCTGCTGATCCAGACAAAAACAGAGTGTAGGTATTTTGGTCATTTTATTAGAAACATAACTGAAGTGAGAGGGAATTGTATTAATACAGTGAGAGCTTGCTGAAGCATCACTGCCTAGAATGTGTTCTCAAAATCCTGCTGTATTCTGTGCAGTTTGCAACCACGACAATTTTCCTGCTATTTTATAGCTGTGTATCACTGTCCCTTTCCCCTCACATTTAAGCACCATTAATTGGGAAAATGCAAATACCAAGGCAAAAAGGTGAGCATCACAAAAGGTTAAAAGCAGGATTACAACACTGGCTTTCAGGAGAGCAGACTTCAGACTCTTCAGGGATCTGCTTGAAAAAAATCCCATATGAAATGGCTCTGGAGAGAAGACAGGTCCAAGAAACCTGCTTGACTTTTAGGGATCACATTCTCCAAGCTCAAGAATGATTTATCTCAATGAACAGGAAATGAAGCAAAGGTGGCAGGAGGCCTGCACAAATGAGCAAGGAGTTCCTGACAAAATTCAAATGTAAAAAGGATGTGTATTGGAGGTAGAAGGAGGAGCAGGTGACCCAGGAGGAATATATGGACACTGTCTGGGTATGCAAAGACCAGGAAAGAGAAAACAAGGCCCATTGAATCGAACCTGGTGAGGGATGTGAAGGGCAACAAGATCTTCTGCAAGGACAACACCAGCAAAAGAAAGACTAACGAGAATATGCAAACATTGTGATGAACGGGTCAGTTGATCTGGTCTCAGTGAACAGCAAATAGGTCAAGGTACTCAATGCCTTCTTCATCTTGGTCCTAAGGCATGACTGAGCTTAAGGAATCCCAGCTACCTCAGACCAGTGTGAAAGTTCCAGAGCAAGGAAGACCTACCCTCAGTAGAAGAGGGCTGGGTTAGGGATTATATAAATAAGTGGACATACGCGAGTCCCTGGGACTGATGGCAGTGAATTCACATGGTGAATTGAGGTCAGCTTCATCTCAATCCCTGGGAAGGTCAAGTAGTGAATCGTCCTGCAAACCATTTCTGAAAACATGGAAAAACAGAAGAGTGCATTTACAAAAGGGAAATCACACTTCACCAACCTGACTATTTTTGTGATGAGAGTACTGGCTTGGTGGGTGAGAGGAGACCAGTGCTTGCTGTTTATATTGGCTATAGTAAGGCTTTTGACACTTTTGACACTCTAGCATCTTCACAGGGAAATTGCTGAAGTGTAAGTTAGATAAATGAACAGGGCATGGGATGTGACAGCCCTGATTGCATGAATTTGGGGTGTTGGATGCAGTTTGGGGTTTCTCTGTACAAGAAACACTGGAGCAAGTCCAGCAGAGGACCATGAGGATGAGTAAGGGTGTAGAGCATTCTATGAGAAGAGGCTAGGAGAGTTGGACTGTTCCACCACAGGAACAGAAGATGCAAGGGAATTGGACTAGCCTATCTCTAGAGGCCCCTTCTATCCTCAATGCTTCTATGATTCAGTGAAAAGCTTCCATACAAATACTTCTGTTGCCATGTAGCAACAGTGAGAAAGGATTAAAACACTCTAGGGAAGGTCTAGACTATTTAAGGTAAAACTGTAAATGAAAAAAAATTTAAAAGTATCCTTATTGTGGCCCATATTTAACATTAGATTTAGCCATAACTGATTTTTGTAAGAAGAAAGTACTGGCTTTTATTTTACATTAAACATGTTGTTCACTGAAAACCATGTAGTTATTTACATTAGGTCTGATAAAACAGGAGCCTCCCAGCTCAAACTTAGGCTAGGAAAGGATTAGTGTGAAGACACAGTGAAATTCATGGTGCCATTTATCATTTTTAATGATGATTATTTGGGAATAAAATAAAGATTTTATGACTCTGGCAATAAGAATCCTCTTCAGGAGAAACCTGCAGTGAACATTTGGCTACTCTCATGTACAAAAATTTTGCTTTCTGGCAGAGAAGCGCTCTTGTTCCATGGCCTTTATTAAAGTTTAAAAGAAGTGTTGAATTTTCCCTCTATTTCATGCTGTGGAGGGAAGAAACAAACTTGTCTTTGAGCTGACCTTTAGGAGATGTTGTGTTGCCTTAAGCCCTGTCATTAAACATAGCAGTGAGCACTAATGTTTATGATAGAATGCTAAAATAGAATCTAGAAAATAGGAACCCCTCTTTACTTTTCTGCTGCATCCTGCTGTCCAAAAAATATATGTGTATTATTCAGGGTCACTTAGTAATTTGTATGAATGGATATATTTTATGCATATAAAAGAATAATATGAATTATCTGTAAACATCTGTGAATGTTCTAAAACTCAAAAGCATTTCTTCAGGACTAGTACTGAGCAGGAACAAGTGCCTGTGGTTTCAGTACTATCTTGCTGTTTGTTTATATAAGTAAAACTTCAGACCCTGGTTTCCCTTTTGCCCTCTAAGCATTATGATCAACAGAACAGAGTAAAATAACAATTGAAAAAAAACTTTCTTCTGCCAAATATCTGCTGCCTTCATAAGATCACGTCTTCTGATTTTTCTTAACTTTTTTTTTTTTTTGTGGTGCATTTAAGGCCGGAAAGCAGTGACCCTGTTGCTAAGCAACTGAGATGCTTAGGCCTCAGCCCTGGTGGTTGAGATGAAAAAGGTCAATTAATGTGGCAGGCCTGTCCTTATCAATATGCTACTGTGGCACCAACTTTTATTTCTTTACAGTAATATATCATAATAAGTTTTGTAGGTCTTTATACTGCAGATCTCCTTTTGAATAAAAGCATAACTAAGACTTGAGGGTATGTCTGATATAACAGAAAATGTAACCATAAAAAAAAGAAACCCAGAATAGAAATCATCTGACTGCTGACTATCCTGCTGTGCTGCCTGAGGCAGTTACACATTTCCATTGAGTTATTTTATGATCAGGCCAGTATGTTATTGAAATATTATCTCTTTAGCCTTTCTCATTCTGATAAGAAATGACAGGCTCTCAGAACACTAATACACATGGAGAACAAAATATGGAGCTGTGGAGAAAATTCAGTTGGGGCAAGGAACAGCAGCTCAAGTATATTCCTATTAAAACTTCCTCACCAGTCTTGTGTTGGATTTTAAATAACTGTCCCTTTTTCTATTCCAGAGTGAATAAACCTTTACTCCTAGTACTAGTACTATTACTGCTACTGATACTACTACTATCACTACCACAAAATTTTGTCAAATAATTTAGCAGTATGAAGTGCTTGCTATATGGAAAGTGTCCCTAATTGCGAAACATTTAAAAGGCAGTCAACTGCTCATTACTGCATTTTTAAAGCATTTGGAGAACCTAAAACCCACTGGCTGTTCCTGTTGTCCTCCTCTGCCCATTTATCAGGCTCCTGGCAGAGAACATTCCTCCCCTTCAGGAAACTATCAAAGGTGAACACCTACACAGGCTTCTATGGAGGAGGTTGCTGGCAGTGGCTGTGGTCACTTTAGGATCAATGGGTGACGCAGGGAGCCACTTTCCTCTCTTCCAGGGTGCGTGGTGTCTCTGTTAGTGTCAGCAAGCTCCTCCTCCTTTCCCACATGCTCAGGGTGGGATGGAAGAAGCACTCTGGATGCCCCAGGAATTTGGAAGCACCCGCTCCAAAATCAGGTGTTGCCAGTAGGGTAAAGTGATGGCATCATGCATTAGCTGGTACTGGGATGAGCAGTACCCAGACAAACTACCATAAGCAGAAAACGATTTTCACGTGATGATTTGAAAACACAAAAAATGCTTTGTCTGCATTGCTGACCATTCTTCTTGTCCAAATGCTGTTAGGGTCACAGGAAAACTTAGTTTTCCTTATTTTTGACAGCCTTCTCTGCTCAAGTGCTGCACTATCAAGAGTGATGCTCAGTGCAGTTGTTGGTGGACTGGAAGTGCCACTTTTTGCCTGCTTTTTGCCCTTCCTTCAAACTTATCCTGTTGTGTAGGGCAGGAAAAAGCCAGTCTGAACACTGTCCGAGTACTTAAGTATGTATTCATTCCAGCAGTAATCAAGGATTGCATCTAGGTAACGATGGTGGTTTCTGTGAGTGATCCTTTTTATGGGTAAGATAGCATGGAAGAAGCTTGATGAGGATCTTTCTAATGCCTACTAGCATCCCGTTAAAGCATCCTATTCTGCACAAAATAGGAGTTCAAAGCCAGAAAGGCATCCTGCTCTTAATCCTATACCTACTGCAGAAAGAAATCTTCCAGAAGACCATTTTGTTCTTGTCAGATGAAAGAAATTCAAAATGTTACCTTTTATATCTTATTTGCAGTCACTTCATGATTTCAGGTACATAAATGTTACCTGGCTAATTACTGTTTACAGATAAGAATAAAACTAAAGGTCTCACTCCCTGTTCTGAAAGCATGACTATCCCTTCTCTTCCCCACACCTCCCATCCAAGTTAAATATCTTTCTTTCATGAAATTCTTCCTGACTTAACATTACTGTGACACTAAACACAAGGACTACAGTTGTCATCCTGCTTCAGAGAGTGGGATTTCACATTCTCTCTGTTCTTATACCCCATGTACAGAATGGCATACACTGACCTCCAACTAATTTGGAGCGAGGACTCTCAGCTGTTCAGCCCAGTTTCCCTGCAGTTACGAAGCTCATGTGCGTTTTACTTCCTTGTTTTACAGCATTAATGGAGAAGCAGATGTTGCCTTCCTCCCTGCAAATGCTATATACAGTGAATCATCTTAGCCTCTCTGTAAAATTTCAGCTTAATGGAGTCCTGGCATTTGTGATGAGCTGAGGAACTTAATTTTATAGAACAACCTATTGAACAAGCTGTTCTTGGACATTTCCATCTCAACTAAATGTTAAAAGTATTAAAATTCACATTAGCACAAAAGGAAATTTTGCATGGGTAATCCTTTAATACAGTGTTTTATGGCTCTATTAGCTGCACAGCAGCTGGTGACATGATGAATTTAATCCATTAAAAAATTCAGTAAGAGGTTTAAAAGTCAGATTTTAAAAACATAATCTTGCTGCAAGGAAAGAGAACTTCTCCTCAGGGCCAGAGACATGGTGAGTTCACAGTGTGGCAGGTATACAAAATACACCTGCATGACAGGCTTTCATATGCTTATGGTTTCACACCTAGCAGAGAGCTTATGGTGATGAGAAAGAACTCAGGAGCACACAGGAATTCTTAAAGGAGCGTGTTTAAGAATTGCATCTGCCCAGCTTTCTCTCCATCTCTATTTTTTTCTGTTAAGGGATTTAATAGTGTAGAGTTAAAAGGTTGCCTTTCTACTTCTTATATATGTATTCCAGACAAAGACCATAGCGCAGGAAATATTTATTTCTCTTTTGAAAATTTACTACCTGCCAAAGCCTGATAGAAAATTCCTATGTTTACTACACAAAGAAAAATTACAGATTTCTGAAAAGCCCCTTGTTTTTCTTTTTTTTCCATACAAAGATAGAGGTTAACATGTTTGTTTTATAAATGTGTATAAATACACGATCTTGCCAAGTTCTTATTTTACCATGATATTTAGTAGGCTTTTTGAGCAAACTCCTACAGTCACAAAGACTTAATAAAAATCTGAGCTTCCATTCACTAGTTTTTCTTACAAGTTTCTTTGCAGATGCAAAGAACCACCTGAAAAGATGAATTAAATTCCTACAGGCTTGTAATCTAAAAAGTTAATAAAAAGTACCTAAAAATTAATCATTATTTATTTAAGCTGCGTTATTTTTAGGACATTTTAATTATTTTTGGAGCCCTCTTCCAACACTGCTGGCAGTGTTATTATCATATATGCTTGTTCCTTGCCAGCCTTCTGGAATCAGCCCTTTACGAAATTAGACTGACTAAAATTAATTTTTCTTGTCTGTGCAGTTTCAATAATGATTTCTCAATACAAATATTTCACCAATATCTGCATTTTTCTGGATGACTTATTTTGGCAGGCACAAATACATTCTAGCTTCCCTTCCCAAACATTCACCTTAGCTAGGTTTCCCTGGGGAAACACTGCATGGGCTTTAAATCAGGGTAAGCACATCTCTTTATGTAACCCCACTGGTAATTTTTATTTATTGTACATCTGATTATGATCTATGATGTACTGTTGCAGATCATAAATCAATAAAGGACACTTTAAATAAATAATAAATCAGTTCTTTAACCAATCCAACTACGCCAAGGAAGACTCCACAGTACTTTAGTAACACTGCATTCTAAATTCTTTATCAAGTTTAAGAAAAAGTCCAATGGAATAAATAGCTTTTCTTTTGTGTATGCTACTCCTTCTTCCCTCTGCCTTTGAAAATGGCTGAATTGTAGGTGAGAAAGAACTGTACAGAGACAACGTATTCAGATTGATTGAAAGTAAAACCAAGGAAAACACTTTTTTTGTTCATTATATTTGATATCTAGTGACATAATTTTATTTAATTTTCCTCTAATTTGCTTTGTGTTTCTTACTTTTCGTCTGGGTGCATATAAAAGTAAGCTTCATTATGAAATGAAGATGATAAAAAGAAACTCCTGAAGAAATCTCATTTAGTAAAAAAACCCCACAAAACGCAAAACCTAACAGGAATGTGTGTTCTAATTTCAGCTTGCTAAAGGCATATCTGCATGCTCAGCTGCCTGATGTTGTGCAGTAGCTGTGCCTGTACTCAAAATAAATTCATGACTTGCAGTCTAGGAACATCCAGAGATGAATTCTTAACTGCTATATGTAGATATGCAGAGAGATTTATTCATAGAAAGCCATTATAGTATTCAACTTCCTTTTACCTTGTTTGTGGGGGGATCTCTAATCATGTACTTTCTGATCACTTGAGGACTGTATTTCACTAAATAAAGCTCATGTAGATGCTCCATTTTGCATCTGCTGCACACATGCACTGTACTAGGACAGGCACCATGACAGTGCCATTCTTATATTTTGGAAGCAACTTTGGACATGAAGATATATAGAATGCTGCATTGCAGTGTCCTATTTCCCTCCTGCTTCATGAAGTCTAAACTGGGGGATGTGGGGTGTGTGTGCATGGGGGGATTATGGGGGTCTTAGGGTCCATCCTGGCTCTACAATTGTTTTGCATATACTTTTATGGCTATGCCTGACATTATTTCTCCACTGCTATTGACTGTCTTCTGACTTACTGTCACATCATTCGATGTAAGCTGCCCTCGGTGCAGTGAGTTGGTTGGGTCAGTATGGAAGTGTCTTTACTGATCTAACCTCCAGAGTGTGGAGGTTATTAGGGTGGTATATTTAATAATCACAAAACTTGTACATGGCTGTCCTTAACAAAATCCTGAGATTTTGCAAAGGACAAAGATAATCTAAAAAAAAGGAGAGAGAGATCAAAATAGCTAGCAAAAATCGGTTTAGAAGCACACATACTCCTAAAGATCTCTGCCATGCTTTTCCTTAAAACCTATTTCCAGATAAACTGGTGTGAAGGTTACAACACTAGCTGAGAGAACACATTTTCCTTTGTCCCCCAAAGTGCTCTGGTTGTCTAAAATGTATCAATTTGCATGGCTTTTTTGGTTTCTTGATTATAGTGGTGTACAATGCAATTAACATCTCCAAAAGCACAGAATGAACTTCCTTGAGATGAATGTAATTACCATTGAAATAGAAATCTAAATTCAAACTATTTAAAATCACCATATACACTGCAACTAGTAAAGAGAGAAATAACTTATTTGCCCATTTAGAATCATGAAATGTGTTATAACATATACTTAGCAATACCTTATACTTAAAATTAGATTTATCAGAGTAGCATTGACTGGCAAACTTGATTCCTTTTTTGTTGTTACAGTGTATATCACAGATGGCTGATTTATAGATATTCAAATAGCTGACTGTATTTCACACTTTCAGTACAAATGATTTTTAAAATAAGATCTTGATGCAGGGAACAAAAACTAAAGAAAGATTTAGAACAGCAAGAATAATACATTCATAGAATGATTTGCATATATATATAATATATACATGCAGACACATACAACATAAATGCTTTGCATTTTAGAATTGTGAAAACTGGATAAAACATCAATTAATAAAACTGCACATCATATCTCTGAAGTAGACATTGTTATTGCACTCATATAAATAACAGGAAAGAGCTTATCAAATGTAAATGGGTGGTTCTTAATGTTTTTATTATTGAAACACACAGTTTAAAGTGTTTACTGTGTAGCATAAAAGTATGTGCCTATAGGCAATTTCTGAAAGCATGCATTCTACTTACAATAATAAAATATTACATCCTTTATTTTGCTACTGTAAACTGCCTGATATGGAGAGGAGCATTTTAAAGACTTCTAATACCTCTTATTTGATGTCAGTTAACTTTCTTCTAAGTTTAGATTGTGCATTCTTTTGAATCTTTGATTTGAATCGTGTTTGAATTTAGCACGACAGATTTGTCTGTTCGGCAACTCCATTTTGTGTAAAAACTGCAAGAATATTGTGATATAAATTAGTGCTACAATTTCCTCTATCATTTGTTTGTCATTTAGCCAGTTATTGAAAAATGTTTCTAACTTTAAGAACACCTACTGTCCCTATAAAATTTACATAAAAACAAGGTAATGGATTTTATTTGACAGAAGTCATTGGCTGAGGAACCTCTGTGGACTGCATTAAAAGAAGAACTCTGGAAGGTGCGACAAAGATGACTATTCATACTACTTTGTGCTAGCAGCTTCTCAAGTGGACCAGGAACAAAAAAAAACCAAAAAATGACTAAAAAAATAAAATCATGTAATAAAAATCCCAAACTGCCTAGAAAAGACAATTTTATTAGTATGTGGTCCAAAGTAGTCTAGTCTTATACAGGAAGACATCTCAGCAATGGGATGCCTTTATTATCTGCTTCTAATTTGTGATGTCATTTTGATGTAAAATTAATATAAGCTATATTTTAAACAGTGAAGAAGTGCAAAAAGTCACATATGGAAGAAGAAACAGGGCTTAAGAATTTTTAAAATTACCATATTTCTTTTAATTTCATCATCTCAGATAAAAAGTTAAGTATGTGCAACCATCATATGAAAATTTAACAGCACCTGCACATTGCCTCAGCTCTTAATTGAATTCTTTGCTGCAGATGTCCAAACATGTAACAGTGCCAGGAATATGGGTTTTTTTCAACTTCACGACCACTTGGAAGGCAACAGGTATTCTTTGTAAGTTTTGGTTGTCTTCCCTAGAACCACCAACTTCAAAGACCACTAAGCAACTACGACGGGCACAGACACATGCTTCCTGCATTTATGAACGACAGACTGACAAGAATACGTTTCCATAATGTCTGTTTCCTGCTGTTTCACTTCCAGATAAGAGGAGAGGTGGTGATCAGTGATTTTAATAGCCCTTTTGTCCATGCCCCATCACAAATAACAGTACTTGGAGTCCTGCAGTATAAGCAGGAGTGCGTGGGAGGTAGGTGCTAGTTTTGCCATCTGTAAAATTAGGATGTTAATATTTTGCAATAACACCATTTTATAATGATGAAACAATCATTTCTTGAAGTGTTTTTAAAAGAGATAAAGAGGCTATAAAAGTATTCATTGCTGTTACTAAACAAGAGCTCTGAGGTGAGCAACTTCCACACACATTATGCCAAAAACATTTAGCAACAACTTACCTATGGGAGCTGGAAGAATATGATTCATAAAAAAGGCATGGAAATATGACAGCTAAGAGAGACTCTAAAAAGCTGTTTTACTTTGTGAAGAACCACAAACCATCAGTGATAAAAAGGGTCTTTTAAGATGTCAAGAAAGGCCAGTAATGTGTTGCAGGGAAAGAAGAACCATCCTGGAAATGGTTCAAAAAAGAGAATGTGGAATCTCCCACCTGTGAAGGGACAAACAAAGCAAGCAGTGGGAAAAATGAGAGCTGACGCATGTCATATATGAAGAAGACAGAGTGGATAACAAGAACTGACATGTGGGGAGATGCCTTTGTCAAATTGCCAGGAGTTCCAGAGCTGGTGACACCTTGCTGAAGGCAGATGAGGTTGGGAAAGATGAATGCACCACGCCACCTTTCAAAGGTCAAGACTTTGCAACGGCATCGATGAAACACTGCCAGAGCTGCCACACAATCTAGGTAGGGAAAGAAAGCTTTCATTCCTTCCTGCAACACAAAAATTGAAGGGAAATCTAATAATTAGCCTATTACAGGATAGTCAATCATTTAACTACTGAAAATCAGGGGAGACATATTCTAATCTCATTCCACTTGAGAAATCCTGTTGCCTTTATTGGCAGAATTTGTGCCACTGATGGGAAATCTCTCATTCTGACTTCAAAAGCAGTTGTTCTCTGGCGGCCTGATTCATTAAGTTAATGGGACACTTTCTCTTGAGTCCTCTGAGAATAAGATCTGTGCACTGATAAATCTCAGTAGTTTCAAAAGTTCATCTAATCAAAGGTGATCTGAATGTCTTCCATCCAATTACTGCACCAAAGACAATCAGTTTCATAATACTTCCAGATACTGCTTTTTCAGCTGGGCCCATCAAGCCAGGAAAACCAGTTCCTTGCACTTTACTGTACACCTATATCCTTGCCTATATCTCCTGACAACCCAGAGAGAAAAAGGGCTGGATTGGGGGGGATGGGGAAGAGTGGAACAGTCTCTGTTATGCCAGCACAAAGAAGTGAGCTTAAGAGTTTATGAAAGATTCAGAATTTGATGTCTTTTTTTTTCAAACCACTACAATCATTCCTGGATTTTCAACCACAAAGTCCATAATCCCTTTCTGTGAATATTCCATATTTTCTTCTCTTCCATGGCATCTTTGTCCCAGACACAGGTCCAGTGCTTCCTTGCCACTCTTTCCTCACATTTTTTACCTTCTTATCCTTCATGCCCACTTGTTTTTCCTAAATAACTAATATATGGAGCAGTTTCTTCTGTTTGTTAATTTTCTTCCATTATCAGGGATGCTGTGTCTTTTGTGCCCTTACACTACCCATGACTGCCATATTTAGACAGCTACACATATCTGAGGCACCCTCTCTTGACTGCAAAAATGTCAAAGTGATCTTTGCTTCTAATACACAATAATTCATTGTCCTTACATTCCAAACTATGACCAAGACACTACATTTTGCTATGTCTTTTATGACGTTTAATGTACTCACGTGATATTCAGGAAAGGTCTTGCAATAAAAGCAGTAATCCCCATTTCACCAATGGAAATTCAGTCAGGAAAACCCACCTGCTTTGTACTTCCCTAGCCCTGGTGATTAGATTATATTATGTTAATGGCAGTGCAGGGGAGAATAGGTTAGCTGAGACTGATATATAAGCAGTCTCACTGTTTGTAGGAACTCAATGCAGACTTCATGGCTCCTTGTCACGCTGCTTTGGATTGCTTGTCTTTATCTGCAGCACTGGGCAGCTCTGATTTTCTCGAGAGGCACTGGAAACTAGCCAGCGCACATTGGAAACGAGTGCTGCACAAAAACAAAGGGAAGGTGCTTTGCTTGTCAAATTTGGCTGTTCTGATTGCAAAGTGTTGGTGGGGGCGAAGAAGGCTGTACAAAAGATGGGGTAAAAAACCATCATACTGCACTGATCTCCTTCAGCACTGACTGACTGCTAATCTTTCCCATTTCAGTGCACCTGATGGAGATGAGAGATGGAACAGCTGAACTAGTCTCAGTTACAATGGGTGACCTCACTAGGGTCATGTGTTTGGTCTGAGTAATTGTCAATGTGTTAACAAGACCTGCATTTAAAGGAAGAGAGAACAAAAGAGGTAAATAGCCAAAATTTATCTGCCTATACTATCCATTCTTACTAGGGACCAACTAGAGCAAATGTTCCTAATTCCATCAAGGGCATTTCTTCCATTTAATGAGCACATAGGAAAGAGAGACATTGTTCAAGTACAAGGGTTCGGTTTGCAGCAAGCCACAAATCACATTTCATTTATCAGGCCTACAGATGACAGGATATCATCAAATCCCTGGAGAGTCATATTCATTAAAAAGAAATCTTAAGTAATTACAACAATTAATTGACTTGAAACAGTTTCGGGTGGAGAAGGTTTACATAATTCATTTGCCAGACAAAACAAGCCTTATGAAGTCAAGGCAACATATTATTTAGAAGCATCCTCCCCTTCCTGTCATCTTGAAAAGCACAGGACAACACCAAACACCTGGAGACAATTGAAATGGGCAAACAAATAAACAAAAGACAGGAAAAGAGCCTCAACTTTTATAACTTTATCAAAGGGATAATATTTCACTGACTTGCTCTGATCATTACTCAGAAACCTGAGAATACAAAACATTCTCCCATTTCTCCTTGTTTATTCTAAATAGGCAGAGGATTTCTAAGGATTAATTATGTAATAATAAAATTTGAAAACTAGTAAATCACTTCACACAGCCTCTGTACAATGCAAACATCATGTGTGTCTAGTTGCAAATTTATCCTGAAGTTTCCTCCTGGCTGTAAAATGTGCAGACTTATTTTGTTGCTTCCTGTTGACTGATTCTGAATTTCTAGATATCAGAATGCCATTCTCATGCCCATACTATGAATAAAAAGAAATATTCCTCAGATGAAACCTATTATGCTATCCAGTATTTTAGAGTGTTCCCTAACCTGCCTGTTTCCCAGTTTTACTCCTTGCTTTATATTCATTTTACACAGAGACAGAGGTTTTTCTGTTCCATGTGTCTTTAATCTCTAATACAGTATGGTATTAATCCATGAGTAGGACCTCTAGGTGTTACAGCAAACAGGTATGACACTGAGATTTCCACAGTAACTCCAACTTCTTGAGCTGAGAGAAGTTCTCTAAGTGCTCAGACCGGTTTTAAATATGTTACTATTTCTATTGGTGGTCCCAGTTGGTTTCCACTTCTCTGCACATACATATCACTATCTTTGGGGAAATAAAGGAAAAGAATAGTCATGATTCACAAAATGTATTTGCCAAAATAACAGTCACAGAAAAGCAAGTGCCAGAAATACTCTGGGATGGTTATGGAAGCATTTAGATTCAATATGTAGGTATACAATTTATTTATCATATAGCTTCACTTGAAGAATAAGGCAAATATTATTATAAGGCTTAAAAACTAGTTTCCCACATCATTAACTTAGAAAAATCTGCCGCTCTACCTAAAAATAAGGAAATGCTTGATTCAAATGAGTAGTGATATGCAGTGTCAGTGTCAGGTTGACAAAAAACAATGCCCATATATGACAAGGAACAATGCCATTTTTTTAAAACCTGACAGTTAAAGATCATTTTTCTTTGTGAGTTTCTGGCCTCTACCATCAGCCTGCTATGTCCTGTCACTAACAAAGATCCTTGTCTCATTTCAAAGCTCACCCCATGATGTCTCCAGGAATGAAAAAAAAAAATAATCCTTGTTTCTGGTAATGCTGTACAGTGGGAGAACAAATAACGAATTTCCCATATTTTCTGGCTATCTATAATTTCAGGATATTAATTTCAGATATAGTCTGTCTAATTTCCAGATATTCTGATTATTTTGCAAGTCCTCATTGCCTTCCTTTGAAGAGTTTGGTCTGCCTGCCATGGTGGAAGGGCCTACACATTTATGATTTTTAATATGGCGTGTTTTCCAAATGTACAAACATATAATCCTAAAACCCCTGTCTTACGTGAATTCCATCCCTCTGATAAAATGCAAGAAGTGCAAATAATTTTGTTTTTCTTAACTAGTAATCAGTCTATATCCATCAAAACAAGGCAGCATAGAAGGCTTACATTTGCCTCAAATTTCTATATGCTTTGGAGGTTTAATTTGCAATTCACAAAGACTGAGTATGACTTTGGTTTTACTCATACAATCAAAGCAGGGTTTTCTATACAAGCATTGTGTTTTCCTGTGATTCTGACCATAGCAGGCAGTGTAAAAAAAGAACAGAACATATCAAAGCACTGTATATGCTATTTCATAAAAGACTGAGGCAACCAACCCATCACAAATAAGACATCGTGACTGCAGCAATGATTAATGAGATGCTAAGTGCAAGTAGAAAAAAGTATTTTCTGCCTAAGCATACAATCAGAACATTCTGCAAATTTTTTCAGTAGTGCACACAGTTCACATGTGCTGGAGCCTACATAGCAGAAGAGACACATTTAAGCAGCACAGATAAGCCACATACTAAATTTCAGAACATTACAAATGCAGACAACCTCAAAAGAAACCCTACTAAACTGTCGACTGGGATAGCAAGCAAAGTAAAAACCTTACCAACACGAGAAAACTGGAGCTTGATGGCTGATTGCAGATCATGACCAGAGCTGGGGCCAATTCCTGCCACAGTTCCCACCAAGGCAGGTCCCACTGAGAACATCAAGGTACATCTCAGCACAGGCCATGCCCTGGCAGATCCTGAGCTTTTGCCTGCCAGAACCTACTTTAAAAAAGAAACTCTGCCCTACGCCTTTAAACTATCTCATCTTTGGAGTCTAAATCCAGATACCACTTGGAGGGGAGAAAAGGCTCAGTCCTTGTGTCTCCCTGACCTCCAGGCCTGGGGCTGTGCACCCACTGTGACTCCAAGAGACACTCCCAAGACAGACACTCACCTAAGGGGGCTGCTACATTCCTCACAGCCCCCCTGGAGCCACCTCTCTCCTTGGGCACCTGCGGGGGGCAGGAGTGTGGCTCAGGGAGATGTGGCTGCACCTGGGGTATTTCCTCTTGCCGGTTTATTTCCCCAAGGCAGCCTCAGCGCCCATGGCACTACCCTGCACAGCATGCCTGCGCCGACCAGGCCACGCCACCACGGTTCTAAGGGGGCTGTGATGGAGACCGAGTCCTGCCTGCACTGATGCAGGGAACCACAGGACTGCACCACCCTCCTGCCATAATATTTTTTGCCTTTTCTTGTTAAGAAAGAATTTAGCAGAGTGGGTTTAAGCCCCAAGCCCCCAGATACTTTCACCTCTCACCCTGTCCTTACTCCTCAGAGAGCCGCCTCTCGCTGCTGCTGGTTCCTCCGCAGGCCTCCACTGCTGCTATTGACAAGACCCATGGCAGATCCAGGATTTGGGCTGGCTTAGGTGGTGGGACAGGGCTCTTCCTCACAGCCGCCACCGTGCTTTGCCCCTCACAAATAGGCATGGGAACCTGGGCAGGCTGCAGCTCTCCGATGGAGGGAGCTTCTTCCCGCCACCTCGCAGCTCCCACGCTCACAGCCACACGGGCCTGTTGTCGCATGCGTCCTTGTGAACTTGAGAAAAATTTGTGGGTGTGGCTGTGAGGAAATGAATGGACTAACTGTCCCTTTATTACAGTGTTAGTTTATTCAAATTTCTGGTTTTTTTTTTCCCCTCTCCAAAGCCCATGAAGTAGAAAGATCATTGTTAAAGAACTATACTGATTTTTTAATACACGCTTTGCTTAATTTTAGAAAACAAGGAGGCAGTGTCTTAACTGGTGTGATCCAGCCTCTTCAGTCACACAGGTGCAGATCAAATGAAACCCAGAGCAGCAAAGGCCTTTGCTTTGTCTAATTGGTTATTGCTGGGCGATGCTGCTGGTAAGTGTTTATCTACACTGTCTGTGAAAGGGATAAAATCCATTTTGTGTCTGTATAATTGCATTCATCAGGTACAGTTTGACCTCAGGAGACAGTCCCTCTATAGCCTTCCCTACTTCTTTTTCTTCTCAATTCTTTCAATTTTTGAGTTACGACATTCACAAATTAAAATGAAGGAAACCAGAGCAGCACTTCTTTGGAGGCTTCAGTTTTAAAACAAAACAAAAGAGAAAAAAGGCCCAGAACAGAAAATAACTTTATTTTTGCAGAGAAAACTCAAGGTCAGCAGCCATTTCAGAAGGTTTATGGAAAAACACAACAATTCTAGACCGTGGATTCAAAAGTAGTTTAACTCCCATTGAAAGGGTGTGGGACAAATTCCTCCCTTGTTGAGGAGACAAAGAGGTTTGAAAAATGTATGTAAGTCAAAGAACACAGCAAATCAAAGTAATAAAAAAAGAGGAAAATAACTTCTTGGTGTAAGTCACCTTTGCCAAGCATATAACCATGACAGAAGGGGCAGCTTTTCAAGTGGTGTAAATCATTGTCACTCTGTTGACCTCAGTAAAGTTGCTCTGTCAAGGGATATGACCCTCTTGGTAGTTCTTCTCAAAGCACAACAATAATAACTGAAAACGTAGAAAATTACCTAGAGTTTTTCACATTTTTAATATTGTGCTTCGTAAATTCAAAATCCATGGAACTCAATAGGAGATTTTAATTGAATCTATTGGTTTTGGATTGTCGTGCTCCAACTAAGCATGAGTCCACAGCCATGTTACAAACCCTAAAAAAACGGTGTTTGCAATGGAATTGCTGACAGATCCTTAACCATAGTGGTGCTAGCGGGAGTCACTATAATATTGTAAATAAGGTGAATAGGCTCTTCTTATCTCATTTCACAGCTGAGCAGTGTATTGCCAGATAAATCAAATCAGGGTAAACGGTTTCATCTAATAAACTGGGTCAACATATAATGTATTTTTCAGGTTTGCACTTTCATTGATTCTCATTTGATTCAAGAAGAGATATTTCAGTTTGTGTTTACAACATTTTAAAATATCTCTTTTGCCCCTTCTCTAGAGAACAAGCAAGCAAGAGAGAGACTATGCAAGCTGGTAGCATCACAATAATGTCAAGTTTTCTGTTTTCTGTAAGTTCTACTTTCCATTTTTATGCATCTAGGAGAGAGGGGGGCAGGGAATGAGGGAGTTACTATCTCATATCTGCATTTTCTCAATAGTGTTTTAGTGATGTTTGCTAATGTATCATTCATTAACCATCAGCCACTATAAAAAACATAATCTATCTCACAAAGTGGACATTATTATCGCATTAAATCATTTCACAATATACCTGAACGGTTCCACATGAGGGGCCTGGCCTGACGGAGCTCAAATGCCTTGGGGGCAAACTCTTCAGTAGTAATGAGATACGAGGTCTGTCTGTGATGAATATGATATTACTCGTGTCAGTGGCTGTGGACTGCACCCAGAATATTTCTTCTTACAGGTTTTTTTTTTTTTTCCCTATTGCAAAGGAACTCAGGCAAAGCACTATTAACCCAGTAAATGAAGCTCTAAAGATCACAGAGTGTGCCCATTAGTCGACAAGATTGTGACTAATCCAATTTTTCTTGCAGGGAGCAATTCTAATGCTTCTGTAACATCTCGGGATGGCAGGGCCTGCATTACTGATGAAGCTGGATATTTTTTCTTCTACCTTTTTCTTCACTGAAGAACAATTATTGCACTTACTTATTTCACTGCTTCTTCCCCCTCCCCCACATTTTTCCTCTGACTACTTCTGCCCTGATGACCTCTTTGAAGATGGTTAAAATAATATTCCAGGCTGATAGAAGAACCAGAAAGGGTGACTGTGAATGAGGCTAAAAAAGATACCCCTTGTGTTTATAGGAGTGTAGACAGAAAATGTGCTTGTTCAATGCAGAAAAAAAAAAAGTATTAGGTTCCCTCAAAACAAGAAGAAAAAGGACCTAGAACACTTTGTTACCAGTCACCACTAATGGCACGCTGTCTTAAATTGTCCCAGAGTTGAAAGAGAATGTCATCTTGCTTCTACTTACTCTGGTAAAAGCATTGACTATTATTCTCTGTGTGACAGCATTAAACATCAGGGACAGTAAAATCCTGGTTTTCTGATTTATTTATTGACAATGATGGAATTTTATTCTAATATAAAGTGCCACTGAGGACAGGCTGGGGCAATTTCATTTAGATATAACCTCAAAAAATGTTCTACAATAGTAAAAAATTACTAAATTCTGATGGCTTACATATGTATGTTTTACAGATTGATTTTTCTGTGTTAGGAAGCAAATCTTAAATTCACCTGTTCAAAGATGCAAAAGATGCTAAACACAAAAAGAGTTCTGTTCTTATGGGTAGGGAACAATGCAATAAATTTGAGGAAGAATGGATTAAGGCCAGTTTACTGTACCTTCATTTGCAGAGTTGCAACATGGGAAGAAGCTCAGGGATAGAAAATAAGTCAGGGAATTCTGCACCTAATTGCTTCAATCTTTGATTGAAGGAAGTTACCGTTCTCATAAATCAGCTGCAAGCCTGTGAATTTTGATAGTGGTTATATTCAGTGTTTCATGCTAAATATCTCTTGTGTATCTCCCCTGCAAAACTATTTTGTTGGGTTCCACACTTAAAGTTTGTCCAACATTAAGAGCAGCTGAGCTAGAACTCTACCTCTCTCAACAGCTGCTGTTCAATTTTTGTTATTTTATTACAGTGTCTCACACTGTGGCTGTATCTCTGTGGGAAATACTGTCTCTTCAACATATCACAGGTAGTCCAAATTCTGGAAGCAGAAACACATTTTTCACAACATATTTCTGCTTCTAACTGAAACCAGAATCCGGAGCTGCACATGAAGAAGAAAGAAAGATATAAGGTTTCAGACTATGGCTTTTATTCTCTTTTCTAGAGCCACAGGTTGTGGTGAGGAGTCTGTTAATAGTCAGTAACAATTCTGCAGTGGCTCACAAGTTTGTTATGAAATATCTGGAGAATATCACGACATGATTTGAGCAAAAGTCCTTGAAGAGCTGGTGCTAATCAACATGAGGAGAGTCATAAAGGAAGTGAGAGACTAAGACCAGCATTTGCTAATATTTGTAACAGTGTAAATGTAGCAAATAGAAAAGAAAAGGGTAGAAGATTTGAAGATATCCAAACCACCTAGATGTCTGGGCCATTAAATAGAAATACATGTTAATTTAGAGAAATAGAATAAAGTTAGAGATGCAAAGAATCAGAGAGAAAGTCAAAGAATCAGATGTGGGAGTATTTATTACGTAGAACAGTCGAGACAAAGGAAAGGTTAAAGGCATGAAATATCTTTGATGCTATCAGACCAGCTGAAATACTAAAACCTGGCAATGCAGACAGTGGCTTTCATCAACAGGAAATGGAACACAAAAAGGAAATGCCATTACTGCCTTTAGGAAGCTATAGTTTAGTTTCACAGAGAACAATCACATTTAATTTGAGGCCCTATTTATCATTCAACAAGAAAGCAAACCATGAAGTCTGCAGTGTTTTGTTATGCAGTTAGGAAAGAATGTAGCAAAAATATGCATTTTGTAACAAATCCCCCCGTCAGGGCTTAGCCTAAGTAAATTAGGTATATTTTGAACTCTTCTTTAATTACCTGTGTAGTCTGGAAAATCTGTTTCTCCGGTTTGAGATTACAGGGAGGTTTAAGGTAGGTGCTACTGAGATGCATACATTATGTATAACCAATACCAATAGCTGAAGTTAGAGAATGAAGCCCTCCAAGTCCACTCCAAGTCAGCAACCAAACTGCTTTTGGACCCACTGAGCCAAGATTTCATAGGCAGATTCATTTTGGCATCTGTCAATGCATCCATCTAATTCTGTTGCTCTTGGACATTCTCCGAAACAACCAAAAGACAACCCACCCCATGATGCCAGGGAATGATATGCAGAATCAGGGTATTGCCATGCACTTTCCAGAACAGATTAGCCAGGAACTTGGCCAAATGTGTCTTACATGCCTTTCCTGACAGATGCACACATGTAGTATTGAAAAGGAGTCTGCAAGACAGGGAGCACTTGTGCTTGTGACTGAAGTGATTAAGTATGCAGGTGTTTGTTGGATTAGGTCTTTAAAGAGGATCTAGCCTAACAGCTGTAACTGTTACGGATGTAACTCATGAATCAAATGGAATTAGTTGATGTATGATAATGTTACAACACTGGCAGAAGAGAGGTACTTATTTTTGCCTTTGAAGCGATAACAAACATCATAAATTTTAATGTCAACTTTAGCTATTATTATCTCAGCAATTTAATTTTATTTAAATAATTTCATCTTTTTTTTTTTTTTTTTTCTGTTTGGATTTTTGTCAAAATCCACCTTTGACTTTCTTTCAAATAACCGAATCTGGTAAGCTGTCAGCTGGCTTGTGTGAGGCTGCAGCAAAACTGCTGTTGACTTCAATGGTATCAGGTTTTCACTCGCAGCTTCCAGCGTGGTTTGAATTGACATGCAAATCCAAATTCAGCTATAAGATGACAGAAATAGGATTTTTTCAGCCTACAGATTGCTAAACTGCCCAAAGCATGCTACTTTCTTACATATATGTCTATAAAAACATTTTGAGAACCTTTGTTGTGCCTGGGTAATTCCAGCAGTGGTAGAATCTGAGAACAGTCCTTGCAGAAAGTGTTTCTTACAATATATATAATTGAAAATCAAAGCCTTAAAAGCTGTTTTGGTGGTGGGTCATCAAAACTTGACCAATGGCAGAATTCAATGATTGTGAAGTGGATTTTTTCCTCTGGAGTTTTTATTATGATACTTGATCCCTGGTGTCATTTTGCTGTATCAAAACCTATTGAGTTTTTTCTCTTAAATTTCAAGAGAACTGCTGCAACTCACTTTAATATTGACTCCTAAGCATAATTTTACATTTCACATGTCCAAGTCTTGAAATACTTTCTTGATAGTTAAATTGGCAGCAAAATCCAGCCACTGCAGAGTCCCGAACAGAACCTAAGGGCTCACTGCACTACTAATTCTACTTGGACATTAAACTAGTCGGTATTGAATTGTACTGGTAGCAATTTTACTACTGCAGAATGTTATTTTAATGCTTCTAAAAAAGCCACAAGTATTTGGGGATAAACTATATCCCAGCTATTGAGGTACAAGAGTGTTCCTAAAGATGGTTCTTAGGCAAACTTGGAGATGGGAATTAAAGCTGGGCAGCACTAAGGCTAAATAGCTCCATCTGCCACCGTGTATCTCAACTAACATTTTTCAGGCGACATTGTTAGGGCATCCATCCTAGAAATAAAGTGTTGCATAGGCAACTGGAGCTTTTCAGGCTTTTTTGAATTGGCCTGGTAACAGCATAGCTACACTTATTGCTACAGGTAAGTGGGTGTACAGAATTGTTGTGCTTTAGCCTCAGCAGCATTAAGTAATCTATTTCAGAAGCTACACTCAAGAAAAAGCACAAAACTAGGGTATTTCCCACTTGACTTCAGTGGGAATCTTTTTTTTCTTCCCCTAAAAAGAAAGACACACTGTATTTTGTTACCTAATATTGAAAAGGGCACTTCACTTCTGTTAGAGGCATTGGAAGTTGGAACAGGAGTCACAGGACAGCAGGCGGAAGGGAATATTTAGGAAGAGTATTACCCAGAGAACAGGCAAATGGCTTTTCAGATGTTATGGCCACTTGAAAATGATCATAAAGGAAGAGAAAACAGGTATATAAGAGGAAAGCAGCCGAACGTACGGGATGCAGTTGTGCTAAACTAGTGGGAGCTTCATCCCTTTTTTCAGGAATAACTACAGTTCTTTCAGTGTCATCTCAAAAAATGATTGAGTGAAGTTTGTGCCTGATTCTGACAGGGCTAATAGGAAAAGAGGCGAGCAACATATTTTTAAATGACAGTACAGTAAGCGGAAGTGGATCTGCTCGTGTAGTAATGCTCTATTAATTAAGATCATCAGGAGGCATTAAGAAGGAGAAGTGGAAGAGACGGAAATGTTTAAAAAAATTATTCAAGATATTATTTATGAGCTCTATTTCTAGGACTGTAGCTAGTGTGGTACCTCTCTCAAAAATAAATGATGGAGACTGATGCTGCATAATGGGACAATTTACAAATAGAAATGAAAGAAATGTTTATAATTTTGACCTTCGTGACTCCAGTAAGATCGGTCCTTTGCTGGTTTAATATTGTTTCACAGTTTGTGCTGTTAAATCAAAAGGTTATCTATAATACATCTGGCACTATTAATGCAAAGGATCAGGGGTATTCAACAGACATTTATTCATTATTAATATAGATAATAAAGGATCATTTATGAGGTTACAGATGAGATTTTTATCATCAAAAGCTTAAAAAGGGAAATGTATTTTTGCTCTAGGACAGAGATGAAAAGAGTCAGTAATGGGAAATATAAGAGTCAACATGAAACTGTAAAATTCGTTCTTTTCCTGAAGACAGCCAAGACTTGATGGCAATGAATGAAAAACAAAATAAAATCAAATGTTTTTGCTGTAAAACTGCTTTATTGACAGGGAGGGGCTTTCAGTGGCAATGTGGTTTGCTCTGTTTTTCTCCTTCAGCATGACAGTTGCGATGTTTTTCCCTCATGCACCTAGGCTTTCCAATGCCTTTTAAGAAGACCTAGAGTGGGAGAACATATCTGTGTCTCAAGAACTTCTGGAAGCTGTTTGAAATTGAACTTGACAAGAGTGGAAGTCACAGCTCTAAGAACCCTTCATTTTTGGGTGCAGACATCACACTCATATGTCTGTGCCATAAGGCGGTACAATTGCAATTAGTAGCAGAAGGATGTGCACATGTGAAACAGGAGTAGCAACATGAGTAAAATGTTGAATTTTTTGCTGTCTTGCAGTTGCTGGTATTACAGAGGTAGAACAACCCCCTAGTGCTACTGAGGAGGCTTATGAAGTGACAGAACTTGATTCATTGAACCAGTGGAGATTTCTTAATATCACAGGACCCACAACATTTGTGGAGAGTGCCCCCTGCATTCCCAAGACTGCAGTTGCCTTATGAAGTATTGCCTGTATGAATGGCGAATGCCAGGATATTCAGAGTTAAGGCTAAAACTCTCTCCTCGTTTCACCTATCAGGCTTATCTAGGGCAGTTGCTTGAATCAGCTTCTAGGGTTCTCAGAACATTCAATTATCTTGCTTCCCATATGATCTGCAATACCCAAGGGTGCATTTGGAATTTGATGAAGTTGTTTCTGATCTGAGGGTATGGACTGACCAGTCTGAGATGACCTCAAATCCTCACTAGGAACAGCGGTAGTAGTAAAATAGAAAGAGTTGCATTGAAAATTAATTTCATTACTTAGACACTGGCTTTGCATTGGAGTTTGGGTACAATTCTGAAAACCCTCATTTGCAATCCCATTTTCCCTTGTTTTCTTTGGCCTTTTTCATACCAGAAAAAAAGAGTCCACATTCCCTTTATTATTTGTGGGATCTTACAGAAATTGTGTAGCCTTTCCTCAATCAAGGAGATGAATCCTGGCAGGCATTATAGAAATGAGCAAATTTGAGTTATGAGATCCAAAGTGTTTTGCTTGTTTGTTAAGTTTCTGCCTTTTTGCTCATAATCTCATTGAAAAAAAATTCTGAGGATGTGGAAAACCAGCCCTTTTTGAAATTTGATCCAATAGAGAAAAACCCAGAGCATCATTATCTGGATGTGAAAACTGGATCCACTTTCCCCTTCCTCTAAACCAAATAGGATTTGAATATTTTAGAGTTGAAATTGTGAATAACACTTGAATATAAAATAAATATTTCATAAGCAAACAAATTAATTTTCCCTGAAGGTGGAGAAGGGAGAATAATCCCTGGATGGGTTTGAGAACTCAGATTCTTCATCACTTGTCAGAATTTGTTGCAACATGATGTATCACAGGGGGTCAATGAGAAATGGAGCAGAGCACAATGGGAATTTCCTTGTTGAACTTTCTTTCTTTTAGCTGGCATTCCAGCCTCTAACTCAAGCATGATGACAGTTAAGCCCTGACTAATCTAGCAGAGCCTTATAAGTTACCTCCCCAGCTTCCATTTCAGCCTTCTATAGATACTACTGTTATCACAATGAGTTAGCAGGATTTAATTTGCACGTGTCTCACTCAGCTGCTTTCCTGCAAAGTCCCCTGAACTGAGTTACTGGTCTGAGTTGCTGGAAAAGCAGCTGTAGGGTGACCACTCTTCAGGCTCTTATGTGGGATTTTTAATCCTTACACAACTTGTAAAATCTTGTAAGATTGGACCTCCTTGGATACATGACACTGAACAAAAGGACTGTAAACAAACATTTGGCTGCAGGACATCCCTGGTATTGCAGATGAGTTTTAACTTTTGATTATCCATCAGAGTTTAGACAGAAAATGGAGCATTTTGAATAACAAGCCAATTTAGACAGTTCATCAAGTTTTATAAGTTCCTTCTCCTTTCTCACCTCATGTCTCTAACAGGAATAGATTAATATATTACAGAAAGTCATTGTTAGTCCCAGGCGCAGCATATTCTGCCAATGAACAGCTACTTATCTAATTAAAGAAATCACCTTAGCAACATCTGTAGTCACTCCTGGATGCTGATGGAGACCTGTGAACATGCACTGATGACCCTCAAGCTGCAGAAGCCATGAGAGGGCATCAGAAGGACAAAGAGGCAAAGCAGCTGGCAAGCTTGAGAACAATGTGGGCTAATGTTTTAGCTGGGCAGTACCCTGTACTTCAGTCACAAAAGATTAAATCCTACCTGACATGCAATACAGATGCCAAAGTCTTTTCTGTCAAAGAAGCTTCTTAAAATTCATGGGAAGCAATCAGAAAGACTTCATATGTGTAGAAAGTGAGGAGAAAGTGATTGATAATTCAGGCAAATACATACCTGCCCAAGTCATTAACATGAGGGAGGGAGAAAGGATACCATGGTTCACAAAGAAAATGTGGTTTATAGAAATATCTCTGAAAGCAGTCAGCTAATTAAAGGCCTGAAACAGGAAAGTATTACTCACATGAGTAGTCAAAATGGTAATCAAACCACCATTGTAAGGACAACTCATGAGTAAAGGTTTGCTGTCAAGACCTGAATGAAGCAAATGCGTGAAAAGTCTGCACTGATGATTAAATCCTGTGCTTGTTAAAATGTAATAATTCCAGTGACAGGGAAGAGATTTGATTAGTGTGCTTGGACAGGAAGGCATTATTATGGGGGAGTGATTTATAGTATAGAGAGGCAAAAATTTGCAGATATTTTGTACATGTTCAAACAGAATCCAAGGATATTTTTTTTCACAAAGTAAGGCCTTGTGCAATTAAAAGCATTCTTTGATTTTACTGAAGTGGATGCGTATTTCTACTGGTTTCTAGTAAAAAAAATACTTTTCTAGTTCGTAAATGTTGGGTTGGTGGTTTGATCAATTTATTTTCCATTTTAAACAAAGTTCAAAAGGACTTTGCTCTTGAATAACTGAGACTCTGCGCAGATAGGTGGCATAAAATCTGTGTCAGAGTTACTTCTTGTGCTGTAGATCATGAGGAATAATAGTACCTGATAATTGAGTGTACATTTCATGAAAAATCAAATATAGTCCACTTGAATCACTGGGAATCTTTCTGCTGGTGTGGTAGACTTTTCTCCAAGTCAGCAGATCTACTAGATCTTCAGAGAGTATTTTTCTTCTACATTTGAATGCAAATTAATAAGGATTTACTCTATTATGGGATCACTGAGAAAAAGAAATAGAGCTGCTGTGACTGGCTTGAGAGTTCTCCCATGGCTTGGGCAGCATGTCACCCTCTCAGCTAATATAAATTTGCACGTTTCCACAGCCTTGAGTGCAGCAGTGATGGTAAATACCAGCTGAGGCTCAGGGGCAGCTGCATTCTTGGAAGCTGGCCTCCAGTTGCTTCTTCCAATGAGCAAGTAACTTTTCACCAGTGCTCTCATTCCATGCTTGTTCACTAACAATAAGTATAAAACCTTTGTCTAGAGGTCTGGGGGCCCTGGGACATTACTTGGAAGTAAAAATAATGAATGTCCCTGTAATTACCCATGAGACTGCATCTTGAGCACTGTGTCCAGTTTTGGTCTTCCCACTACAAAAAGGACATTGTCATACTGACACGAGTTCAGTCCAGGGCCAATGAGATGGTTGGAGGTGGAAACACAGGATATATGAGGAGCGGCTGAGGAATTCACTAGGTGATTTCACTTGGAAAGAGGCAGTTTGGGGTGCGTTTTTATTGCTGTCTTCTACCATCCAAGAAAGTATAAGGATGGCTCATAGTTAAAGGATGATGTGCAATGGGCCCAAGCTGCAATAAGAAAAATTCTGTTTAGATATCAGGAAACAAATTTTCACAAAGACAACAGTCAAATATTAGAACACATTGCCAGAGAGGCTGCACACTCTCCATCTTTGGTGATATTCCAAACTTGCTCTGAGCACCTAGTTTGACCTGCTTCGTGCTGGGCTTAAACCATTTTACCCCATAGGTTCTTTCCAGTCTAAATTATTCTGTGTTTCTGTGTAAGTCATTTTAATCTCACAAGCAGAGATTTGTTACAACTGAAGTACCACTTCCATATATTCACATGCATTAGAAGAACATCATAAGTTCATCTCTGGGTTTTCACTAGATTCAAGTTCTGTTTGTGCAGAATGAAAATTATAACCATAGATAGGTTTGTTCACGCCACCTTCCAATACAACAGCTATTGGGATATTAAAGGAATAGGAGCAAATTCAAAACAAAGGAAAGAAGGTTTTTTATAGCAATTCGTTCTGTAGTATGGAAGCTTGAGGTTTCCATGGAGTCCAGGATTGGACAGGCTCATCGAGGAGAAATCTGGTGATGATTTCATAAACAGAAAATACCTCTGCTCTGGAGGTCCCAGAGTTGCAAATTTTCAGAAAACTGAAGTATATTCAAGGCTACTATTGTTTCATATTTACTTTATTCTTATACTTTTCCTTATGCATCTACTATTTATTGCCATCAGAAAAAAGGTATTGGATTAGATGATCTTTTGATCTGACTTAATATAGCTGTTCTTTTAGTCTTTTCTCCTTTTCTGGTATGTTGAGATAATTTTTTTCTTCTCCCCTGGAGCTCTTGGCTAAAGAATGCCCAGCCCTCTGGGAGCAGTGCACGTGCACCTTGCTCATTTCATAGGGCTGCTTAATGCAGTCAGGCTCTTCAGAGACTTCAGCTGTCAAAATCTTTCCAATTCTTGACAGCAGACTTCACAGAGGGTTTATAGAGATTTGAGATTTGATCAAATCTGTGCTAAAGGCGTGTATCTAGTATGTTCTTCCCACTTTCCAACTTTTGCACTAGAGCATAAAATGTGGGGCACATAATCAACGAATAACTGTGAGATTCTTTTATTAGAACCAGAAAACCACATTTTCTCTCAAAAATATTTAGCCCTTTTTGCTTTAAAACTATTAGGGAGACACAGATTCTTGCCCTGAAAAATTATTTCACTACATTTACTTAATTAATTTATTGAAAAAAGGTGATGAGCAAATGAAAAATAAGGTCTCATACTGGAAGGTGTTGGACAGGTTTAATATCATATGTCACATACACCAATATTTTGAGTTATGCTGGTTTCTAAACCATACAAGTTAGTCGGGACTTCCAGCGCTCACAGTCTGTAGAACCGTGCAGTTTAAATCCCATTTAGTTTAGTAAACAAGATGCAGAACTGGGGTGAAGAAGCTGCAGATGGAAAACAAAATAAAATAAGGAGAACAGGCTTATAATCTTGTGCTATTTGTGACTATCCAATATCTTGAATTGTGTTCGGGTTCAGATTCATCAGGTAGAGTTACAGAGAGATGCTCCCATGTTAATTCTACCGAATAATTTCCTGAGGACTGGGTTGAGGGAAGGAGAGGAGACTCCACAAACCCTCTGAAGACATTTTTGGGGACTACATGCTGTTGAGAGCTTGGACACTTTGCAGGCTGCCCAGAGCCAGCAAACACAAACCAACTTTGCCATGCAGAATCCCTGGTCTGGCCAGCCAGCCCACAATCCACAGGTTCACAGCCCCCCAGCCTGCTGACCAGGCAAAAGGAGGTGGAGCAAGAGAGGAGTGGTGCAGGTAAGACAGCCACACTACATGACACAGTGTCACAGGGAATCAGACTTTGTCACAGCTGCAGATTGTGAAACTTCTTACTGCTCACACACCTCAGCAGAGTCCTGTAGTCTAGGGTTAAGCTCCCATCTCTTTGAGAGGGATTCTGTGTTTATAGCATACAAGAAGGCTAGTAATAAATTTCCCCTAGTCCTTCTCTTTGTAGTGCCAGCCTAGTTTTTGGTGGGAACTATTTCTTAATGGGTATTAATGTAGTGCTGATCCCATTATGATTATGATTTCATGTGAGGCCAGAAATGCAGGTAAACTAGTGACTACATGATGCAAGTAATATTTTCCAGGTAGTTTAGAAGAAGGCAAATAAAATACCCAGATCTGATGTCATTTATTCAAACATTTTTCACTGGGAATTTTCTCTTGATGTGCAGTCACTGTGGCCTAATCTAGTCTGTTTCTTATGAAATGCTGTTAAAACAAATGATGGTTGGATCAGGTTCGTGTAGGCAAAGAGATGGCAGAACCCAGCACAGTTATAAACTGTTTATAACAGAATAGAAAATCAGCTGTGTGAAAAAAAACCCCTTACTTTAATTTTGGGGGGGTTTTTTTGATTCTGATAGCAGATAAAACAAAAAAAAAGAACTTGTTTTGTAAATTACAGTAGTGCTCTACTGAGGTATATACAAAATTAAGGGAAAAGCAGTCATTCAGTTAGTTCAGTTCTCTTTTCCTTCTAACTCTGGATCCCAGTTTCCAATTTCAAAGGAGCTCATTTTGGTCCGCAAACCAAATAGAATTTGGACACGATACCATATTGGAATAAGCCTTTGTGACAAAGAGGTATTCAAAGCTCAGTGAAGTGAGAAGTATATTATAACTGGTATATCCAACATGTCCATGTGCATTCCTGAGATACATATCTATATATTTTTTATTACTAATACTAATAAAGGCAGGGCACGGGTGCAGCAGGCCTTAGTTTCTGTCTTTGGGGACTTTCATCTTTAATATAGTCTCTTAAAAATACATGCATTGCTACATTTTTCATTACCCTTAATTTTTTCATCAATCACGTTAATTTATACAGGGGGCACTTAATAATAGCTAATTAACACTTATGACTTTTTAAATTAAAAGACCTTTGGAGAGATTACTGCTGATTGCGAAAAGGTTTTTGTTCCTCCCATTAAAAAGAGAAAGAAAGAGAGACTGAAGATCTGGCTCGGGCATATGAGGGGAACTTCTCTCTTGCTTCACTGATCACACAACAAATGAAAACAGCAAAGGCCTGTGCAAAGGCAATACTGCTATTAGCCTACAGTCCTGAAAGGTGCCTTTATTTTAACTGATTATTAAGCAGCATATATATTATTCAGAGTGACCTTTAAGTAGCTGAAAATTAAATTATAATTTACTGGGGAGATATCTAAACCCATGTAGCTATTACTACCAAAAAACCCCATGATGTCATACAGTGTCCTGAAAATATATTTTTATTATTACCAAATGAAGTGAAGAGAGAAAAAGCATTAAATTTTGACATTGAGAAGGCTCTCATGGATTGAAATAATATTTTTTAATAGCTCCCCTGTGTTTGCAGTGAGAAATAGCCCGTGTTTAATTTTTGACTGCAGTCACTTTTGGATATATCAGGGAGCTGTTGGGATACACACCACTTTCCTTGTCTAGGAATGACAGCATGATACCTTCCTTTTAATAAAGAAATGTGTTCCTCAAAATTTAGCACAGGTGCTAAACACTTCCAGTGCTCTCTAAGTCTCAGTGATCTGGCCAGAAAACTTTGTTTTAAAGCATCAGTGAGGACTTTTTGTTCTTTTTTGTGGTTTCTATTGTCACTGTTGTAATAACTATGATGATAATAATAGTGGTATTTTAAGATGATGATGGTGATGATGATGATGATGATGATGATGATTAAATCCTACCAACAGGTGTCTCCATTCCCTGACAAAACCTACAGAAACCCTCTATCTGTAAGATCCTACATCCATGACGACAGGAGGGAACCCAGTCTAGAGGCACAATATTCTATCCCTGAGGTAACCTCTCACCACCTCCCTTGCAATGGCCTCCCTTCAGCTGCCCAGGGCCTGAGGGAAGGCTGCCTGACATGCCCGGTGCTTCCTCCCAGATTCACCCAAGATCTCAATGCTTTTACTCTTAACAGGTGAGCATATCTGCTGCCAGTAGCAAATACTGTTTCATGAATATCTTTTCTAGGTAAGATGAAGGCGGGCTCATGCAGCGTAAAAAGAGCGACATCATCCCTGTTTGGGAGCTGCCCATTCTTTTTTTAGGCATGTAGCAAAATGTGCCACCTTGGTGGTGGCAGCATTCTGTAGGCCTCACCACACAGTAGGGCCTGTGTTTCCCACGGTCTGCCTATCATGAATTTAAATCACATAGGACAGTTTGCTGCTACATGTCAGACTCAATAAACATTGAAGCCAATTGAAGTGGCCTCAGTTGCTCCTTGTAAGGCTTTCCCTCCAGACCCTTCACCATCTCCGTAGCCCTCCTTTGGACCCTCTTAATAGCTTTACATCCTTTTATATTGTGGCACCCAAAACAGCCCTCAAGGTGAGGCTGCCCCAGTGCAGAGCAGAGTGGGACAATCCCCTCCCTTGCCCAGCTGGCCATGCTGTCCCTGATGCCCCCCAGGACAGGGTTGGCCCTCCTGGCTGCCAGGGCACTGCTGACTCATGTTCAACTTGCCACTGACCGGGACACCCAGGTCCTTTTCCATGGGGCTCCTTTCCAACCTCTCATTCCCCAGTCTGTCCGTATATATATATATGGGCTGCCCCATCCCAGGTGCAGAATCCATCACCTTCCCTTGTTGAATTTCACACAGCTGGCGATTGCCCAGCCCTCTGATTTGTCTGGGTCTCTCTGCAGGACCTCTTTGCTCTTGAGGAAGTTGACAGCTCCTCCAATTTAGTGTTATCTGCAAACTTAGTATTTTTTCAAGTCCCACATCCAAGTTGTTTATGAAGATATCGAAGAGCACGGGGCGGAGGATGGAGCCCTGCAGAACCCCACTAGGGATCGTACTACACAAGGTGGTGTCTCAGCTCTCTCACAGCTCCAAACTGGAGAAAGAAGCCAGCTAACAGGGGTGCCAATTCAGAACACTGCATGCCTGTTCTCCCCTTTCAGTCAAGATTTTCTGCAGTAAAGGAGTACTAAGTCACCAAAAAAATGATGGGAAATTCCCTCTCAGATGCCAGGACAGTCTCAGAACTGGGGCAGCAGGAGTCAGCAGCAGTGTTATCAGAGGCAACATCTGCCAGCCTAGCTGAGTGATGGGACTTGAAGCGCAGCGAGGGCATTTGCTCACTTCTCATCCGAGGAAAGAGGCCAGCCTGTATCAGGAATCAAAGCAGTGTAACAGAAGAAACTCCTGAGAGTGGGTAGCAAGGCAGTGCAGCATGGCTCTGAAATTGCCTAACATCTCAATGAACGGGAGCAGGATTTACATATAAATGATGTCAAACAAACATATTCTCTGTAATGCTTTGCAAGTAACCACCTCAACATTACTCATTTTGATATCGTTCCACGCTGTGAAAACGTGCATGAGCCAGAAGAGTTTTACTGTGTTCTACAGGGTAGAAAAAACAATTATAAATAAAACCAAAAAGCAAATAGTCCTTATTATATATTGGCAATTTACTTGATAATGGCCCACATAGTTACAACCAACATCCCTTATGTCAGAACTTCATGCTACAAGTGCTCTCACAGTTTAAAATAGAACTGCTGTGGTATACTCTGTTGAATTACCAAGTAACTGAATAGTAATAATTTAAAAGGAATTTGAAAAAAACTAAGCTCCAATTTATAATGATTTGCAATTGAACACTGAAATTCTTAAATCTTTCAGACTCTGTAATCCACATTTCCAGAAGGTTCCTGATTTTTTCTCTCCCTACAAACAGACAAACATTTTTGCATCATTATCAGTAACAGCATCAGTGATTCATACTTACTTTACTCTCTCAGAAGGTCTCAAATGCTCTGCAGATTGAAGTGTATGAAATTCTGATCCTGCATATAACAACAAGCAGTGGAAACATCATCTGTAAAGATCAGGAAGAGGGACATATATTTAATCTCTTGATTTTCTGTTGAGAGAAAGGTTATAGCAATACTTAACACAACTTGAGACAACAAAAATGCAAGGGAAGATGCAATTCATGGTAATTGGTAGTGGGAATTTTTTCCTCATACTGTCTTTATAAGTAAAGAGCAGAATCACTTTACCAGCTAATTCATCTCTCTAGTTATCTGTTCAACAATTTAAAATCATCATCCATTGTTTTTTATATGACAGCAATAGACACGGTGAAACCCCAGGTGGATTTCATTAAGTCTTTGGCAAGTCTTCCCTATTTCGGATTAAATCTCTTTGTCTCTTTTTGGGAAGTGGGTAGACATTTAAGGTTTATAGTGAGTAGACAGTTAAGCTTCAGGGGCTTAAACTACATGTATGGCTCAAAGTGGAGTTTCTCAGAAGGCTTGGCTGTTTTCCCTGGAGATTTAACATCTGTTTGATCTCTACTGGAAGACTACCCACTGTGAGATTCCCTTAACTGAAGATGTCCTCAGCATTTATACGCTGCTTCTGGGACTTTGTGAACTGCTTTGTCCCCAGGAAGCACTGCTATCATGGCACTGCATAAATCAGAACTGGAACTTTGATGTAGATGGAGCTGAATCCATTAATTGCTTTAAAAGTCTTTGTGATTTGCATTGTCCCAGAGGACACGCAGTTATAGTGATTCAAAGATCATACCATGCTTTGATGTTGCCAGGGCTGGATTCATTATTGCCTGAACTTGTAAGAACAAAGCTTTACATGGACACTGGAAATTAGCTGGGAGCCAGTGCAAGGATGGGATCCATGTTATTTCCTTCTCCAGGCTTAATGAGGCTTGGAAGACACCAGCACTTTCTTGGTACACAGGAGTTTAGTTTCTTTTCTGGATTGCTGTCAGCCTGGTTTGCCAAGTTTTGGGCTAACAGCCTGTGCGTGAGTCTGTCTCACTGCACACATGAGGTAGCCTCTCTGAACGTCTTTTAATTGTAAAAGTCACCTTTCAGCTCTGTGCTTAGAGTCTTCAAAAGCTGTAAAGATATCTTTGCTCAGGAATAGGTCCTTGAACTCCAGAGCTCAAGCCCCATTGTTCAGAAATTGTAATAATACTTTAGAGCCCAAAGTTGTAGTGTATGTGCAAATTTTAGTCTAGCTCTGTGGGCCAGAAAGACAAGTCTATTACTTTCCCAGGATGAAGCTGATTCATTATACTGTGTAGAAAGCTAACACACATGTAAGAAAAAATTCAGATTCATTTTGTAGCCTGCACAGAAATAATTTTAAAATATACACACAGAATGGAAAAATGGGCAACAAAATAACAGTAATGAAATCAATAATAATAATAGTAATTAGCAATTCTTTTCCATTTTCTAGACCAGGCAAGGAAGAGTTAAAACAGTTTGTACCAGTTATTGACTACAAGATCTGCAAATGATTGCATAAAATTTCCAAAATATGCCTGCAAGCTTCTATTATTGATGTTGTGCCCCAGGACATGCACATATGGATTTAATTGTCTAAAGTGTTTTATTAATTAAATTGCTATGATTTACCTCTCCCATGTTAGCATTTACAGTTTATGAAACAGCTCGTAATTAGGAAATGACTATACTGATGTTGCTTGTTTACTTTGCAAGCAATACATAATAGTGCCACATTCCTCTTTTTAAACCCACCCTCCCAGGCTACCTTTTTTTCTAGCCCGATTAATAGGCAACTGCTGCTGGTGCGTTAAATTGCTTTTTGGATATGTTTAGGGGCAAAGATAACTTCCAGGGCTACTGCTGCTGTTGGAGTCCACAGCAGCATCCTTCTTCCTAGACTGGAAGCTTCATCTAGAGCTCAATGAAGTTTACGGACCTCTTCCATTAGTGTGTTTTGGATCTGACCCAACAAAAAAAATCAGTCATTTTTTTCCCCCTAAATAGAGTATCACGTTGATTGTGGAGCATCCAGAATACTCTAACCAGACAGATACCACTTTATTCTCAGAGACAAGGTCCTGTGTTTTCTTTACTGACTCAGAAAGATTTTCTAAAATGCTTATGAATAAATGCCCTGAAGTTGCACAATTGAATTTATCCAAATGAAAGACAGGCTGTAAGTTTAATGCGGAAGAATATTTGCAAATGACTAGATCAAAGGTGCATCAAAAGGTTACTTAGCTGACGAAACAGATAATCCATCTCTGTCTGAAAGTTAGTAGTACTAAATTCATAATTTAATTCTACAGTCTCAAATTCTGTACATTTTTTTGCTTATTTGGAGAATGCAGACACCATATAAATGGCCCATATGTATATATGGAGGAAGAGGGAGAAGAACAGTGTTATTATAGCAGGCAGTTGTACTTGATGATTGTTGTGGGTCCCTTCCAAATGAAATTTCAATTCTATTATAGTCTAGTCTATGTTTTAAGAACAGAATGGAAGAGAGTAAAATTTGCCACAAAATGTCACTTGTTAGCTTATATAAATATTCCTACTCTGTTTCCATTCTCCTACTCTTCACACTGGGATAAGATCTGACATAGGCATGGCCTCTTGCGCTCCCATAAATTCCAAAAGTCTTTACAATCCTTGCTGATGCCAAACAACTCAGTACTCTGCTCTCACCTACTGACTTCAAGGATAATAGGGACCGGCACAATGCTATTGATGGTATTAATTCAACTTAAATGTGTGCTGGCTCATTTGTGATGCAAGCTAAGACCTACCCGCACCTTTGGTTGAAAGTTGCATTTTAAAACAGATATTTTGCAAATGAAAAATAATATGAGGGATAAGAAACAGGACTTGAGATGTTCATATAAAAACTCATGCTTTCCTCTGAAAAGAAATTTAACCCTTCATATGAAACAAAAGTCTTGCCCTTCTTAAAACTTCATGTTATTAGTCTAGCAGTGCAGTAGATATCTGGGTAGTGTCACACCTTGGGTTCCCCTGCCAATGTAGTGTTTAACAGAGGCCTTTCACCAGACACCACAGGTTAAAGCGATCTTTCAACTAGCTGCTGTCATTGTGCTTAGCAGCCTTGGACTGTTTTAGAGGTTTTGATAAAACATGAGGTTCTCTTAGAAATTATTGCTGCCCCTGCAGCTTATTGAGCATTCAGGGTGTAGTGAGTTATATTTCTAAGTGGAAAATTAGTAAAGGAGCTCTCTACATGTGAAAGTTCTTTTGTGAGAGATCATTAAATGGGATTTACAGACACTTTTGTCTTGACTTTGATTCTCTGATGAATGAGTGAGGTTGTGGCGGCACTGGCCGAGGGATGCCCTTGGCAGTCTGCCGGGCTGGCTGCTAGGGGCGTGCAAGCCCGGGTAAGGAAAGCCAGGAGGTCTGAACTGCAGCGTCCTCGATAGAGCAGGGCGACACACAAAGACAATCAAGGACGCAGCTTCCTCACCCGAGGGAGCTTCCCCCAGGCAGATGGTCAGGCATGCAGGCGGAGGGGAAGGAGGAGAGAGGGGTCTGTTGCATGGGTTCCAGAGGTTTATTCTTCCGAAGGTTTTAGGGGCAGGACACCAGGAACAAGGGCAGGTGCAAGGGTTTTAAACTGGGACAAAGGGAGGTGGGGTAAAGGGTTACAGCCAATAGGGAAAGGGAACATGGGAGGAGTCGACAGGGGAACAGCCAGTGGGGATGGAACAGAGGAGGGATTTACACAAACAACCAATGGGGTACCGAGGAGAGGAGAACATTCTGGAACATAATACATATGGAACAGGGGAAATACGTAAACATGGCCTTATATAATGTAGATTGGTGCTGCGGGGAGCTGTGGGAACTTGCTATAACTGAAAGGTGGATTTTAGGGGTTTTGCACTGCAACATGAGGTTATGTTCATCTTCAATTGGGCTGATAAGTTAGTTTCTTCCTCCTTCTTTGCTATCCGTGCAGTAGGAATGGAAAATTTCTGTGATCAAGCAATGCACTAGAAGAGAGTTACAATCAGATAAAAAGGGAGCTTTCAGGTGGAGCCTTATTTAATGTCCCTCATTTAATGTCTCAAAATGTTCATCAAAGCAGTTCTGCTTAGTCCTATGAAGCTTGCTAAGAAGGCAACACCTTTGAAAACCAGATCTTCATTGTAGGTGTGAAAAACCTGAGAATGCTGACCAAAATACCACTGTTCCCTCAGAGGCAGACTCTCATGTGACACAAATACTCCTTATTCCAGGCCAAGTTTTTCAAACATTAACAAATTAGTCTGATGCTGGTTTACTGCTGTAAGTACACTGGTACTCTTACTGGTACATTCACAAGCACTGGAATAAAGAGTGATTTCATAGGAGTCAGGGTATATCCTCCTGCATAAAACCAGTGCGAGAAAAATACAAAGTCTACTCTTTTCCTGTCGTTTCCAAAGTTGCAGTGGACTAAGGATATGGACGTACCCATGACTTCTCTATCCTTAGGAAATGTAACAGAGTGGTTATCACCCTACACTTGCAGGAGAACCCAAGCCACACTGACTCAGTGTTATCTGTTCAGACACTTATTCCTCTTTGCTTAATGGAGAGTGACAGAAAGGTGATTTGGAGGAGAAGCCTGATCTGGGTCTAGGTTATTGCTGTAGAGCCCAGGAAAACTCTCTTGTGTACTGAGCTGGGTACAGGCCATGCTCTGTGTCAGCTCTTCATTCCATGTGAAAATCAGCTGTGCACATCTACTTGGTGCTCTGGTTTTCCTAAGGATAAGGTAAACACATGAATGAAAGCCAAAGGGTCCCATCACATCTCACAGGGGTCCTTACCCATAGCCACCGCTGCCTCTTGGAGGAATGTCTCTTTTCCCATCCACTGCCAAGAAAGCCTAGAAAGATATACTGGAAAGCTCAGCTTCCTCCTCTTGGAGTGGCAAAGTTTGCTTCCCCCACAGCTGGGAAGCTTTGGGTGGACTGTGTCTAAATCATGTCACAGGCTGTTCTCTTTGTGAATGCTAATGCACAAGGTCACCTCCTTCACCATCACGTACACGCTTCAGGCATCCCACACCTTCACAAGGTGATTTCATTAGGATTCCAATTAAAAGCCTGCGAAGAAATATCTCTGTTGCTCTTTTCCCTGTAAATATTGTAACTTTGGTTTGCCACTGGAATTTCAAAGCCTGTATCTGTGCAATTAAAGTACCAATTAACTGCTTTTCAGTTTCATTTTCTCATGCACTTCTGGGTAAACTCCCTTACTATAGCTAATAATAATAAAAATGAACTAATCAGAAAAAAAAGAAGAAGAAATGCATGAAATCCTCAAAGATACGATCTAACCTTTATGGAACTCAGAAAACCACTTAGTACCAGCACTTGTTATAATGTTTAGCTCCATGAGGGCAGCAGTGGTATACCTACTAGCGTAATGTTTTTGCCTCTTTATAATATTAATTGATTGAATTTAAAATGGCAACATCAGTGTCAGCATGATATCTTCAAATCCCTGCCACAATTTTCAGTGTGTGTACAGAGCATTTCTGGCTGGAGCAGCATGTGGACAGCCTCTGGCTGGTGCAGAGCTCTGCTTGAGCTCTGCGCTTGGCTGCTGGAAGCCCTGAAGTGTTTTCCCCTTATGGAACAACTCACCTTTGCTATAATGGACAATGTAGTGAGCAACAAGCACTGGATATGGGCAATGCGTTTTTTTTTTCCTGCACCCTGTTGAAGCTGTTTGCTTCTAAACTAAAAATGACAGAGGAAAATTAATCGAGTATAAATGTATAAAAAGAAGTTTTTAAAGGCACGGATACATTTCTTGCTACCAAACAATTTTTTCCAACAATAAAATGTCATTCCTAACTGAGGGCTTGGTACAAAGCTCAAGAGAATCGAAGAGAGTGGTTTCTGCTTATATCTTTAGGTTATGGATAAAGTCTTTCAAGCAAATATTTTTTTCTCTCATCCATAACTCATGTAAGTGATGTGTAGAATCCGTGATGCAAAAAAGTATTCCGTAAATTGTGCTTCGAAAGGAATAAGGAACAAGAGTTTTTCCTTGCCTTGTCATGTCTAAAACATACCTGAAGCTGTGAAGTACTGCATGTTACTGTGGCCATAAATGTTAGAAGATCTCCTCTGTTTATATGCAGGACCAGATGTTCAGAAATTCTCAGCTTGCACAGAAGGACTAAACTACGTAGCCAGAGTTGTGAGACCAGTCCTCGGACGACATCAGTTGTAGCAGTCCTCTGGTGGCCTTAGGGCAGGATATGATGACTGTGGATCCATCCCATGGCTTCTAGTGGCCATCACCACATTAGTCCATATTGACTATGGTCTCTTTTCTAAGCCACAGATAAAGGTTGTCATTTCAGGTACCCGGAAAAAGAAGTTAAGCCCTTTTTTTTGAGCCTTCACTTGAAAATTTAGCCTTGTATATGCCTCTGCCAAGTAGCCATGAATAAATGCTACATTAACAAGGAGATTCCACAACAAGTGGAAGCCACACTTGGCACTCAGGAAAAGATAAATCTATGTCATTTTCGTCTTCCATTTTATCTCTTGCGACAGTATTCATCAGCCCCAAGTGACATATTTTATGATGGCCTTTTTTTTATTAAGCACTAAGCAAAACCTGTATTTCTCCAGAGCACTAAGGGGCCACCAGTGTGAATCTGTCATTAACATGCTAAAGAGTTCTGCTCCAAGAATAGTGTGACCTGTTCGTTTGTATGTTAATAGAGCTCGTGTCTAGAAAGATTGGAAGGCAGTCTTCCACTGGGCACAGGCTGCTCCTGAGAACAATGAACAGGGCTGCTGTGTGATAACAACAACAACAACAGCAACAATAATATAATCAGTACCTTTCCCCTTCTATAGCACCTTTCATCCAAACAACTCCAAGCACCCTGAAAATTAATTAGGCCTGACAGCAGTTCTAGTACATTGCATTCCCAACAATCTGTTGTGGGATCTGAGAGACTGTAGATGGGAAAAGAGTGAGATTTGCCCTAAACTCCAAGGGAAGTAAATGGGAGAGTTGTGGATAGAAGCTGGAGTCCTGATTCATACTTCCCTGAAGTCAGACTACAAGGCAACTTTGTCTATGCAGTGCAAAGGATACAGTGTGTTTAGAAGATGGAGAAAGAAATCTCTCAGAAATAAAATATCCATATCAGTTATTAATTTTCAGTCTGGGTTCCTGAAATCAGCATCTGTATAAGCACATAAATAAAAGTGCCCTGCTTTTCAGTGACACTGAGCATACACAGCTAGATCTCAGTTTAAGCCTAAGGATCTCAGTCTGAATTTAAATATCTTGTTGAAAGCATCTGGGATTCAAACTGGTGGCAAGTTGGCACCACAAGTAATGGAAACTGGATATTTTCTTGATGTACAATTGATCTGTCTGTTTGTGTTGTGGTTAAGGCGCAACATGTCTGTGTTAGAATAATAGAACCATCTCATAGGACCAGGTTATCTGCAAAGACATTCGGCTGACAGGAAGATAGACTGATGAGAGCTCCAACTCCTGTGCAGCTTCAGTGGCATCACCTGAGGGCAGGAGAGATAAAAGTCTGTGGAAGCACTGGGCAGTTTTCCTCATATCCACCCAGAACCCCCAATCCTTCTATAAGCACAAATTCATCCCCATTTTGTGTGGTTACATCTCTCCTGTAGCTTATCCCCTATAGGATTTAAATGGATATGTAACTGCACTCCTATCAGCAATATTAAATACTTCTGAAATAAACTCAAAAGACTCACTGCAGAGAATGGAAAAGGTTGTCTCTGCTTCTTACCCCAGTTTCCTAGTCACGTAGATAGAATTAAGGGGAAGGATCAAATCAATTGCTCTTCCTCACTGGGTCCAGATTTAAAAATACGCCTCCTCAGGAAAGCTGTGAATTGCACATTCCCAGCTCAGTACTGCTCTGGGCAGTTTTTCATATCACACAAACAGTGTAAATGGGCTGAATTAAATTTAGTAGGGCAGGGCAGGGCAGGAAAGTTCAAGTTTTGCTCTGTCCCCAGATTTGCATGTTTTGCAACTCAAGATATCTTTGATTCTCCTTGTTGGTAATTCACGGGGACTGATAAACAGGATGAAGTAGGTGCTTCTGTACAGCAGATAAAGTTACATCTCTAATCAGAAGGAGAGTGTGTGGCTCAGCTCTCTGCCTGTGCTCATTTGTGCACTTGATGTTGTGGTGACAGTGGATGCAGAGCAGACCATGAAACCAACAGCATCTTTGCCCTGGAGAGCATTTAATCTGAGGGACAAGGAGAAACAACAAGTCATACATATAATTACTTTGCCATAGGTATAAGGCAGTTTCATCTGGCCGCTTACAAGGACATGTATTTAAATGAAGAATTTAGGGGAAAAAAGTAATTGCTTTACTGAAATAATGTCAGGTACCTGGGAAGAGATGCATAAAAAAGACTAAAAATGATTCATTAGGCAGGGATCAGAAGAGACCTCAAACACACGCCAAGGGTTTTCTTGCTGCATTTAGATGAAACCAGAAGTTGGCACCGTATAATTACAAGAGGTTTTGTTTTTTTTTTTAATTCAGGTGGAAAGTGTCTAAAACTGCTGTATAATCTGCACTTCTGGCTCTCATCCATGCCATGGTCTGGCCACATTGTGTAGAAATTTGTCCTGTTTTTCTTCAAGGATTTCCTATTTTATGCTAAGGATTAATGTTGTCTGTCACTCAACAATATATCAGATGACCTAATTTACCCAGCCAGGTAAATGTCAGACAGTGACCAGAAATACCACTTGATAAAGTAACAGTAGAGTCTAATAACGGGGGTTTTTATCAAAAAACCAAAAAAAACCACCCCAAAAAAAGGAACACTGAGTGATTTCCACTTGATTCCCTTAAAGGCTGGAATGGGTTGAAGTTTACTTGAATTCAAGGAGGTAAAATCAACTAAATTGTACTCTGTCTGTGAGGATTGAAATCCATGATAGAGGGAAAGTTTTGAAAACCTGAGAGATGTGAAAGAAAAATGAAGCATAACAATTATAAAAAAAAAAAAAAAGGAAAGAAAAAAGAGAAATCAAGCAGAATGGAGGAGACCCAAAAGACGAAAACTGTGAGAGAACACATTTTGGAGAGGGATTTCTGTAAATGAATATTTTTGGGTGCATCTTTACTTCCATACATGTTCGTGTGTTACAGAGTTCATTCAGGCTAATTGAACCTAGAACATTTTCAAAGGTTATTTTGCTAATTACTATATTCAGAGCTTCCCATCAGCCATGCAAGGCTATGCCACTTTAGGCCACTTGATGTATCTCAGCCTACTGGTAAAACTAGCAATAAAATTTACTTAGCTGATAGAGTCACATCAAAACCAGCAATATACTGCTAATTGCAACAATCCAATTTAGAAGTGACAAATCAGCTCAGGAAAAGTTAGCATCAGCCCTTGAAAGCATTTATGACCTTCTTCCGAAGGGCAACAACAGAGCATTTTGGTAAAAGAGTTAATGTGAGTTAGATTAGGGTTACAAGTTGCTCTGGGAATTACCTGTCAGCCAGAAGTAGAAGGAATGATGTCTATCTTACTGAAGTCCAGAGATGTAAATTTTGTTGCAGATTGTGTGAAAATGTTTCCCTAGGTATTTTTTAATTTGAAAAAAAAAATTATTACATTTTTACATTATTTAAAAAGCATATAATTATGTAGCCAGGTTCCCATCTTGTTTAAGAGGGCAAAAAACCCTCCAAAAGCCCCTGCATGTCATGAGCTCCAGTCTCAAAGGGTGACATAGGAGCACAGTATGTGGGGGTGGAAAAAAAAAGGAAAAAACAGAGAATGTTTAACATTCAGAATTTGTCCACAGCCGATAATTTATTGGAACTCATCTGTAACAAGGTCTGGCACTGATTTATAAGTTGATTTGAAAAATAAATAAAAGTGATAGAAACCTGCGTTTGGTTTTAATGATAGACTGTTGCAGCATGAAAAGTAAGGATATGAAACATTGCAAGGAAATTAGATATTATGCCCTGAAGACAACTGCAGCTACCAGCCCATTAATTGTTAGATATTTATTATTAAAAATTTCTTTTCATGAGTGACTGCAGAATATTTGCACTCTTAAAGTAGTTGAGTTCTGACATGAATGAAGCATATGAAGCTCATTTTTTCTTCCCTCTCTGTGTGTCCGTGTGCGTGTGTTTGTGTTTGTGTTTGTGGAGCTGACAAGGTAGCTGACCCAAGAACATGATGAATCATTCCTTCACAAACCAAACACACGAGTGCTGCTTCTGAATTGAGACTGAATAGAATAATGGATACTGGGAGGTTTGCTACTGTTCTGAATTTCAATAGCAAGGGGCTTGACAGTGCTTGGAAACAAGTCCCTCCAGAAGTAGAGAGGGCCCAGCTCTGTTTCCAGTGAAATGAACAGCATCCTCCAAAAGCTCTGACAATAAGTATGGACAGTGTGTGCTCCCAGAGCTGAACCAATTATACACCAAGTGCTGCAGAAAGGGGGAGACAGGTAATGAGTCAAAACCAGCAGTGTATATTTAAAAAATCAAAAAGAAGGCAAGCAAAATATCTTTTTAAAAAGTCCTCTAAAGCCCTTGGCAAACTGAGGCACTATATAATGCCTTAAAAGTACAGAGGAAATCCAATGAAATTAACTCTGAAACAAAACAAGTTCACGGAAAGGGAAGACTTTCTAACACATCCTCCTGCATCTCCACTCCCACCTTAGAAAACAGCCAGCATCACTGGCCCTGTGACAAAGCAGTACCTAAGGAAAAGAGCATGCGTAGGACTGTTACCTATGATGCACAGGGACGTGTGTGAGTGTTGATTGGCACATTGACCTTCTGAGTGACTGTGGGTGCTGACCTGCCTGTAGGAATACAGATATTTACATGCCTTTTCTTTTAAAAGCACTTTGAGGACAGCTAAGGAAAATGGGAAAGGCACAGCGAAAGAAAAACATAATGTTTTATTATTACGTGGTTGTTAGATTGCATTAACATCTAGACTCACAAAACATTGCCCAAATACATAAAGAGAAATGGTCCCTGTTTCAATTGGCCTATGATTTACCTGTCTCAGAATTTGCTACAAATTATTAATAGCAGTTATAATAATTAAGTATGATAATAATGTGACTACAGAAGCTTAATGGAGGAAGATAGGATTTGAAGTCCTTGCTAGTTAGATTGTCTAAGGCAAACCATGATGAGCCTGTACAGTGTTTGGACCATAAGAGGCAGCTATTAACTCTGTCACCAGAAAGCAATACTTGCATCCTTGCTCCTCTTTTCCCTTCAAGGTTGCATAAACAGTTTAGCCCCATTCCTCCATCCTCATTTCACTTGGAAAACTCTAAGGTTTTTTGCTCTATACAACAGGATTTCTGGAATCAGGGATATGTTTGCACTTCATCCTTGGGATGTGAACATTTCTTTCTCCATAATGAAATATAACTTCAATTATACATTACTGTTCTTTCCTTGTTGATATTTTTGAGTTGTTTCTAATGAAGATAAAATCAGGGAGGCAAATACTTCCTCTTCAGAACATGGATTTAAAACGAGAAGAACTTTTATGCAGTGCAAAAAAAGAGACAAGCAGCTATTAAAGAAGATTCACAGTTATAGGCAAATATATTAATAGTGGGGTTAGCTCTTGAAATGAGAATTTATAACATGCCTTAACCTAATCCCTCATTAGGATAATTTATTCCCACCCTCAAGGTCTCATATCACAGCTAGCACTAGGCAAATAATTAGTAACAAACAATTCATTTGATCAATTTCAACTCCTCTTTTAAAATGAATTGTCAGCTAGTGCAGTACAATTTTCTCAAATATATATGTAATTCAACACTATTTTCCAATTTTTGTGACGTATTTGTAGCCTGTTGTTTATCTAGGAAGATTTGGGTGCTTGATGGTAGCTAGTCAAGGCATTTTGCATTTTACTTGCTGAACACTCATGCTTTCAAGATATGAATACTCTTCCCCCTAAATAAAGTTGAGTACATGAACCTTTTAAACTCATAGATGACAATGGGAGTTCTTTGCTCTGAGGTCACATTACCCAAGAGGCTCACAGCTCCCTTTGTAGGAAGGTGAGAAGGAGACCTATTTCTATCCTGCTGCTGCGAGAAGCCATCCTGGCACAGCGAAGGTTGCAAGCCTATGTGCTAATGAAGGTAGCCTTAGGAAGTTACTGCACCAGAAGCATTTCCCGATGAAACTGCGTCAAGTATCCAAACACTTGCTGAAGTACTGGCTAAGCTTCTTGCTCATCTGCCCTTCTGCCTGCTGTGGAGAAACCTGTGGGAGTCTAGTTAGTAAACGTGGCATCCAGAGGACTGAAAGGCTGTGAAATGAATTGGGGTCTCTGACACAGCCCTATCTGGGCCACCACAACAGCCCTGGAAGGTATTTTCAAACTACATTTTTTCACGTTATATCAGTCAGAATGAGAACAGTTATCAAGCTAATGAAATTCTCCCATCTCTGTCAGCTGATGGGAATAAAGTCAGGGCATAGTTTCCTAAAACAGCAGCATAAGGCCACTGACTGTAAGTGCAACCTATAAAACAAAGGAAGAGCAATACAGAGGTTATGGTACAAAGGCACTGGGCTGGGATCCAGCAGGTCCACATTAGAGTCACTCACTCTTCTTTTCCTCTGAAACAGGGAGAAATATCTTGCCATTTTTCATGTGTGGCTGACTGTCTGTTGGTTTGGTTTGCTTCCCATGACAAAGATGACTTTGCACCACAGGGCTGTTTGCAAGGCAGAGATGGGTATGCGTTACCAAAACACAAACAGCTAAAGCTATGTGGTTCAAATAATCTTCCTAAGACAAGTATCGTAACTCCAGAAAATTCAATCAAAGTTACACTTATGAGACTATGGAGAACAAAGCAGAGAACGTAACTAAAGCTGTCAGCCTCACCTCAGCCTGCAGAGACACGAAGCTGTAACTATTCCGTGACAGACAGGCATTTTAGATCTTCAAATTAGGCACTTTTAAAACAATGCTATACATTTTTCCTTCAGTGTTTTATCCCTTGGATGCCTGGATGCAAATCAGGGGAAAGGTGTGGGGTGTTTAGGATAGGAGGGTGGGTAGGTGGGTAAAGTAACAAACTGGACTGTTCTGGTTGGGGATAGTTATAACCTCCCCACAAAATTTATATTCTGTGCATTTACATTATCAAAACATGAATTTAAATTTAATTTAGCTCAAGACTTTCCCTAGGATAAACTATTAAAAACCTGTTACATTAATGCCAATTAAGAGACTGTACTAAGTACCAGCACTCAATATTCCTAATGAAGACACCATTAAAAAATAAAAAACCCCATACACTCATGCAGACCTCTACTCCGAAAAAACAAAAGTCTACAGCAAAATCAAAGAATGACAAGTAAGTATTTTGACAATTTTTCTCCCATTTAATTGCTGTTTTAGAGGACTTTCAAACTGGCAAGGTCTTGAAAGGATAGGTAAAACAAACCCCAGTATTTATCCACGGCTAGAATGCACTCTTGACGCCCTGCTAAACTGCCATCCCAGCCTTACTTTGGAGGAGTAACAGAAATGTGAAGAACAGATTCCCAGGTGTTGATGCCCCAACTACAGTGCTAGTGAAATGTAAAGAATAAAATTGAAAAGAATAATTTGTGCTGAATCTATTTTGTCCTGTAAAACTGGTAAGGTACAATGCACCTTTAATAGAAAACTTCCATAGAAGACCTAATTCTTTTATTTCACTTCTCTCCTAGATATAAAACTGCCCAAGAAATGTGGTGGGAAAGTGCCCATCTTTTCATCCTCATATTTGAACCCGCTCCACGAATTTGTATCATTACAGCCTTCTCATGAAAAAGGGACTGAAATGGACTCCAGGAGCCAAGATGACTGGTCTGGTAAGTCAATCACTGGATAAAAGTCTATTCCAGCACTTAACTAAAAATGCAACATCTTGTCTTAGATCAAACATTACTTTCCGTAAGTGTGAACTGTTCTTCCTTGGGTTTTGTTTTTTCTGCCTCTCCTACCACCAAAATATTCCCTACACTTTCCCTAAGGATGAAATTTGTCCTCAGCCCAAGCCAAATCATACACACAATTACTCCAGTTTGGCTGTTGAGTTTGAAGGAGTTCAAATTGCTGAAACTCAGCCCCAGGGAGGAGCTGGTTGATCTCCTTTTGTGGTAATCTGTACGTTTTTGCTTTTCAAGAATTTTTTCAAGTCTCAATTTGTATTCATGGTTTCTTTAAAAATCACTAATTTGTGTTCGTTATTCTGCAAAAAAACACTCATTTAGTGCATATTAAACATATGAGATCACACAAGTGTGCTGTCCTTCATTTACAAGGCAAGGTCTCAAATACTTTCTTTTTCTTCAGGAAAGATGTTCTTTTTTGGCAGAACAGAAGAACTAACTCCTCTGTTTCCACAGAAGATCCCAAAGATATGGGATTCTGTTCTCTTCTGAAATGTAAGTAGCAGTTACAGTCTTCTTGCAGTGAAATAAAAATAGATCTGCAGTCCAAGCAGCTCATACGTGTCAACAGGCTTTATGGTACACTGTGCAATGCACTATATTCAAAAGAATTTGGACAAATTTGTAGTTAATGCACTTCTTGCAAACTAACAATACAGATTTCTGTACATAACTGTGGAGAAACAGGGAGTTGTGTCTGAGCCAAACTTTATTAATCCGTTGTTTAAAAAATAATATGCTGTAGTGCCAGACACAGACTTCTGAGCAACAAATACAAGTAAATCACTTGGCTTGCTTTTGGATACCAGAATTCCAGAGGCAAAGAGATGAAATCAAGTTAGAAACGTCAGTTATTTCACTGTCAAAACAAATCAGCAATTGACTATACAGGAGTTGAGAGCCAGGATGCAGCTCACACTTTTACAGAAATGAAATTACACCTGATAGAAAAATGTGTTGGTTTTACTTATCAGCAGGATAATATAACAGGTATAAATTCAGACTTAATATTAATTGGTTTAAAAGAGAGGGGGCATGTTCATTCCTACAGCAGTGGGAAACTCACAGGCTACTGGTACTGCTGTTTTGATGGTTGAACATTAATAGACTCCAGAAGCAATGCGGCTTTGCAGTGATTTTTCACCTTTTTTTCTGCTAAAGAGACTTCTGAGGCTATGAGGCTACACATGTATTCAAGGAAGTATTGGCTGCATCCCTCTGCTCACACCCAGATTTTCTCCAGCTTTTTCCAAAATGTAAAGGAGTTCAGGTCACAGACACATGAAAGCTGCTGCAAGATATGGAAGAACGTGATCTTATACTGTCAGCTCTTCCACAAGAACAACCTATGTGCTCAATACATATGGGATATTTTATGGGGTTTTGTTCAGTGAGAAGCATGCACATATGGGCAGCTCCTACTGAATTTACTGTATGGAATTTTTCTGAGTCTCATGTCACAGGAATTTGTGGACACAAACTCTTTGCTGTCTATCATCCATTTAAAGGAGCAAAACGTTTACATATTTTTGGGGATCTGGTCATTATTTTTAATAAGTCAAGACCTTTGCATAAAGAAGAAGTCCATGTATCTTTTGCTCAAAAGGAGAACAAAATTAACACTCAATAAGGTCATAGTTGTCATGGTGAAAGGAATACAAAATGATAAAAAAGATCTTGCAGAGTACAAAATTAGTAACTAGGATGCGAGGTTTTAAAATGTATTCTCCAGTTGTGAGAAAATGAAAAGGGTAAGGGCAGAGGAGGAAATATGGACATAAAGCCACAAGCAATCCAGTGTGGGTTGCTCCTCTGACTAAAATAAAACAATGTTCTCCCAAAGGCTCACATAGCCATGTAGGTACCTCAGCTCTTTTTCCTGTTGCTGCTTTACAACATCAAAGGGCAGAAAAACTAAGCTTTTTGTGAGAAATAGCAGAGGTAATGGAGGTACTGTCAGGCCTCCCTGCTGTGGCAGTCTGGAAAGGATGACATGCTATGCACCATCTTATTTGCTGTTGTGATGAGTTTCAGACATGTACCATTATTTACTACATGACGCTGAGAAAATAATGCAGGTTACCAATTCCCTTGAAGAGAGATTGCAATAATAGAAATGAACATGGACAAGAAGAGATGCAGAGAGCTTTTGGGAGTCTCAGTAAATAAACTAAACCAAGGACAAAAGCCTAATACGGAAAATTACTTATGAATAATCCCCTGCACCATAAAATTCTCATCAGGAAAAATAAAATGAATTAAAAAGAACCAATGTGACCTCCCTAAACTTTGCAAAACACAAGTATCAGCATTTTCAAAAAAGCATATTTTAACACTGTAAGTCATTAGCAGAAAGGGAACAGTTAATCTGATCAAACAACCACAGCTCCAGAAGAAGAAATCCAGCAGATTGAAGAAATTGCACACTAAATCATATACAGCTCCCTTCAGCCACCTGCATACCTACCAAACATGCCTCACTCATTTTCAGTTTTGCACAGATATTCTCAGATTTGAAGGACCTGCAGTGAAGATAACTAACAGAAGCCCTGCTATTTCCAACCACAAAGTCTCAGTATACCTACAAACGTGTCTTTGCCCATCAAACAGGACATACATTCAAGATTAATTTGTCTTCACAGTGGATCTCCACAGACCGGAAGAGAAGTTTTGCACAGAGAGGGGCAGTCTAATGCTCTTCTGTGGTGGTTGAATTTGGTATTTTCAGAACAGTAAAATAGTAAAGGCTCAATAGTACTTAAATTGTCTTCAACTCCTTTGAAAAATCCCTGTCCTGAGCCTTAGTTTGATTACTGAAACCTGCTTTGTATCTGTTGCATCCAATATTATGCAACATAAAAGTAGGACGGCCAAGAATTAATGCTATTGCTCTCCAACACACCTTAATTCTTTCCTTATCCTACCATAGTGCAGAGTGCAGAAATATAATCTGGTACAAGGTGTCACACGGCACCTTTCTGATACACAGCTACACCTGTTCTCCATACAAATTTAGCTCTCAGTAGGAAGAAAGCTAGCTCTATTCACTAGTGACATTTTTACTGAGAAGCCAAGCTACATATCCTTTGTACACAGCCTATACTTCAACTTCTTGGAAAAACCCCTGAGCTCTTACCTATCAAAGAATAGATTCTACTGAAGCTGTGTTTCAATGTAAAATTTACCAAGTCTAAGATGGTCGATTCAAGCAGCCTTTACCTATGTGCCTGGGGATCCAAAAGCTTCAGGCAGCAAGTGGTCTCATACCTGGCAAGCATGCAAGCATGATAGCTTAATCTCAGGCTGCTTTAATCCCAGGAAAGATGAAGTCTGCAAGCCAAGCTTGTACAGCCAGGCATGAGTCATTTATTAAGGATAAGGAGTCCAGGGAAATCAGGTGTTACCTGTAGTAAGGCTTAGCTACCTCTTAACCAGTTCTTATCTACAAAGTTACACAGAATTTGTTTCCTTTTATATATTTCCTAGCAGCAAGAATACAGTCTTCATTGGAAGAGGCCAAGCACTTGCTCAATTTCAGTCTATTAGCTGCACTGCCCGGGATGGTGTAAACTAGGTATACAGCACTACCAGCTGTTAGCTTGAACTGCTTATTAAGGGCAATTTTTAGTGTATTTCTCACTAAAAAGATTTTCCAGTACCAAAACTTGGATGGTACATAAAATAAATAATCCTAACTTTAGGCTACATCAACAAAAGATTAAAGGCATGTTAAAGCCTAAAGAGCTTAAATTCTGCTTGTTGCTGCCTGAAGCCTATATGAACCCTTCTTTATGCATTAAAGCCTTCCAGGGGCCTCAAATCCTCTTTGAGAACATCGAATAGTTTGGTGACCTTTAAAGGTCACCTAGTCTAACCCTCCACAATGAGCATGAACACCTTTAATTAGATCAGGTCACTCAGAATCCTGTCCAACATAACCATGAATGTTTCCAGGGGCGGGGCATCTACTACCTCTCTGGGCAATCTGTTAGTGTTTTGCCACTCTCATTGTAAACAGTTTCTTCCTCATATCCAATCTAAATCTACTCTCTTTTACTTTAAAACCATTATCCCAACGCAACAGCCCCTGACAAACAGTTTGTCCAGGTTTCTTGTAGACCCCGTTCTGTACTGAATTTTGTACAAATCTGCTCGCATTGATGCCTGTTACTACAGAACTCTGTTCAAGGGGAGTTTATACTCGGGTTCTGAACAGGTACAATGGCATCTACCACAGCTGTCCATGTTCATGCAAAATGCTGACAAGAAGGCAGCAAGCAGTGTAGCAACACTTCCAGCATATCTGTGGATCAGGTGCCACGCTAGAGCAGCAAACAGCACTGCAAGATCTAAATGCAGAAAATAAAAAGCAGCTTTGAACTCCTTCTGTATTGACAGTATCAATTTCATCTACAAGGGTCTTGCATTTGCTCTCAGTCACATACCCTTATTCTGCACTAAGCAGCAGTCACCAAATGAAGGTGTCTCTCTCCCCATGGGACTGTGCTCAGAAGGTACTCACTGTTCAGCCAGAATCACACTATCAGGTGTTTTCACAAGGCTTGGCCAGCTCCAGCAGTTATTGTAGCCAACTCAAAGATACTAATTTTAAGTATATTTATTAACAATTTGTAAACAGGAGAAAAAGTGGAAGATAGACACAGATAGCAAGATTTAAGATCACAGAGTGACTGACGTTGGAAGGCACCCTTGGAGGTCATCTGGTTTAACCGCCCCTGCTCAACGCAAAGCCACCCACAGCCAGCTGCCCAGGACCAAATCCAGACAGTTTTTGAATATATCCAGTGATGGAGATCAACCTCTCTGGGCAATCTGTGCCAGTGCTCAATCCCCTTGACAGTAAGAAAGTATTTCCTCTATTCAGAGGGAACCTCCTGTGTTTCAGTGTGTGCCCACTGCCCCGGTGCTGTCACTGGGCTTCGCTGAAAAGAGCCTGGCTCCTCTGTCATTGTGCCCTCCCTTCAGTGTTTATACACATTGATGAAATTCCCCCCAGCCTTCTCTTCTCCAGAATGCAAAATCCCAGCTCTCTCAGCCTTTCCTCCCAGGAGAGATGGTTGAGTCCATCATCTTCGTGTCACTTTGCTGGACTTGCTCCTCTAGCCCCATTTCTCTCTTGTGCTGGAGAGCCCAGAACTGGACACAGTGCTACAGGTGTAATGAAAATTACAAAGTAAAACTTTACGCTTAAAATATAAGTAATAAAAAAATTAAAAGGGAAAAAAAGAAGAGAAAGCATAAGACAGAAACCTAAGAAAACATCTAAATAACCAAAAGCAGAGAGAAGCAATACGTTACCAACACACCTCAAGAAACCAGCACAACAGCACAATCCAGGTGTACAGAAGTGTGAAGTCAGCATTGTATTCTAAGCTATTTGTGCATGAATGTTCTTTATTGCATTAGTCTTTGCTTCTCTACAAATGAATGGCAAAATGACACAGACCCGACAAGGCATCATTATGCTTAATTCTTCAGGTGATGACAATTCCTCACATTTTCCCATGGCAGCAGCTTTTGACTAGTAGCAAGGTGAACCAGTCACCTTAAAGTGAAGGATATTAGGCTTCTCCTAAAACTGCTACTGTCTCTGGCTTGCTTCCACAGCAGTACTCACAGAAAACGGAACACATCAACAAGAAAATAACAATGCAAAAAAGTTTCAAATAAAATGCAGAAAAGCTATTTTATGGCTGCCTTAATTTCCCTTTAAATCATACTTGCACTGAACAAGGAACAGAAACAATTTAACACCTCTAATGCTGGGGGCAAAAGAAAACTGGGCTTACATTGGTACCATTTCATTTAAAGTACAGATGGGCTCTGCTGGACTTGGGGCACAGGGTAACTGAGGGCATTAATATCTATTCCTTGCTCATCACGGACTTACCAAGGCAACTTTGGGCAAGATACCATTTCTGCTACATCTCTGAAATAGATATAGGGCTTTTCTGCCTCATAGGCAAGACTGAAATTAATATCTATAAACTGTCTGAACAGTCAGGGTTTTATATTAAATATTAAAATTAATATAAAGATTTTTAAACAGGTAAAATGTAAAAGAAAAAAATGAAACCCTTCCACTAACAAATTCTGAGCTATTAACTAAACCATATATAAAATCCCTCCAGAAAAACGTATTAATCCATTTAATTACTTCCTTAACTTGTGAAGTTTACTTATTATTTCCTGCCCTCCAGAGTATACATGCAATTTTATACCTCTTTTCAGAACAGTAAACAACTCAAAAAGTTTCCATGATTGAACAAGCAGCGGTCAAACATGAGAGAAGGGCTTGTTTGTGCCTGGGAGCATGGGAGGCAGAAAGAAAAGAAACAATTAAGACACACCAGGTTAGTGAGGAAGGCACTTATTAAAGAAAAAAAAGAGCACTTGCAATAATTTATTTCCTCTTCGTTTAGTTCTCACAGGCAGGCAAGGGAGAAGAGAGATTTTCTTGGAAGATGGAATGAGGTCAAGGAGTTAACTCATACGTGCACTCATCAAGACCTTTCCAAAAATAATGAGAAGTATGACAGATTTTTTCATGGAGAAAAAAGGATTTAAAAGAATCATCCAGATGGTTATAAATGATATGAAACAGAAAGTCTGGAATGTGACCAACCTGCAATAGCGTGATGTAAGCCCTTAAATGCAGGAATACAAACCTGAAATAACCCACAGTGCATAAACAGAGTAGGTTGAAAAAGGAGTTCACATCCAAAAACAAGAAAGAAAAGTAAGGAGGTAAGAAAGACAAGTAGGAATGACATAAAGCCCAAGCTTTAGCTTAAAATGTTTGGTAAGTTCAAAGCACGGAGTGGTAAAACAAGATTAAGAAAAGCAGTTTAATGCAGTATCAGGAAACACTGTAGGTTAGGAGGGCAGGGCATTAGTTCTTCCACACTTGTATTCACACACAGGTACCTGTGTAATTAGCAGTTCTGATGACAACTGACGTACTGGAATACTGAAGAAATCCACTGCACAGTCAATTACTTCATTATTGAAGTGTGCCAAACAAATGCAAAAATGTAATATGAAAGCAACTGCAAATGCATGCTGATTTAGGAAAACAGAGCTCCCTCAGCTTTCCAAAGGAGGCAGAAGCAGGTGGCACAGAGGTAGATTGCTGACATCAATGGAGATCCTGGTCAGAGATCTGAGAATTTACTGAGAATTTCAATGCCATTATAACTAATTTCTACATCATAGATTTTTTATAGAGAAAAAGGTTGTTAGCACAAGAATAAGAAGCAACTAATTCACATTATATTTAGATAACAAATTTTCTGTTGAGAGGATTCAATGGTTTTTTTCTATAGTTTCACCATGCCTACTGTAAAGAGTCCAGGAGACAATGAGTATAAAATGCAATAGTTACTATGACCAGACTTCAGCATTGGGAAGGGTTAACCAACATCCCAACATAAGTGCTCTTACACAAAAAATAAATAGTTTACAGTTACTTGGTGGACAAGCCCTTATTCATATTTCATAGACAACACAAAACCAACATACATTTACAGTGCAGAAGACTCAAACCCAAAATTTTGTAGTAAGACCACTTGCAGGTTTGTAAGGTTTTCTAACTTGCATGCACTATGAAGCTTATTAAAAAGACCCCACAACCCCAAAACCAGCAATTCACTGAAATGAAGGTTTTCTTAATAAAGGCATGAAACTGCACAGACCATGATGTGTGGCAAATTATGAATGACTCTCACTTGTGTGTGCACTTTCTTTAACACACATATTGTTGATTGGCAAGTACTAGACTCACCCCTATGAAAATAAAGAGCTGACTCTTAAATTTATGCTATTAACAGTAAACCTACAATATTCATTTGCATATAAAAATAATTTTTAAAGTACACCTGTAAAACAAAACATACACTTCTACAGTTAAGAAAATTATTTTAAAAATAAATCAAAACTTCCCTTAATGATAGCTTCATTAACTCAGTCCTGTATACAACAGAGAATAAATTAAAAGGAGAATTATTGTGATTACTATTCTCTCCAAAGAGAGACAATAGAGACAAAAGTGGATTATATAAACAGTTCAGAAACATACATACTACATTTGAATTCTAGTCAGAAACTTTGTGAGTGACTTCTTATCTATTTAAATAAAACAGATGCCAAATGAATTATATTTCTATGACTTTCTGCATGTATTGTAGCTTTCACATAATTTGGTTTCCTGAAGATCAATAAAGTTTAACAACAGGCAGAGTTTACAGATTGCAGAACTGAGACTGTAAAATTATCTTAACCTTGCTGGAAAGAACAACTTCATTTAGTGAAAAGAATGCAAGGGAATGTGAGAGTTGATAAATATTATGGGGAAAGAAGTGTATCAATCCCCTTGACTTGGTCAAATGCACTCTTACACCAAATTTGAAATTGTAATGCTTTTTCATACCTTACCATAAAACTTTGGCTGCAACATGAAAATGGACAGCCATGGCAGGCCATCTGTCTCTTTCAAGGTATATCTGTTCATCAAATGCTCACCTCTCTACCTCATCCAGGAAACCATCGATCACGCAGCAGCTGGGAATTTAAGAACCAAAACTGTCCCGTGCAATAAATTCTCCCGACTTGGCAACAGTGGGTTTGTACGCGTTGAGAGGCTTTGCTGACACCCCAGAGAAGCGCCAGTGCTGGGAACAGTGCAGTTCTGTTAGCACAGCTCTTCTCTTGTTCATCCCATCGTGCTAAGACGGCTGTTACTCTGTGTTCTATTCCATAACATATTTAATACGGCAGATGCGAGCTACCAACTCAATAAGAAAAATTTAAGGCACATTTTGTGTCTGTTCTTTGATTACAAGCTCCTTTGAACTGCAATTCTTCCTAAGTGTCTGAAAAACATTTTGCACATCTTGAATACTTTCATCAACTAGTATTTTTGGGGGAAGGCCATTCTGTGAGATATTTATTTCTGACTATATATTTCCGTTATCCAATTAATTTTTGTCTAAAGTTGAAAGAACACACACCAAGATGCATCTAAGGGACATAACAACAAAAAAACCATGACCACATAATAACAATTATTTGTACGGTGATTAGTATTTTTAAAGTGCTGTTGTTAAATATATAAAATGAAAGAGATGGCAAGCGATTCAAAAGCAAGTTGAATATGAAAGAAAGAGAGATAAATGGACTTAGTCTTCCTAAATTCATAATGAAAAAGACAGACTGGTAGCACATTGTCTCCTCCTGTCATTGAAGAAAGAAAATTGTAATCTGTACCCTAATCTTCTTAACTTCATCAGAAGACCACACAGACTGACACAATACATATTCCAATCACATTAGCTGATGCTGTTATTATTTACTCCAATACTGAAATTGAAAATTTTTGATTTGATGATATGAATTTAAGGAGAACTTCCATGTCTCTTTATACCACTATGATAGAGAGGGCCACAGGCACTAAAAATTCTGTATTTCACCACAGAATAGGCAAGTAACAGTTTCTCACACCACTATTTCAATCTCACTCTGTTCAGGCCTAAAAGCCCATTTTCCCCTTGAAAAGCATGAGTGTTGACTGCACAAACTCAATCTCAGTTTTGTTACTTGCAAGCAATAGTCAAAAAGAGTAACACTACAATTTCCATAAAAATTTCAACTATTACAACAAATATCAAGTTCTGTGATGATCTAAACAACAACTTAAAAAACCCCAACATTTTTATTTAAAATGTAAAAGAGTGACAACATACTGCATTCTAAACCTTCCACCTTTTAAAAATCACAATTTGGTCAACCAGTTGGTGATTAATACAGTATTACATTTAAATTACCCCACCTAGACAATTAACAAAGAACCACTAATCTCAGATCAGCCACATGGCCAATATTATTAAAATGCCCAAACTAGTTTTTTACTGTGTGTACTTTGTGTACTGTGCAGCTTCTCAGCAGTTTGCCAGGAGTTGCTGTCCTTCATTGCCGATAAAACCGTCTGACAATGGCCTACAACACCGTTTGTGATGAATTCAAGTGCTCTGAAGAAAGGGCTCAAAACAGTGTGCATTTATAGCAATCTGCAAGCAGACAATATGCCTTCAGCTCCTTTGGTTTTAGTAACGTTCCCTTTGGAAAGTGAATCAGTTGAAGACTGTTCCAATAAAATAGTAAGTCAAAGTCTGGACAAGGCATGAACCACTGTCTATACAGTTTGTGACAACGTCCTTGATTTTCTTTCTTCCACACTTTTTTTCCAAAGACCAAGCAGTGAAGGCAGTTTGAATTTGTCCATATTTTTACTGTAAACATTAAGAAATATACCAAGGACAACCAGTAAGCCTGACCACACATACCTAGAGGAGAGGCAGAGGAGGGGAAAAAAGTTACCATTAGCACTTTATCTGTAGCAATTACATACCAATATTTGTGGATTAAATAAACCTTACATTAAGAAGAGAAGAGTTGAGTTGAAGAAAAAACCCTCACAAATCAGTGGGCTCTGAGATAGAATTTTCCTGAATCTTTATTATTACTATTCTGCCACCCTTCTTTTTTCCTGTCCTGACTGGATAGCTTATTAAAGTGCATTTCTAAGTTAAATAATAACTAAACAGTGTTTGTTCTTTCTCACATTAATAAAATAATCCTGAGGGGCTTAGTATGTTTTCCCTTCCTATGGCTATGAGAGCTATACTCTCTCTTACTGGTCCAAAACGTTTTCTCACTCAGTGCCTTATATCCATACTTCCCAATGTAGGCACATTTTTGTTTCAGCTCTCCATTCTTTTTAGCCTCAATATTTTTAGCTGGGGTAAATTCCATTTGGGATTTGGGTGCAAGCTTTGTTCTTAAATCAACTTGTATATAGAAATAAAACAGAATATTTGTTGTTTCAAACCTGAAGCAATTAAGATCAAAGTAGCAACTTAGCTGCATTTTTCAATGTAAGATCTTCCTTAAAATTAAAAAAAAAGAAATAAACCCAAGCTCAAACATTTGGCAATTTAATATATCAAGATAATAGAAGCCTTCAGTTATTTAAAAGGGCTAGCTAAGAATTAAAATCTGAGCTTATAAAAGCAGGAACAATACCATAATGGAGAAAATCCCTTCCTTTAGCCAAATCTTCCACCACAGAGAAAGTACCCAAACAATTCATTATGTATCATAAGCACTAGATATTATGTAAGGTTTCTCTTAATTTTTCTTTGTTGTCTTTCAGACCTTTAGAAAAAATGTAAACTCTTTTCTCTAGCGTGATTAGTATCAACAAGCCAGTCAGTATTTACAGTAGATTGCTAACATTCGTAGAAGACATGAAATGAAAAGCATTAAACCCTGAATATGATTAATTAGTATCGTTATATTTCAATGATGAAGAACATGATTTTTTATAAAATACTTTGTAAAACACTAAAAATTATAAATACTTACTGTAATGTGAATGGCTTTGCAAAGAACAAAAAGGAAAGCACAATGGTCATTGCTTTTCTTCCTGTTGTTACTGCAGTGGAAAACAAATATTAACCTCTTTAAGAATTCAGTTACAACAAAAGAACATAACAAAGGCTTAGCAGGTAACCTCATAAAATAATTAAGTGTCTCACTAAAATGATGATCACACCCTTGGTGCAAACACAGACTGCAGATGCACCAGTGCAAAACAGCACTGTAACCATGTGCTGTTTGAGAACGAGTACATTGTGTCAGTAGCATCGTCTCCAATCACACTATCTGCAGCAAGGAAATTTCCAGAACAAGACTTGCTATTTAATAACTTCATGCTAATCAATCCACAGCCTCTGAGAGCAGCAACCCTTGCAAGTAACTGATGATATAAACTCATCTGTTAAAGCTTTGACCAAAGGTCAAATATCTTGCCATTTCCACCTCATGTTATTACAATTCCACGTTGTTTGGGCTATATTTTTGAGTGGAATGGGATTATCCTCTCATCATTCTTTTGAAGTTACTGAAAATTTCCCTAACAGTGCAGGGAATGACAATTTTGGTTAGAAGCCTAAGAGACCAAGGATGTCTGACTTCAATGATTGCATTAGGAAGTTTTCCTCAAAACCACTAAGAGATATTCTTCTACATGTGATCTGTTCACTAGAAAGAATCAAGGTAGTAAGAAGAGTGGAGAGCACAATCCGGTTTCCAAAATGGAAATAAACTTTTTGATTGCTCTGAAATAACCTACAGCTCCAACAATTATTTGAACAATTCCAATGCTATCTGCAATGAACAAGGATAAAGCATTACTAGCAAACTGCGTACCAGGAAACCTAGGGAGTTTATCACCGAAACAAAATCAATACATGAGTGAAAGTTGTAGAAAATGTTTAAAAACAAAGAAATGCAGCCAGGCACACAAGTTTAGCTGTGGAGGCTAAGGACCTGAGAAGGTGTTATTCTATAGGACAGCACAGGGTTCTCACTTGAGAAAGACCCCAGTACAGGGTGCAGTAGGTCTGTACCTAAAGAATACATTTTTTATCAACAGAAAATACTTTGCTTACCATGAAGCACCTTTTACTATACCATACTGGTAAGTCTTACTGCAAATTAGTCTTACTGCAACACACTGGCAAAAGGAACCAATGACTACTGATGTATTTTCATGTTGCTATGGCTAGAAAAGCAAGTTTCTTTCTTCCCAACTCTACCCCACAAATATTCATTTAAGTGTGTTTTGTAGTAGAAGAAACAGCCCTCACTACTGCTTCATCTGCCCCAACTTCAACTTTTTAGTAATAATTTTCTTTTTACATTTTAAGAAATTTATGCACATCGAATAAAATGATTTTCTATTACATGAAAAATTAAAGGAGAATGAAAAAGAAAATTGAGTTTTAATTAGAAAACAGTTTACAGATGAATAATTTAAAAAATGGTTAAATTACTTCAGTTTTTCTAATTACAATTATTTCTGTTCTTTCAAATCAGTTATTAATTAAAATATTTATGTAACCATTTCCTTCTAAATTAAGTGCCTTTTCTTCTTTTTCCCAATTAAGTCTGATAATTTGTCATTCTGCTAATAGAAATACAATTTTCATTAAACTCTTTCACCCCACTCCCCTCAAGAAGGGGGAGGGTGGATGGGGGAGGTGGGAGNGGATGGGGGAGGTGGGAGGGACAGTAATGAATGTGGTGTTCTTCCAAGGCACAATAAACATTTTCATATTGCTACAGGCAAGACAGAAAGGGCTCAAGTGTTAGAATTGTCAAGGTCAGGCATAAGAAAACCTGGGAAAGGTTTACTATTCTACAGCATGTTTAAACTTTTTTTAGTATAGTGAGACTTTTTTTTAGAGAGGTATTTTAATACATGAACCAACCCTCTCTTCTGGGTCAATTTCCAGTCAGGAGAGCTACTGAACTTGGTTAAAAGCAAATACGAGACAGATATGCTGCAGAGGAAATAACTGATAGGAAATCAGAGCATGCAATCCTCAGGTCAGAAAACAATGATGCATTTTCCTCTCCACTACTGGTAATGAAGTAGAGCATCACCTGACAGAAACAAGGGTGTCTTTTAGGGGAAGAAGAATGGAAAGAAGCTACATAACATCTTGCTATACCTTTCCCCCCCACCAGGCCCTTGTGATTAATGTCTGTAGTTTCATGTGCTTAGAAACAATGTCACTGCCTACTATGCCTTTCTAGAACATCCTTACTTTTCCTTTTACATTTTAAATGATATATGTCTTTTCCTTTCTGTATCTCCCTATGAAGAGAGGCTGAGAGACTTGGGATTGTTCAGCTTGGAGAAGGCTCTAGGGAGACCCTATAGCACCTCACAGTACCTGAAGGGGGCCTGCATGAGAGCTGGAGAGGGACTCTTTACAAGGACAAGGGGGATGGCTTTAAACTGAAATTGGGTTGCTTTAGACTAGATATCAGGAAGAAACTCTTTACTGTCAGAGTGACGAGACACAGATTGCCCGGAGAAGCTGTGTCTGCCTTATCCCTGGCACTGTTCAAGGCCAGGCTGGATGGGGCTTTTGAGCAAACTGGTCTAGTGGAAAATGTCCCTGTCCATAGCAGGGGAGTTGGAAACCAGATGGTCTTTGAAGTTCCTTCCAATCTAAATGATTCTGTGATTCTATTTCAACTCCTCCATTTAGAACAGTGTTTGTTTCTGCACTAAAACACAGCACAGACTACATGTAAAAGTTTACTTAACAGGCTCTTCACGGCTGAAACTGTGGCACAAAGAGAATCAGGAAGCTCTCAAGCACATTCTACCAGTAAAGATCCATGCTATGGAAATCAGTCAGCACAAAGAACAGAAAAAAAGCCAGAGTAAGAACAATTCTCAAAAGCTCTGTCCTAAATAATAGAGTAGGATTACTTTGTTTTTATACAAAGGCAGTAAAAATATCATTTGTTCATACCTGTTACAGCGAGAAGGGCACCAAAGATTTTAATCAAAGCTAGAACAAAGGATATGCCAAAATACCCAGTCAGGGAGAAAAGGAATGCATAACCATAAGTCTGAACTGGATGCTGCAACAATAAAAAAAGCTGGTTAGGAAAATGTAAAACAAACCCTGAGGTATTGCAAAATGACATAAAACTACAGACTTTAATCAACTGCTTGAGCAATAATAAGCTGTTCAACAATGCATTCATGCAAAAATCCTTATTTAATTTTAGTTAAACAATGGAAAAATAATAATGAAATTATAAGCTCATAAATCTGGTCCTGTGATTTTGTTGCTTTTTAAAACATTACCCTATCTTATACATCAAAGACTGGAAAAACTTGCTTACTGTATGAATTATACAAGTTAACCTGTTTACATGATGAAAATAGAACTTTAGAGAGAGAAGTGGTGAGATTTTCTAAATCATACACAGCAAGGTTTTCCAATGAGGTTCTTCATAGAAAAAGGGAAATCATTACACCTACCTTTGAGCAAAATGCTACTGCAGGGCTTAATCCACTAGTGCATGTTAATCCAAATAAAATATACACAAACCCTATTGAATAGGAATACAAAACCTAGAATAGTGTAAGAGAAAATAATTACTAGGTGATACTATACAAAAGGACAAAATTAAATGCTTTCAGATGCTTGGCCCTATTAATATGCTCAGCTTCTCAGAGCTGAATTTGCAGCGTTTGATGATATTTTTACTAGGATTTATAGTTGATGTACAGTGAAAAGTCAACAATAAGTGTTAGACACATTCTTCCTACCCACGACAACATAAAAGAAGTTTGGAAAGCTAATCAGTTAATAATATCCTGAGGTCAGTGTCAACTGTGGTAAATCCTTCAACTTCAGGATTTCACAGCCTAAATAAAACTTCCCACAACTATGCAATTTAATAGTCTGAAGAACACTTTACACATATTTCGTTTTCTGCCACTTATCCAGCACAGTAAAGATCCGTATTACATTAAATGTGCAAAGGACAGCACAGAATCACCATGGGCTGCCAGAAGTGTCACATAAGTTTCACCTGTGTCACTTCAGTTCACATGCATGGCACACATGCATCATGGTTATAGCATACAGGATTTTCAAAAATGACCAGCGCTGGTTCCATGGTCAGAACACTCAGGAAACAGGTAAGGTCTTTAATAAGTCTGCACAATTATTCAATTCATAGCTTCATTGAGCAACAAAACAATCTTCATCTATCCGTTCCCATGTTGAGTCAACAGAGTAGAAGCTGGAACTGCTCATCTGCCCATCCATCCATCTATCCATCCACCTGCCATGCAGCAGGAGGCATTCAGCTGTTTGGGCAACATTTAGTAGCCTTTTCTTGTGAAACAGGGAATGAGTCAACAGAACTATTCTACACAATACTGGCTACAACATGCTGATCTACTATGCTTTCAAAACTCAGTGTCTTGTTATAATATCTCAGTTATTGGGGAAAACTTATTAACAATTGATAGCAGTTCCACGAGACAACAGACCACTTATAACTGCTCTATAATAAAGAAGGATAAATGCACGTTTAAAGAGCAGACCTGCTTTCAAACACTTAAAAACCAATGACCTGATCCTCAGAGCTTTTACTTGACACTGTTTATACACACAGAGGTCAGTCTCCAGTTCTTCACTTGCCTCTGCATCCAGCTTGTCTCCCTGAGTATCCAAAGACCTCACTTTTCACAACCAGGAATAAGCACCACATTGCTATTTCCTTGTTAGGCAGTGTAATATAAATCACTTCCACAGCATGACACATAAGGCAAAAATCAGGTATAACCTTCCAGAACAGCAGTTACTATTTCAGCCACAAGACATCTTTTCACTTTTCACAATTCCTTAAATCCAGGGCAGTTTCCAAATTTGACAGAGTAGGAGAGAACCTGGATGACAGGTTCCTTCATTATTGAATTTTATTTCCAGATCACTGTCCATTAAACATGATCTCCAATTCAGATTCAATTTTTACCCACAGTCTCAAGTATAGAACATTATTTCCAAAATTCTGCTTGCACTTCTGCACTGAATTCTCTGAACAAAATCTTGAAATGTAATGCCTAAACCACAAACAAACAAAACCTTTATATCCTAAACCACTACACTCATCCTCTACAAGTAGTATGAGTATACAGTATGAGGACCGACATTTGTCAGCCTAGTGCAGAATAAAAAGCAAAGTCCTGGAGACAGCAGGAGTTTTGTAGCTAAGGCAGCAGCAACTATCACAAAGTGTTGCAAAGTGGGCAAGAAAACAGCTACAGATTGCACTTTGGTTTGGATTTTGGAAATGACAGCTATAGAAGGCTGCACTGGGTCAGGTGAGGTCCATGTAGCTAAGATCTCTGCCCCCAGCAGCAGTCCATAGTGAACAAGAAAATGTACAAGAATAAAAACAAGAAGACAGTGACACTTTTAGGTATATATTCTTCCACTTTCCAGAAACTTGTAGCTCAAACTTCTTGAGCCATCCTAAAACACATCTAGCCTTACATGAAGATTTGTTCTTTTTCTCCATTTATGAAGCTATTCTCATGAGAAACAAGATTTTTCTAGTTAAATGTCAAATACATGCCAAATATAGAAAATGAATTTCAGTAACTTTACCTGTGGCATATTCCTATTATGCCTTTTATAGTAAAACATTTACTTGTATTTACTCAACTTCAGAGAAAAATATGCCAAATTCAAACAAGTTTTGTCTAAAAACAAAAATAACTTCAGACCATATGAACAGATAATCCACATTCCAAGTAAGTATATAAAAAGTAATGAACAAGACTTTTTCAAAATTATGTATTTCACTGAATCAGGAACAAAAATATTCACCCACGGTGAAAGTCAGAGTTTTACAGATTTCAAAAGATTAAAAAAATCCTGCCTCCCAAGTGCTAAAACACTCTAGAATATAAAGTATAGCAAGTAGGAAAAGCAACATGTTTCATGTAACACATGTTCAACTATATCAGAAGAACAGTGTGTATTTTTCAGAGATTAAGCACACGATCATACAAAAACCACTACAGTGATCTCAGGCCTGCAGGTAGACAAAGGAATTGTTGCTAGAAATGAGTGTTTCTGTAGCTGCATATTCTGTAGCAATTTACATTTGGAGGTCCACACAGAAAGCAGCACCCTTGAAAGGTTAAAAACTGAAACAGAAAAATCAGCAGAAGTCCTCAGACAAACAGAAAACCCCCAGAACAGTACACCATGAGCTTTTCCTTTCATAAGCAAGAGAAAAGCACATTAAGTTTCATGTTTTGTCAATGTAGGCCTTGCCTATGATAAAACACGTTCTTTTAAAATTGCAAATGTTGTATTTACCATTTCTGAATTAGAGCCATTGTGCAACTTCATAGCTTTTTCTTGTACATTTCCTATAACTGCATCTGCGCAGAGGGCAAGGGATATTAGGACCACACCTATTAAAACAAACAAACAAACAAACACCTCTTCAGAATATTCACCAACAAAGTAGTGGCAAAAAATCCCAGGAAGAGAAAAATCATACCCCCCCCAACATATTCTAAATGTCAGCAAAAATATTTCATGACACCAGTACAAAGCAGCGCCTACCTCCGCTCTCCCTCCACCAATTAACCCCTGAGCACTGTGTGTCTCTAAGCTTGATGGGAACATCTGGACATTGCTATAAAGAAAGCAGCTGTAGTTTTTGTAGTAACAAGAGTGACAGCGTATCACTTGCAGTTAGTTAATGAAGATAAATAACCAGAGAACATACTATTTTTGAGTAGTTAATCCCGTATTATTTTTTTCCTGACAAAGGCAAACAGAAATGTTAGATGTGAAAGTAAAAAACATTCAAGTAGAAATCTTACATTACTGAAACATTAATTAAAAATACTACTGTTCAGGTACAAACCCCATGGTTTTACATTATCATCTATGCTCACAATGAAGTCACTACACAGTCAATAACATAATCAGTTTTCCAATAACAAAAAACTAGTAACTCTAGTCATGTCAGTCACAATTCATTTCCCAACCTCCAAACTTTCATGACTGTTGTATTTAATGATAAGCACAGGTTGAAATACACTTTTCCTAAGTATACAACATCACAGAAGATACTAATAATCAAAACGCAAATCAAAATCTGCTCTAGTCTTGGCTCCTTAAAAGATCGTGTCAGGGAAGAAACTAGAAAGACTAGAAGCAAGCAGTGTTTTATTTTCTTAATCCTATGTTCTTACAATACGAGGTGGAAGATTTAACACTTTTAAGGCACATGAAATTTAAGGTGGTATTTTCTTGGCAAGCTTCTGAATGTACAGGAACTTCTAAACAAGTGTTTTTAGTTTGGGAACCATTTCCTTTCCATAGCTAGACTTTCCAGGTCTCTTCATCATTCAAAGTTATCAGGCATTGGAAAAGGTATAACTCAATGGAAAAGACACAGTGACATTAATAATATTGGTAATGCTAAAAATACAGATATCTCATCTGCATGGTCCAAAGATATAATAACAGCTCCAGCTCAGCAATTGCACTCTGTAAAGTGATGGATGGATGTCACCATGGGCATTCTCCATCATGATTGTTCCAGCCTTGCTTAATGGCCCAGGCCTACCACTGGACAAACGCATGGTTCAGCACTGGACTGAGACGCAAAGGTTACCTGGAACCTGAAGTGCCAATGCACATGGAGAGGAGAAGCATGAGGACAAGACAAATGTTAATCTTATGCCCGTTACACAGTTTGGAGTGTGAGGAGAATTGTTCCACTCCTTGTGGCCATGCTGAGCAGAAGCAGCAGCAGCAAAGCCATGGATGAGACCAGCAATGTTGTGTTGTATATAAAACATGAGTAAAAACAATTGGAAAAACTGGTCTCAAATTAGTTCTGAAAGAAATCTGCATGGAAACAGTTCTGCACAAATCATGGGAATTAACTCAGGAATTCAATTATCCTTTGTCATTTGAGAAAGAAATTCAACTAAGTTTTTAAATCCAAGCAGGTTAAAATCCTTGCTTTGCTTCTGATTTTAGACGGAATTAAAAGGTTAAAATGGGAGAACACCTAAAAACTACAGCAAATCTGACTGAGATCATCAGTTAATATAAAGTAAATGATTCTGAAATGGAAAAAGACTTAAAAATTTAACTAGAAAAGACAATTAATCTTTTTAAGTTTTAAAATGGTCCAAATGAATTTTATCATATTTATTTTAATATATATATACTCAAGTCTTTCTTGAGAATACATGAGACATTTCAACCAAAAGGGTGCAGTTTCCAGAAATTTTAGGAATCTAAGAACCTACGCTTGGAATAAAGGTCTCTTCTGCCACAGACAGAGCTCTGCTAGTGCAAAGCCACAATGAAACTTGCATTTTCAGCATGATACCTGAAGGCACTCCACCAAGAACTCAGAACTTCTATGGAATGCTTATTGTAGGAAAAAACAAGCATTTCCTTAAACTCTATAATGTAATATATCTTTACCTGTCAAGTTGAAGTTTGGTGCAACTGTGCTGTCAGCTAAAGTAAACCATATTAATCCTAGACTCATACACAGGGCAGCAGACACATCTACAATATTATAACGTTTTCCTATGAAATACAAACAGCAAGAATAGACTGTTAGCACTCTCAGAATTTCATGTTTATCTTGTTTAACAGACTAGAAGGCAAAGGAAACATGGCTGCAATTCATTCTTTTACTTAAACAGAGGACTTAATGCTCTGGTCTTTCACAACCAGACTTAGTTTCTTCTACAGCACAAGTTCCTGCCATGGGGGAGGACCCTATGGGAACTGCTTTCCCCAATAACAGAATCAGATATTCCCTAGGGAAATATCTGATTCTCGTGGTCAGCTTTGGTTTGACTCCTACTGACACAAAGCACATCCTCTCTGACAAAGCATTCTCTTAACAACTTCAGGACCGCTTAGATGTTTCCTTAATACTTTTCCCTCATATACTTTCCCTCCCAGACATTTTGGCTGCCTTAACTGATCAGAAAGAAGTCAATTCCAAACACTAACAGACAACTTTGGCACTCAGAGAACCCTACACTGTCTTACTGCTTGGGAAAGACAGGTTGTGGAGGAGAATTGAAAAATAAAGTAAGGACATGAAAAAGCAGGACTTAGTATATCTTGTTCGAAATGACATAATCCTTGCTCAGAAGCTGAACCTTGAGCATGAGCTTCCAAGGGAACTGTTTTGAACTGAATTTTTTTAGCAATAATATTAAAAAAAAAGCTTCTGAGACTACAACACTACTACAGCACAATAAAAAGTTTCACAAAGCTTTAAGGAAATACCAGTCACTTTGCACTTAAATGATAAAAAATTACTCCTAATAAGAGGTAAATACTGTGTAGGCATGTGCCTGAATTTTCCTCTGAAAATTCAGCTGGTTTTCAACCAGAAGGCCAGAATTGCCTACAGAAGTAGAAATACAGTATTCTAGATTTTGTTCCATAATACTTGTCCATGTAGAGCTTTAGTGACTGCATTTTTGTGTATTGAACAAACAAATTTGTATAAAATACTTAAGTCTTCTAAATCCAGAAATACTGAACTATATTTATTCACCTAACTATAACCTTTATCTGCTTTTCTCCAGATTCCATTTTCTCTTCTTGGAATATGAACGATGACTTTAGGACTAGCCAAAGACATGCAAAATCAGGTGTATTGGTGATTAAACAGTCAATCAAAATTTAGGAATTAATCTTTTCAAACAAGAGTAGGGATTTTCATTGCAAATCATGGTTGTTCTTTTTTTTTCCATTTCAAGTTTTCCATTTCAATATTGAAATTGTTTCATTTATAAAGGGATTTATTTTAGAAAACAAACTTACTTTTCTTAAAAATTAAGAAAGCTTGTGTAAAAATAAAGTTTTGCAAGTGACATGTGGAATGTTTTTCCCCATATTTTCTGTTGATCTAATTATATTTGTGCATTTTCTCAGAAGATGCTTCAGAAATTCTCATTTTTCCTCCTACAGGAAAAATTCTACCAGTGGAATTTAAAAAAGTACAGGATTCCATATACGACTGCCTCCCAAAGAAACAGTAAAAAAACCATCTAACAGCAAGACTAACACTTACCTTGTATAAAAACCCCACCTATCATAACTGGAATCAGCTTACAGCACTTGAAGATGACTTGAGTAGGGTAATTCAGATATCCTAAAGAGGTATTTGACAAACCCATAGTTCCCACTGTCAAAAACGCTATTATCATGTAGGTTTTGCCAGGAATTCTACAAAACAAAAACATACACACCTTTGCATTACAGATTCATCTAGAGGAGATTTAGCTTGGAAATTCAAGTAAAGAAATACTTTTGTAATACAACTTCAACATCTTTCTCACTGAATTTCACTCCATAGAAATTTAGAAATACACATAGATGTCTGACTTCATATTTAATTTTTTTCAATTACTCCAAATAACCAGCACAAATACACGACAATAAAAACTTTATAGCTCATGAAGTATTCAAGCAGTAATTCTTTAACCTCCTTCTAAGAAGGCATGTTATTTACACAAGAATCAAGACAAAGGTTTCAGGTTATTTGTCAAAGGAAACACAGAACATCGGTATACCAAGATATCCGGGATCTTAGTTCTGTCACAGGTCACTGTGACAATTTCTTTGGTGAAGTTTTCACATGAACCTTGACATTTCTAAAATTAAGAAAGTTAAAAAAAGTACCATTGTTTTATGAAACTCAACAAAACTAGGGGAGCAGTGATTCAGATACCATGAACAGAGGGGCTCGTTGAACATTTTCAGATGTTTTGTTCACAATTTGATGAAATTAACACCTGACAACAGATGATCCAACAGTAACTTTTGTGCTCACTTTGTGATTTTTTTACAGTTATTGCTGCACATATGTTCAGCTATTTTTCATGCATACTCAGAACCACGCTAAGAACACAAGGAGCTGTCTTGCTGTAATCCTGTCTTATCTGCAACTCTTTATGTGATGTACACATACTCTGAGGCATGCAAGAAAATTTTAAAATTTAAGAAATATAGATTTCTGTGTGTCTACAAGAAGATGCCTAGGTTATAGAAAATAAAATGTAAAATGTATTTCAGATCTACATTTCCAACACAACTTACTTGAAGGGTCATGCTCTGCAAGCATACCAACTGGTAATAAAAACCTGTAAATACTAGTAACAGAACACCCAAAAGGTAACTGTGCAATATTATCTGATGCAGCTCAAAAAGTCAGATAACTTGAAATACAAGCTGTGTTTAAAATAAAAGGAATAATTTATCAAAGTTGTGTTGTTTGGCTAAAAAAGGATTTTATAATCTAAAAACAGTATATGCATAATCATCCAAGGCTGACGGCAGGTAAGGAAAACTAGTTATGTTCAACAAGAATATAAAGCAATTTTAAAATTCATGACACCATGACAGCCTCTCTTCAAGTTTCCAGAGTGCCTCAATATCCACTTTGCAAAGGCTATAGATGGGTAGGAAGCTGCAGAATGGCTACATCGAGTCAGAAAATATCCCATTTCCACAAATGGGAGATGAAAAATCTCCTTGGTCAACTGCAGTGAAAACACAGAACAGTTTTGTGGCAGAGCGTTATGAGTGCTGTCTTAAATGAAAACCACAAAACTTGAGCACATCCTTTGAAGCAAACCCACTCAGCCACATGGCTGGCAGAGAGCAGACCTCTGACACTCTCCAAGATGCACAACATGTTAGAGGAACCTCTTGGTGAGGAGGTGCCAATATTTGAGGAAAACATATTCACTGACAGATGGCTTCAAGTGCTGTGAAGTGCATTGGCTCTATTCTAGATGTGATAATCCCAAGCAACACATACGTGAGTCAGTCTCTATCAGCCACCTTAAGGATACAATATGCTCCTTAAGTGGGACAAAGCGACAGCAGAGTCAACAAATTTATTTACAAGTCTGAAATCTAGGGGGGTACTTCTAAAACACTCTCTACATCACCCAGAAATTCACTTTCTTTTAGCTACAGAACTGCTAGCAATGCCTCACAGTACTCACATTCAAAAAACAGAAGTTAAATTTACCATAAGTATCAAATACTTCTAATTTCATGGACAGTGGGTAAAATGCTTGGAAAAACACATACCTTCTTCTTTTGTCCTGAATCAACTGCAATTCTATTAGTCCAAAAATGGAATAAAATCCAAATTGCACTAAAGTGAGGTACCAACCAAAAGGTTTAAAACCTTCCACTGAAAATATCAATTCCTATAAAAACAAAAACCCACCAAAGTCATGTACATACACCAAAATATTAAATGGACAAAAAAATCAACAGACCTTTTTCCTTCATGTACATGCAAATCTAGCCTTTGCAGATGCTGGTTATTAACTAGAATTTATCTGCCATATGTAACTTGCAAAGTATTGAAAAAGAAAAGACAATTTAGGTTCTCCAAAATGAAAGAAGAAAATTTACTGTTGTTGTAAATACACTGAAATTAATGGATCAATTCATCATCATCATCCATTTGACCCATTAGTAATTATCTCAAATTACAGATGGCTTCCTGTCTGCTTTTTTGCTGGTTTTCAGTTCATTTACTTCATTAGACTGTTTTTATTCACATTTTATAAATATCTCAGGATAAATTTAATACAAATTTTCTCTAACAAATATCCTTACTGATAATTTTCAGCTCTTAGGAATGCACACCTAATATTTTGAGTGCCTACATTAAATAGCACTTGTGAGTTCATGAATTTGCATGCTGTAGGAACATTTGAAAGCAGAGCAATTTGTTAAGGAAAAATACGTACACTGCATAAAGACTTATGTAGGTGGGTCAGTTAAAGAAACAAAAGGGTACCTAGTATTTTCCTTTTTGAGATTCTGCTTTTAATTATTGAAAATGTTGTCTAAGTCTTTGGAGTAACTTTACGTTAGCAAACTTCTCAGCTGCTTTTGAAAACTGCATTGGAAACATGATTTTTAATTATCAAGTTTTTAAATCACTGCTTTATTAAGAATACTCAATGAACTTAAAAATAAGTTAAAAAATGGAACAGAAATGTAGCTGCTCAAGATAAAAGAGAAAAGATTAGCAGAATGGTAAATGTTAAACTAAAATGGCATAAACATTATGCTTCTGTTTAATAAACTACCGCAGTCCATGTTTCAGCTCTGTCCTGAGAGCAGAGAGAAAAATAAGATGACTGTAACTGTACAGCACTCATAGAACTTAGGGAGATGTAAAAGTTTCAACATCAATGAAGACCTTGGTATATCTTGCACACAGAAGTAAAAGACCAAGTTATGAAACTCCAAGTGATCTAAACTTTGCAGGCACATGAACAATAATGGAAACTTAGATTATACATTACTTGCTGTTCTTGAATACTGAAAGGCTGACTTTGCAATAAATATCTAGTTCAAACATCTATACATATTAAATTACACACTACATTGTTATACTATTGAAAAAGAAAAGGGGTAGGAGGAATTGGCCTAAGACACAAGTTCATAGCATTTACCTGTAAATATCCATAGATTAGATAAAACATGAAAACTCCAGAAACACAGATGAAAAATTGAGTAGGTTTGCTAAATTTGCTGAGATTTATGCCAAGAACTACAACATCATCTACTGATTTGATATGGGGAGACATAGCTTGAGATTTGGAAGGTACACTGATGGAAATGTATTTTCTTGATGAAGTGAATTTCAGATCCATGGTTCCTGGTTCGCTGCATTCGGTGCTATTGTTGTTTTCTGTCTGCTTTTCTCTGTGTGTTTTCTATCTGAAAGCTAAAAGAAATGCTAAAGTCAGAGAGGACATAGCATACAGCCTTCCAAAAACAACAGTAAATGAACGGGACATTTATAGGAAAAATATAAAGGTTTTAGAGTTTTTTGAATTGTTTTTATTCACAAATTTTACTTATCTTTTCTGATATCCAAAGTTAACATCAGTTAACTTTGCGAACACCAAAGTTAACATCAGAGGCCATCAACACTTTATGAAAGCACTTTTGCTTCATGTGGGAAGTAGCATTGCTACACTCTACAAAGCAAACAAACCAACCAATCAACCCCAAAATATCAGCAAGAGAAAAGCAGATTGAGTTTCCCAACAGCTCTAACTAGCTCTATCACGTCCTCACAGGAGTGACTGCTTGGGAGAGAAGTGATCTCCATGACCAACTCACAGTGCAAGAACTGGTATTGAAGCACTGTGGTTCTGCATACTTTGCTTCATCTTCACAGCAAATCACACCAGACTAGTCCACGACATGGAAAGCCTTGCCGAAACTACAGATTTGAGCCTATGACCAGTTACAAGCACTGAAGTGGAAGAAGTTATCTCCTCATCCTCACAATTATTCACCATTGCACATTTTTCCAGAAAAGAACATGGAGATGGAAACAAGGAGACTGAGAAGCCGGTCTCAGAAATCAGACTGTTTACCTGATGAGGTCTATGATATGGCAATCCCTTTAATATTTATCACATGCAGCTATTTCCACATGTAACAGACAACAAAACTGGTTTACTGAAGCCTAGAGAAGGAATTTAGCAGCTTTGTAGACTGAGATGCAATTAATTCTGTTCTCCAACTCAGCAGACAGTAAATATGATGTTTGAGGGTTTTTTTTTCCAAGATAAAACACACTGGTCAGACAATTGTCCCAAGACTTTTAAGTGTAGGTCAATATCAAGTTCAGTGAGCAGTCAGTAATTAAACTCTGTCTCAACTGTTTAATGGTTTGTTTTTCCCAGCTCAAGAATAATGCACCTCATCACACATGTATCAAAAAAGGCCTTCCCCATTGTTTTTAAATGGAAAATGTCCTAGTATATTAACACTAGATCATGCAATAAATGTAGTCTGCCAGAACACTGGCAATTTATTATACAATACATTATACAATACCAGAAATTACAAGTTTGGCTGAAAAATAAAGGCTTAATGTGAAGCTTGCAATGTGCTTATGTTTCCTTTTTTCATACCATCTATCATCAGGTTGGAGCAAGACTCCTACTAGAGTTCTGAAAGAACATTTTGGGGAGCTAAACAGGAGTTTAGGGACCATAACAATTATTTGTGCTTAAATTCATAGCTCTTCAGCTGAAGATCAAAAGTGAGAGGTAGAAAGTTTACCCCTGTGGATTTTTAGCTAATCTCAACAAGAAGTGACCATAAAAAAAAAAAAAAAACAACAAACCAAAAGAACTTTGAGACTATTTTTAGTAAAATCAGAAAAGCACTAATGTCAGGCAACGAGACATGAGTGAGTCGTCACATACAATATCAAAAAGTTCTGATCACCCTCAAAGAAAGATTGAAAGAACAATGGCAAAAAAGGGTTATCAGGATGAAGGAACAGGTTGCCCATCTTAGGAACTGAAATAAGATGAAAGCATAACTTGTCTAGCCTAACAAAACCCCAATGAAAAGAAAATAGACCTGCTTTCAATAAAAGCATGGAGTACCACTAAGGAGAAAAAATAGTTCTAATTTCAAGGACAGAAGAATGAGAGCAAGTGAGTATGAAGTGATCATGAACAAATTTACCCTTTCCATCTCTAGACTATCTGTATTCCAGAGCAGCCTAAAAATGAAAGAAGGAACAACTGAACTGTTTTGTTCACGGTGAAGCTTATAAAAGCCATCGTGTACAGCTGTTGAGATTGGGCATGACAAAGAGCAGTCCCCTTTAATCCCACGTTTATAGCATCCCACCACTAAACTGCCTGCAAAGGATGCTTGGTGACTCGATCACTAAACCCAGGATATGAACTCCTCCTCTCCCCAAAAGAATTGCATGCAAAGTCAGGACTTACAAGTTCAAGCCCAAAGATCAAATCACCATGAAGGAAAATCAATGTAGTTCGGAACCTACCCCCTGGTGGCATCTCAGCTGAACTTGTATTTTTGTCGATGCCTGTTCACATCTTTCCTGTCCAGTGAACCTCACAGGCACCCAGCATTTGTTAACGTCACCGTTTCTTGGTGGAACAAGTGCTGCAGGAGCAATCTGGGCCTCATTTCTCAGCTAAGTGGAAACAGAGTATGACACATGCTCAGAAGAAGACATGGCCATGTACTGTCATGGGTGCTTCAAGAGTCCAAAAACTGAGAATTTTAGTGATTGCTGAGAGAGCTTGCACAGCATCAAAACCTTTTCTCTTTCTCCCTCTGCCCACCCCTGCAGTGAACAGACTGGGGTGTGGGCAGCAGGCTGGGAGGGGGCACAACCTGACAGATGACCTGAACTAACCAGAGATATTCCATAAAGTGTCATGGATGGCAACAAAAAGTAAGGGGAGGGGGGAGGTTCAGTGAGGTTAGCCAGCTTTTGCTCAGGAACTGGCTGGACATCGATCTCCCTGTGGGAGGAGTGATCATCTTTACACCACCTGTTTTGGTTTGCTTCTCTTTTTCCATTTCTTCTCCACTTCTCAAATAATTTTTATCTCGACCCATAAATTTTCTTTTTTACTCTTCCTTTCCTCTTCCCCAGTCCTCTGGGGGTAGTGAGGAAAGTGAGCAAGTGGCTGTGTAGTGCTGAGCTGCCTCCTGGCATTAAACCACACAATTAACATAATCTTCAATTTTCAACTATTTCTACTCAAAGTACTTCCTCAGGAACACCATCAGATTTTACAATCTGTCCGTTTTTTGCAGATTATCAAATCTGTCATGAAAGTAGTAAGGAACAACACCGATTACTCCAGACACACCCATGACCATCCATAAACCTACGATACATGGTAATTGTTTTTCTCGACATCTTTCAAGGAACATTATGTAACGGCTGAAGAAACTGTAGATGTATGTATGCATCTGAAACAGTCTCCACCAAGTAATTTCATTAGCAACAGTGACATAACTCTTCTGAAATTCCCTGTGACTTCTCAAACTACTCTTTTTCTAGGTATGAAAACTGTTATTCCTCCTCCTCTCATCAAAATCCCTCCAGCAACTGATTCACCTCTTGAACGAACATACAGCAAAAATCTGTTTTATGAAAAGTTAAGAGCTGTCCTCATGTGTGTAAAATACCAATTTCACTCTTTTCTTTTTCCTCTGGTGTGTAAAAGTGTAAACAACATATTCTTTAGACCAAAGACTTCCTGTTTTTTCCCCTTTAAAAAAATGTCCCTTGCAGATCAGTGCTTTAACCTACCACACAAAACAGTGATTACATGAAGGAGAAACACACGAACAAGTGAGGAGAAAAGCAAAATTTCTTTGGTCTCCAAAAAGTTAGCGACTTGTACTAAGCACGGCAAAAACATCATGAAGGAGCTTGAGCCTTGGCTGGCCAAGGTTTTTTAACACTGAAGAACATCTGTTAAACCCATAATTTTGGCAGAAACCAGCGTCGTAGTACACTCAGAAAAACTGTTCGCCTGAGACACACAAGGCAAGCTCCACGCTGGCCTTGGCCATGATCCTCTGGAGACTATGCCAGAAATGCTTGGTGGCAGGACAGCAGCTGGCACCACAACAGGGATGCGCCAGGTCACTGGGACGCCAAAGTCCATCTGTGGGAAACCTGAGCAGACACTTTGCTTGACGGTAGCTGCATCCTGCCCCGGAGGCAAAAGAGGAAAGAGGGATAGGGTCCAGCCCTGAGGCTTCCTTCCTGCCCAATCGCCTGCGCCAGGTGTGTCCCTTCCCGAGCACCTGGCAGCTGTCCGGGGCAGGGCTGGCACGGAGGCTTTCCCTCCAGCTGCCACAGGCCGCCATTCCCCGCCCTTCCCCCGGGGAAGGGAACGCCTCGCTGCCCACGGGCCCCGCGGGACGCCGCCTCCTCGGGCCGGCCGAAACCCTCCCGACACTCAGTGTCAGCCTCCTCCCGCTCCAGATCCTGCCCCCAACGCCCCTCACCGTCGCGCCCATGGCCCCTTGATGCCGGGCGACGCTTCCCAGGAAGCGACCCCGCCTCCTTCCCTCTCGCCCCCCGTCCCTGAGTGAGGGAGAAAGGAGGGAGGAGCGGCCCCGCCCCCGTACCTGTCCGGCGGGCGAGGAGGGGCACGGCGGCTCCGGCCAGCCGCCCCCTGGCAGCGCGTCCCGCCCGCCCGCCGGGATCGCTCCCTCCTGCGGCCCCGCGCCGGCGGAAGTCGCGACCGGGATGCGCCAGGGGTCGGCGCGAGCAGCGAGCGCATCGAGACGGCGCCGCTCGCTCGCTCGGCGTTCCGCTAGCCGGCCTGAGGTGGGCTGGGACGGCGCCCTCCAGCTCACGAGCATTGTGGGCGGGGCCTCGGAGCCAGGGACCGCCCACCGCGCGTGAGGGGCGGGGCGGGGCGGGTGCCGGGGCTCCGACTCACCGCTCCCGGCTCCCGGCAGCCAGAGGCGGCTGCCGAGGGCCTTCCCCGCGTGTCTCTCGGGGAGACCGGGGAGATCGCAGAATCACAGAATCGTTAGGGTTAGAAGGGACCTCTGGAGATCATCNGTCATAGAATGCTTTGGGTTGGGAGGAACCTTTAAAGCTCATCTAGTCTAGCCCCTCTGCAATAAGCAGGGACATAATCAACTAGATTAGGTCATTCAGAGTGCCATCAAACCTGTCCATAGATTCATAGAATCACAGAATGGTTGGGGTTGGAAGGAGCCTCTGGAGATCTCTAACCAACCCCCTGTTAAGGCAAGGTCACCTAGAGCAGGTGACACAGGAACACATCCAGGAGGGTTTTAATGTCTCCAGAGAGGGAGACTCCACGACCTCCCTGGGCAGCCTGTTCCAGTGCTCTGCCTTGATGTAAATAAGTTCTTCCTCATGTTGAGATGGAACTTCTTGTGTTTCAGTTTATGGCCATTGCTCCTCAACCTGTCACTGGGTACCACTGAAAAGAGTCGGGCAGCATCCTCTTGGCACCCACCCTTGAGATATTTATGTGCATTAATGACATCCCCTCTCAGTCTTCTCTTCTCCAGACTAAACAAGCCCCGGTCCCGCAGTCTCTCCTCAAAAGAGAGATGCTCCAGACCCCAAATCATCTTTATGACTCTCTGCTGAGCCCTTTCCAGCAGCTCCATGTCTCTCTTGTACTGAGGAGCCCAGAACTGGACACAGCACTCCAGATGTGGCCTCACCAGGGCCGAACGGAGGAGGAGGATCACCTCCCTCTACCTGCTGGACACTCTCTTCCCAATGCACCCCAGGGTACCATTGGTCCTGCTGGCCAATAACTCCGCTGTGCCCTGCCCCGCGGGAGAGCAACCAGGACGTGGGGAAGGGGCCCAGGGCGGCAGGAGCACCGGGAGGGGCTGAGGAGCTCCTCGCCTGCCTGCGCTGCCCGCTGCTGCCAGGAGGAGTGACAGGGACACGTGTGGGGGTGTCACCTCCCCGCCCAGGCGTGCTTGGGTCAGGCGCTGCTTTAGGTCCGCAGCCACTGGGAGTGCCTTAATACTCTGGAAAAGCCTCCTGGAGAAGACGATCGTATTTCACAGCACGATGATAAAGACTGTTTGGAATCCTGAAAAAGTTTTTTGCCGAGGTTTGGTTGATGCGCTACTGTTCTGATGTGAACAATGAATCACTCACCCAAAGCTGCTGCTTTCATTAAAAAAAAATGGCAAAAATGCGTTTAGAAGGAGGTGTTCTTGTGATCATTCCACGTGAGGCTGCAGGAAGGAAACAATAAAAATATTTAATAATGACAAGCAAAAAGGTAAATGAGAGCAATAACAGCAGAATGCATAGACCATAATGGCCAAAGGAATCAGGTAAAGAACTTAGAAGAAAGGTAGCTAAAGGCATTTTGGGGAAAATGTGCAAATTAGATGTAGCTTGAAAATACATAAAATCCAGTTATTATTCATATCAGTCTATAAAATGGCAGTGCTGTGTTTTCTGTAATTATGTGCAGAGGTATTTAACATTATACATAATCACTGCAGGACAACAGATATGTATTTAAGAAATTCAAGCTCGTATGTTTACAGTGTTTTAAAAGTTTTCTTTACTTTATCCAGTGTTAGTGTAGTAAATCAGTGTATACTATAGATAGTAGCAACAAGTGCTCCAGCATTTAAAATCATATTTCTTAAGGATATTTATTAAGTGACAGACACCAAAAAGAAAATGTGCACTACAGGGCTACCTAAAAACAAACAAATAAACAAAAATTTGAAACCTTTTACCAACTAGCTGTTTCTGAAAAACGGGATTAGTGATTATTGAGAAAAATACTTGCAGCCATCTTCTTGTGAAGTTCCAGTGCTTCTTGGTTTGAGTTTCCTTTACCTGGCTTGAGGGATTTCACATTTAGCAAGCAATTGTGCTTTTTTTGCAACAGTATGGATGGTGCTTTTCACTATCTCTGTGATAGAAATAACTACTCCAGTAACTCAAGTAAATATATTCACGCTTGCACATGAGCAGCTGGGATTTTCTAGCTTCCTGTGAATAAATTCTCTAGGTATGTCAGCTGTAATAAACTTTACTGTTACAGATGCGAGTGGAGTGATGACACAGGAAGTTCCACCTGAACATGAGGAAGAAGTTCTTTTCTGTGTGCTAGACTGAGCACTGGAACAGATTGCCCAGAGAGGTTGTGGATTCTCCCTCGCTGGAGGTATTCAAAAGTCACCTGGACACAATCCTGAGTAACGTGCTCTAGGAGACCCTGCTTGAACAGTGGTTGGACTAGATGACCTCCAGTGGTCCCTTCTAAACTTACCCATTCTGTGCTTCTCTGAGTGTCTCTTTCTGACTCAGTGGAAGCAGGCAGATAGCAGGAAAAATCTGCACCACTAAACTGGATTGGCTAAATAACCTGTAACTGGGTGGAAGGAACCTCGGTACGTGAGGCCCTTGATTAGGAAGAGTGTTAAAGAGAAACACACTGGCAGATGTGATCTGATATTCCCTAATATCTAAAATTTGTTGATATCCTGTTGTAGTCTTTTTTAGTTCAGAAATGTAGTAATTAGGCTGCTTGCTTTTGGGAGGTCTCCTGCCTGTCGTTGAAGAGCATGTATTTTGCTGTTTGTGATGTATTTTTCTATTTCTGTTATCCGTATTCCATCATTCCAACTGGAAAGTGGCATGTATGCTGGAGAATGTTCTCTTTAAATAAAGCAGAAGAGTAAACGACGAGTAGGATGTTTATTATTGATCTCACAGATACTTTTGCAGTCTGCAATATGAACACGTATGGATTACTGGTAAAGTTGGAAAGCAAATTACATTTTCTTTTATCGTTTGTAAAAATGAAGTTAGGGCTTATGAAAGGTACTGGATTCAGGCTCTGGGGACCTAAGTTCTCTGTTTATCCAGGAAATAGATGTTGTACATCACAAGCAGAGGCAGTGGAAGTATTAAAGATCTCAAAGTTCTCTCACTCCTGTCTGTACTTCTTCTTCTTGGCCAACTCAAGGTACCAATAGGAAAGCTTAGTCTGTGCACAAACTCAATCCTGTTTTTTTTCTTCTGTAAGGTACACAATAATGCTGTTGGCTGTAGTTTTATTAACCAGAGCATTTGTTCACTACAGTCTAATTTAGAAATGCCAACTTCATAATAGTCTTTGTTGCCTTTGTTGTCTAGCCTAGATCGTTTTCACACCCTTTCAATATGAGCATTTCTAATTTTTCAGCAGCGAAATGGTACCCCTGTACCCACGTCCCATACAGCAGGTTGGCAATTAACCAGAACAAAGGTGTTAGGCACTTCTTATTTGTGGAGGGGAACACAAATATGGAATATTTATAATAGGCGCACATCTTGCCTTTTGCTGATGGGCTATGGACAGTGATATCTTCGTGGCATAATGTCTGTTGCTATTAAGAGTTTAAAGGAGTAAAAAGTATTTCCTGTGTGTGGCAAAATTACCCAATACAGGTATGTTTCCCCATGAAACGTGTGTAGGCATATTTCATGAGTGGCACAAATATCCATGAACATCTTCACCCGGGCAATAAATAAAATGAAGCTAATGAAGCAGAACTATGAGGGGGGGTTATATTTCAGCATGAAAGGCAAATTAATACCACTTTCAAATGCTTGAACCCATGCCTCAGAAATGTGTGTAATTTGTTTAAATATTTTTAGAATCTTCTATGTTGGGTAAATCAGGGAATAAGCAAATGAGGATGCAGTTTGTGAGTCTTGATACAGCTGAAGCCAATGTCATTTACTGGTTTATCATCTTTATCAAAAATGATGAGGAATTACATGCAAAGTGGCCAATTTTTCTGTGAAGTTTGTTTTAGGGTTTGCATTTGAGACAGTTAAGTATTACACCAAAGAAAGTATTTTGGTTAGATGAAAGTGCATTTTGGCTGTCATAAGTGATCATCTGCTGCATTAGTGGGAGTTAGGTAAACCTAGAAGCTTGACTGACAAAAAGAAGAGCAGCTGTTTACCTCTGTAGCATGGGGAAAAACGGGAAAACCAATAGTTCTCTTCTCCTGACAGATATAATGATATTCTGGATAATTTAATATAGTAAAATTTTTCTGCCAGCTTTGTACAGGTTTTGATTGCTGTTACTCTGAGATGCAGTAGAATGAGAACAAAATAAATAAAACACACACAGAAGAAAGACTCGATGGGCTTTTGGCTAGGAATATTTTTAAAATTAGAAATAAGTGCTCATCAAAACTGAGGATGGCTAGTTAAGTATCACAATATCAATGCAATTAAAAATCCATATATTTTAATATATATGTTATTAAAACATGTGTGTTGTTTGGGCTTCTCTAATAAATGTTTTCTGAATACCTTCCTATAATTTTCTCTACTTAAATTCCAGCTGCAATGATTTTTCTCAGCCTAATTTTAAAAAACCATTTCTAATGTATTCCTTGTACTACTGCATTTTACAGCCTCAGAACCTAAATTGTGGCTTTAACAGTAACAAAAAGCTCTATGATTATAGAATACGGAGTTTGAAATGTGTGATACATCACTTCATATTCAAGGGAAAGCTATTGTATCTGGAATTAAAAAGTTAAATTAAGGTTCTGCCTTCTGACATCACAAAGTACTGTAATACTGATTTTTAAATTTTTAAATTGCACTTAAAACATGGAACGTAGGGCCAGACAGATAATCTATCAAGTGTTGATAACAGTCTAGATACAACTTCATTATTTCTGTCTCATCACTGGTGCATATAAATGCTAGTACTTAGAAATGCAAACAGTAAGTACTTTTTTCAGAGTGAGTGGATGTCCAGAGGTATATTCTACAACTTGGTTGAAATAACAACGTAGGCAATTTTGCAGTCATAACTGATATCAGAAAAATTGTGCTTAAGCCAGGATGCATTCAAATTATTTTGTACTTTGTGATTGGAGGTATTTAAAGTAACTTTACCAGTCAGTTTAAGTCACAAGCAGCCTTCTTTGGAATAAGTTCTTTTCATTCATACACAGTTGCGAACAGGCTTATGACTTGATATTGACAGCATTACACTGATGACACTCCAGAGCATGGGAGTAAAAGCGGTCTCACTTGTGCCTGCAGGTCTTGTGTTATGCTGGGGACAATGGCAAAATAAGTACTAGTGAGGCAGGTTGATTGATAGAATGTTTTCTATAAAAAAATTTCTCACAGTCCTATTGCATGATTTTTGAAATAATTTAAGGCCTTCTAGACTGTAAATAATAGTGTGTGTTGTGGCTGTGCAAAGTTTGAATTCAGGCCCTGCTTCTGAGAAGTGAAGATGTGATGGATGTTTTTTGTTGAAGTGTAAGATTTGGAAGGTTTGCTGAGTAAAGAGGAAGCTGTTTATATGTCCTGGAGATATGCAATGTGTGTTTTGATAAATGTTGAGGGATATCTGGGCGTGAGAAGTAACCTAAGAACAAGTATTAGGTCGGATCAAAGGTCTGTTTAGTCATTCTCTGTGATGGAGTCTAGGGAGCTGAGGATATGTTAAGTAGTCCCTCTCTTAGCATAGCCCCTGGCTTGTGCTAGTAACTTGTGTGGGGATTGTGTATCTATTGTTTAATAGCCTCTATTGGACATTTCCTCCTACACTTTGTCTATTGCTTTGAAGTCATTTAAGTTTTTGGCCTCTGTAACATTCAGTTAGGGAGCTTTAATGGATTATCAGTCTGGATGAGCCTAGTGACAGTACTGTGAAGGTCATGGAATTGATAAGTGAAATTACCACAGAACGGTTTGGGTTGGAAGGCACCTTAAATATCATCTAGTTCCAATTACCCTGCCATGTCAGGGACACCCTTCCACTTTACCAGGTTGCTCAAAGCCCTATCCAGTTTGGCCTTGAATGCTTCCAGAGATGGGGCATCCACAACTTCTCTGGGCAATGTGTTCCAGTGACTCATCATAATCACAGTAAAGAATTTCTTCTTAATATCTAATCTAAACCTACCCTCCTTCAGTTTAAAGCCATTCCCTGTTTTCCTATCACTACACGCCCTTGTAAGAAGTCCCTCTCCAGCTCTCCTGCAGGCCCCCTTTAGGTACTGGAAGGTGCTATAAGGTCTCCCCAGAGCCTTCTCTTCTCCAGGCTGAACAACCCCAGCTCTCTCAGCCTGTCTTCATAGCAGAGGTGCTCCAGCCCTCTGATAGTCTTCATGACCCTCCTCTGGACTTGCTTCATCAGGTCCCTGTCCTGCTTATGTTGTGGACCCAGGGCTGGACACAGCACTCCAGGTGGCTTATACACAACTGGAGAAGAGGGCCAGAATCACCTCCATTGACCTGCTGGTCGCACTTCTTTTGATGTAGCCCAGGTTATGACTGGCTTTCTGGCACGCTTGCTGAGCGTGTGCTCAATCCCACTGTCCAAGTCACCAATGAAAATGTTAAAAAGTGACAGTCCCAACACTGGCCCTTGAGGAGTGACCCTCATCACTGGTCTCCACTTGGACGTTGAGCCATTGATTGCAATTGTTTGAGTGCAACCGTCCATCCAATTCCTTATCTATTGAGCAGTCCCCCCATCAAATCCATCTCTCTTCAGTTTAGAGACAATGGCATATCATGGGACAGCATCAAATGCTTTGCACAAACCCAGGCAGATGGCTTAAATTGCTTTTCCCTCAATCACCACCACTGTAACCCCATCATAGAAGGCCAGCAGATTTGCCAGGTGTGATTTGCCTGCATTGAAGCCATGTTGGCTGTCACGAATCACCTCCTTATTTTCCATGTGGCTTAGTATAGTTTCCAGGAAGATCTGCATCGTGATCTTGCTGGGCACAGAGGTGAGACTAACCAGCCTGTACATCCCTAGGTCTTCCTTTTCTTCCCGTTTTTGAAAATGGGGGTTATACTCCCCCTTTTCCAGTAAGTGGGAACATCATCATACTGCCATGACTCCTTAAATATGATGCACAGGGGCTTAGCCACTTTCTCCACCATTACACATATGCATTATATGGTATTTCAAGGTACACAAACTTGGAAGTTGGTGTTTGGCTAGAAGGGTATGTTTCTGGAAAACAAAGCAAACAGGTTTTTTGGTGTCAAGTGGATACTGGAAAGGAAATATTGATATTTCTCAGAAGAAGAAAAGAAGAATATGGGGGTCTATTTTATACTTCTGATTGGCAACTTTAGGGGGACAATAAGTTTGGACAGTCTTGGCTGGAGAATGACACTTCTAGATAAGCATCAAAATATTTTATATTGAATTGAAATTAATTTGAAACAAAACTACTGAGTTTCTGAAGTTCATTATTCATTACATCTTAGTTCCTCTTAAAAGAGGATTGAAGTAATTTTTACCCTACATTGGTTTCTTCTTCTGAATTAGCTTATAATATAAGTTAATAATTGGTGTCAAAGAAGTCTGTGTACCTTGCTGCCGTGCTAGAAAATAAAATCAGCTGGGAATTAGTCACAATTGAAGTTAAAAGCATATACTGTATTTATTACAAGGGACATGGTGTAATAAATAATGGATTTTATATGTATTCCCAAATTTTCTGAAGGCAAGATTGTGAAAAACCTCTGAAGCATAATGTAAACTGAAGTAACTAAGGTGTAATGCATGGGAAGGTATTGAAATGAATTTTCACATCATTTGTTTTGTACTCATGGGTGTTTTTACGATATTTTATAGTGGCTTAGAAGTATCTTTCAAAACTAAAGCAGCGCTCCTCTGAAGCAGTTTTGTCACTGCTTTATTGGCATCAGAACTGGTATGCTACAAGATATGGTGATATGCTCACGTTTATATGGACTCCAGTGTCTGAGCTAAGAAGGGAATGCAGATCTCCCTCTTGTGTCAGCTCTTCCTGGTGTTTTACAAGGGTTGGGAACTTGTCCTCTGTGTGCTGAAAAATGGTAAGTTCTGTTGAGGTATCCTAATGTCTATCCTGCAGTCATCTGAGAATGAATCCATAGGACACACTACAGCAAAGAATAACCAGTGAAACTGTTTGCAATTGAGACTATTTCTCCCTGCTCCAAATCAACATGAAATTATATCTTCCATGTGTGAAAAGACTGCAGAGAAATTAGCAGGGGAGCCAGAGAGTCGATGACAAAGATATTCTCTACCTGTCATTGGATTTATTCTCTTTTGAACTGACATGTGCCAGGTACAGCTTCCTCTGTTCCTTTTGTTGAGAAAGTGGTTCGCATTCTGCAACATTCAAGTGTTTAAAGCTGTCAAAGCCAGACACTTCTGGAAAGTGCAAGCTTCACCCTCTGGCATCTTCCTTGCTAAAAAGTTCCATTCTGGGTTGGTTTGTAGCATTTGGTGTCATCGGGAATGTTTTCTGTTACAGATGTCCTAGAGGACCTCTAAATATTTTATTTCCATCATATTTTACTTTTAGAGCAATTTTATTTTTTTTAATTGTTACAAAATAAGTATCTTTGTCCACTAATAGTAATGTCTCCTAATTATGCTTCAATCTTTTTTATTACTACGATAACATTGAGATTCTTACAGCAAGACAGAGCTTGAGTTGTGGTCAAATTTGCATAAACTTACAGCAAATAAGCCTCTCTAACCAGGGGAGTTTATAATATGGAATAATTTAGGAAAAAAAATAGAAATATATACTAATTCATATGATGCACATTCCATTTGGGGTAGTGCACTCTCTGAATGGTCACTTTTTGTGTGGGCATCTCTTGCTGTGTGTGGAGAGAGTGCAAGGATAACTGGAACTCCACTGTCTTTTCAAAGCTTGAGGTTTATCTGCATTATTGGTGTTACGTTGATTTCTTTTTATTAGCAGTAAGTATGTTGGTAAATTTTCACTCTTTAAAGCATTGGTTTTTCAAAATGGGGTAAGATATAATGTATCCAAAGTCTCTCTAAAATATTTGAACAGAATAATATTTCGTGGCATAACAAATGCTGCTGACAAAGGTAAATTTATATCTAGAATAAATTATATGCAATACCCTAAGAATAAGAACAAGTTATATGAAATGCCCTAAGAGTTGTCCTGTGTCTTATGTGACTTCATTCCCTTCATAAAAAATCCTCAAGGATGCATCCAACATCTAACTACATAGGGATCATGCCCAAATTTGTGCTCAACTCATTACACAAACATTCAGGAGAGGACAGTATAATAAGTGTTTTAAGTCCTAGATAAGAGCAAGAAATTGGAAAAAAACATAGTAGAGTCCAAAATATTCTGGATTCAATTTTTATTAAATTTTGACTGTTCTATTTTATAATTTCATTTGCATAATTTTTCTAGCAACTGAGTTACTCCTGTAGGCACTAAGTAATTGTAAAAGCACTACATTTCTTTGAGTGCTTATTGAGTTATCATAGGTACTTCATTTTTATTTCATTTTTATTAACAATTCATACACTGAAGAGAAGGGAAAAGTTTACTCATTTTGCATGAAATTGCTAATTTCACAGTCTGTGAGTACCCATTACACCATGAAGCAAAGAATATAATTTTTTTTCAATCTTCTACAAAAAAGAAGACATTATATATATATATATTTTTTTTGGAAAAACACCACTATTTTTCCCCTCATTTTTTTTCTGGAAAGAGTAATTGCAATAAAATGGCATACCATTTCCAAATATGCTGAAATGTCAGACTATTTACTGCCATAGTAGAGATGTAAAAATAAACTAGTTTTGCTTTACTGAGTAAACAACCAAAAATATGTTGATTATGAATATGTAAGTGTCATTTATATGTGGGGTGGCTGACTTTTTCCCATCTGTCAAATCTACACAGATTAAGAGTCTGATGTAAATGTCAATATGAATCCAAGTATGACAGCTCTATTTATTTCTAAACATGATGTACACTGTGGTGCCTGTTTCTGTAACAAAGTGTGCCTGAAAATTAAGTGTGTCATAAGCATTCATTTAAAGAAACAGCCTACAGTCTGCTGAAGACATCATATAAAGAAAAATACCCTTTTCAAGAAGGGAATTTGTTACTTGACTATTTTAATGTGAGTTGTTTCTTCTTTGCAGCATGTCTACTATGTCTTTGGTAGCCAACCTGATTACCCCGTATCATAAAAATTTAGTACCTTTCTACTGCAGTAGTTACTGGGTTATTGTTCATTTTGAAGGTATAATCAAGTCCATAAATTGCTAACTCTGCTGCTGAACTTAGGCCAATAATCTAAAGTCTTTTTTTTTTCCCTATGGTCCATATTGCAAGCTTTTTTCCTTTGCTAAGCAGTTTAAACTGATCTTTACAAATAAGTGAAGCAGCATTATAACATGCATATTATTCTCAGTTTATTACAGTTTTATTCTGATTGCTTGAATATATTGAAGGTGGTGTATTTCTGTATTTTTTTTTTCTTTTCCTGAACCTACACAGCATTATTATTTGGGGTAATCTGGCCAATTCTGCCAAGGCCTTCAGCATGTTCTTTATAGACCCAAATCACATTGCAACATGGCTAGGTTGCAGTGTTCTTGGGCTCCATTAATTATATTGTTTAGTGATACCTGGAGCAGTAGCATTATTAATGGTGTGTGAGAAAGATGAAAATTACTTGGGGCACAAAAGCTGGTGGCAGAAAATCCTTCTACAAGCAAGAATCAGCAGGGTTCACTGTAAAGGAGTAAGGGTAGTGTTAAACAATTTTTGTTTAGATAGAAACTAGTGGCCTTTAGTTCCTGTGTACCCACTGCATTTAATTTTGAAGATTAATCAATTTCTTTAAAGAGAAAAATAAATTTTGTAGGTTCATTAACACAAAGAAGTATTCTTTTAATGGTAACGGCTGTGGCAAATACTTCGACTGATAAAATTGGTTGGAATTGTTCTATTTGTTTTTGTGAGCAATAGTCTCAATCAGCCATTCTGAAAACGTGCTCTACTACAGTTGTATTAGAAGAGCACCTGCTTGTATAGAAAAATTCATTTCATGGTCCTTTGCTTGTAAGATATTACACTTCAAGCTATCTTAAAAGCCATTCCTTATGGGAAGTAGCTAGAACTGTGCTAGTTTGCAACCTGATAGTTTGGAACCTCCCTATTGGGAACTCCTTGATAGTTCATTCACCAGCACGATTGTTCCAGGGCTCACTAACCAGAATCATTGCTTTTGGCTGAGGTATCTGGACATCTTTCAGTGACTCTTCCAAAACCAACAGATCTATATGTTTTTAGATTGAAAAAAAGTTTATTTGTGTGATTTTCTGTGGGATTCTTCAGTCTCTTAATGTTCGGTGTTTTACATGCTGGAGTGTTCATGTAGGTGTTAAAATTGCTTGAGTACAAAACTGGACATCTACTCAGCTCACTTCAAAGTGACTGTAGTGGTAGGCATGACCTTAAGCGGTGAACACTGATGTTTCATGACTTACACCATTCATTTATAACACTTTCTATTATGAAAGAATGAAAACCATTCTGTTTGCTCGTTTTCTGAAGTGAAAAGTCATCTGCATAGAAATGTGGCTTTTTAGTTTAACCATTTATCTGTAATACATTAATCTAGTACAGTGTCTGATAATTTCTGAAGCTGATGTAAGCTCTCATAAGTAGTCTTTCAACACCATGCTGTTTTTATTCTAGCTCCTGTTTATAGGTGAGAAAACTGAAGAAGTGAATGAAGCATTTATAACACAGTGGGCAGTAGTACTTGTAACTGTTGGAACTCATTAATTCCTTTCACAGCCCAGTGATCATTGTCCCAGAATGCTTCAGCTTTAAGGAGAGGTTGACTTTACTTTGCTATTAAAAATGTAGGCTTATTCTTATAATATTATTTTTTAAATTTGTTGTTGAAGACAGGAATATTTGTCTTTGTTCTCAAAATTTTGCTGGCTCAGTGCATTTGTCACTTTTAAAAAAAATTTACTTGTATATCCATGTTTCTGTTCTGTGATTTATTTGGGTTTTTTTTAGAAATATTTGTGCATGTAGCATAGTCATAGAAAAAGTTTAATTCAACCTGATATTAGTTTGATGACATTCAAGAGTTAGTCAGGATAAGTAAGGTGTCTCTGATCATGAATGAGAATAGTACTATTATATAAATAAATTTTCCTCCGAATAGTTTGTGCCCATTTCATTACTGGAAGATGAGGCCTGTGGATTAAGTCATGAATTTTAAGGAACAAAAATGCAACTGCACTACTAAACCAACTTTTCATATTGACTTCAGTTTCTGTGATGTTTGTTGAGGAGTAAAGTGTCTGTTTCCCACCAAACTGGAAGTGCCTGAAACATTGATCTTAGGTCCTGCTACTTTTGTGGCCATGTGCTTGAACACTATTAGGCTCAGCAAATGTTGCCTGAATTTAATAGTCTTTGGCAAAAGTATTTTTCCTTTCAAGCAATTGGATTATCAGTGTGGGGTTACTAAAAATAATGAGGAGTTTTCACCTACTACTGAACTGAAAGTCTGGTAGAAGGACGCATAGTTTTCCTTGCTGCACACAGCACTCGGCAGTCTTTGCCTGGACTTCTGCTAGATTTAATTTTGCTGTGCTTGAGCCTTGCTTGGTATTCCCTGCTGCTCTGGAGACCTGGAGAAAGACTTTTTAATTCATCTGTTTTGTTGCAAATACTGTTGGGTTTTTTTTCGTTTTTTTAAAAGTGAAAATGCTTTTTAATCTGCTCAGAGAGGCACAGTGTGAGTCCATATTTTCTTGGGTAATGGATTTGGGTACATTATTTGTTGTTCTTCAAAGTCGGAAGTGACTAACCTAATTTCAGCTTTGAATGTATTCTCCAGTATTTTTCCCTCACTTAGTTGCTTTGGATATTTGGCTGCTTGAACAGAAGGGACAGGAAGATTAGGGATGCACTTTTCCATGCCCTGAAGAGATGTGCCTAGGGGCAGCTTTTGTGTAGTTTCTGGTGATAAGTGGATATAGTACTGATAGACAACAATGTATTTTGCTGTATGTTTGTCATGAACATATAAGAGTGTGGACAATCTTGACGGAGCAGAGAAGAATAACTCAGTGGTTATATTCATAATGTAATCTGTTATATAAGCATGTCCAAAACTTCCCAAACTCATTCAAGTCCTGCTATTGTTGACTTGCTGAATAGAATTTGAGGAAGATAATGCATTCACAATGAGTGGAAAATACTTTGTTTATTGTTATTTTTTAATTTTATATCCCTTTGTAATGTTAATATTTTCTCTGCATAAATAAAAACTGTTTCACAAAAGCTTGTCTAAGAAGTGATATTCGCAGAAATGTCAGTTGCAATCTTTATTTTCTTCGTGTCAGTTTGATAGAGGAAATGATAGCCTTCACTAGTATTTACTCCAGGCTCTCTGAAATTTAAATACAACAGTAGTTCTTAATAAACTACCTTGGTTAAACTAAAACTGTGTTAAGATGCTGAGAGTCAGAAGTGCTAGGGGCTGGACTGGGGAGATTTGCAGGAGAGAACAACCACCAGCAGTACCATCCCAGGATGGTGACTGAACAGCAACTATTAAGGGAAATGGCTTACACTACAAGTCCTGTGCCTTTCCTCCCGTGGCAATGGCTGACTAGGATACCTACTCCTTTTGGCAAATTCTGTTGGCAGCAACAAGGAGACTTCGCATTCTTGCATTTCTCAACCTGATTTCGATTGCTACATGGACTACAGTATGCAGGAATGGAAGATAACTAAAATTTCCTCACAAAGTAAGAATTCTTGGAAAACCATAGTACGTTTTAAAAGCTTTGCTAAACTTGCATATTGATTTTATAATTCTGCCTATTTCTAATAGTCAGAATAAAAATTTGTGGATCTTCCCCAGAGAATGCTTTTCTAGTGCTCGCTTTATATAGTGATGTTGCAACTAGATGGTCTTAGGTCTCACTGCATGGTTATATGTTCTGCTTTGAAGTAATGGTGAACAATTCTTTTATGAGGAAGGCAGCCTTAAGAATAGAAGATACTTTTAAACATGCAAAACATCAGGTGTGAGCCCACTCTTCCTGTCCTTTATCTAGGGTTGTGGGTCACTATAAATATATGCATCCATACAAGACTTTTCTTGCACTAGACTTCACTGGGGTCACATCTGATTGTGAGTTTTGTATATGCAAGAGGTTTGGGCCGAGTAGACGTCATCTACTTCCGGACTCTGTCCATCATTTCCATAATGAGTGGCTCAAGAAAAGTTTTTGTCTTGTGTAAGAAGAAGAAAAAACTTTTCATTCTCCTCCATAGCAGAAGTATACTGTATGACTTGCACAACCTCTTGCTTGACTAGTATGTTACTAAAGACATTTAGGTCAGAGCAACCTTGTTAAACTTGGTATGGATTATTTCCTCCTCAGTGGAGTCCTCCCATACGGTTGCATCAATTCCAACAGTGCAAATTTCTGTAGCTTGTTATTTACTAGAAATGCCAGCATAGCTTTGTAGGGAATTGACACAAAGGAAACCAGATTAAACTGTATGGTGTGATATGGGCATACGTATAAATGTGACACGGTATATAAGTCTTTCATGCCTTTTTGAGTATGAATTGCCCCAGAAGACTGTCCATGTTCTATCACAAGGGTAGAAACAGAAAACATTTTAGAAATTAATGCTGTGTGGTTAGCCAGCACCAGGATCCTAAGAACTTTGAAAGTATGAATAAATGGATTCCAATTACTGACTAATGCAGGTAATGGGTTTATGGTACTTAGAGGGCTGGATCTGTTCCCTGACAGCCTGCAGACATTAGGGGCCCCTCATGACCAGCCTGCAATGTAGGCATTATGGAGTGATTTTTACTTTACTGCCTTTTCCATCAGATCATCCCCTTTCTTTCACACACAAGGTTAATTCACTTCTTGATCACATTATTTCCTCGCTGCTCTTTGACAATATAAAAATTCTGAGTGGACAGCTCAATCCCTCTTCCATCTCAGATTTGATTGTTATGGTATTGCCTGGCGTCCCTCAGAGGCCTCCAGCAGCCTTTGCTGCACTTTATGACACTTAAATGGCTGGGCTACAATTTCTCCATCTATTCACAAAATGCTGTTAATAACTCATTTTCAAAGAGGCCCTTCTTTATGTCTTGGCATTAAAGGATTTTTTATTAGGTGCCAGGATAGGTGACACACAGCCCCAGTAACCAAAGAGTTAATTAATCTGTTGAAATTTATTGCCTTTTATACTGCACTCAGTGTGACAGTCCCTAAGAGAAACAGATACTATATTTACAACCGAGCTGAAATATTCAGTAATATAGTCTGCATACTGACCCACTCCATCAGTGTATGCCTTTTGCTGGAGTACCCATTAATCAACTAAGATGGATTTGTGTAATCTGTCTTCTTTCTTATTCTGAGATTCCAATAAATATTGAAATAATAATTTATTGATTACTCTACAATATAAATGTGTAGTAAAGCCACCCAAGATATTTGCATACTAATGCATTTCAAAGCTCTTGGCATTCTGTAGGTATGAGGAAGAGAGAGATTGTAACAGGGGTTAGGATGGAATTCCTCTGGAATGTAGAACACCAAATTCTGTGTTAGCAAGATGTGGTGGTCCTCTTAGGTAATTTTTGAGATTGTATATTGAGGGTAAACCTAAGTTGTATTACTGGACCTTCATTTGGGTGACAATAAACGCAGGAGTTTTTGTTTTGCAAACAAAAATGTTCCAGTTCTTTTCAAGTGAGGCGTTTATCAGAAGATACTAGCTTTGTTCTTTCTAAAAATAGCAGTCTGGGCTGCCCACTATATTGAAGTCCTGCTGTAAAGGATGTGTGTGCCTGTAATATGCATGACTCAGTGCGGCAGATTATTGAATGCAACTCTCCTGAGAGTTGAAATAAAGAAGGTTCTGTCAAGGGAGGGATTATGACAGCTTCTGGCATAAATTAGAGAATTTATGTGGAGTGCAGTAATTCATTGCAGCCTTTCTTTAGCAGTGGGATGCAATATACCATGTATCTGCTGTAGCACTGAGATCCAAGGTTTTCACACACCTAACCCTGCTCTGTACTAGGGCCTGGCATGAACTATAAGGTAGTTTTGTTTACTCTGTGCTGCCTTCCTGTGGTAATTTCTCCCTACCTCCTTGTGATTTACTCATTTTTCTTCTTTATCACATTAGTAGTGCTTAATCCAAGCAGCTCTGCTTAACTACTGAAGTGTCATGTCCAAGTAGAAGAGTTTGCATTCATTTGTAGAGCAAATCTCTTTGTTTATGACCTTGTATGGCACATAGCACTGAATAGGATTCAAACTATGACAAATTTTAATTCTGTTTTCTAAAAAATTACTTCATCAAAAAGTTAAGGCTGGAATATTACCTGGTAAATATTGAATGACTCTTGTGAGGTAGTAACAATGTACCTCTTTATGCTTTGTCTTCTCTTCCTCATTTCTTTCTATGACAGCTGGAAGCAGCCTTACAGTAGAGAGTGAGAGTCTGGTATTTTTGCCAGAGAAAGCTGCAAGAGAAAAGCTGAGCAAGGTTTTTGGATCTCTTGGAGATGTGTTTTATGAACTTCAATTAGAATTTTTGCCTTTACTTCATAAAGGCTTCTCCCTTTGCCAGCAATGGAGAAATGATTAAATAACATTTTCCTGGCTGCCATTTAGAAAAAGCAGATCATTGTCCTTTCTTTGAGAATGCTTACAAGTAAAAAAGTCTTCTCTGGCAAATCTTTTTCACTAGGGAATTAGAAGACCCAGCCAGTATGCCTGATGACTTGCACTTCACTTTCTAGCACGGCCTAAATTTGTTCTAAATTTCAGTGGCCTGTTTAGGAGACTCTACTGTCTCAAACACTGAGAAAGATCAATTTTCAAGAATTAACACAGAAATACATCCGTCTAGTAAAGTATGAGATATTTAGTTCTGCTTGGCTCTTATGCTATAAATTCAAGGCTTTTCTCTCTTGTGTATATGGATAACCACTGTGAGACTTTCAGTGTCACTGTTGATCTGCAGGATAAACATGTCCATTTTGCCCTGAAGATTCAAATGAAAAATTTGATCACTGCTAATCTTATCTAAGTTCCAAATAAGTTACCAAGACAGGAATGTTTGAGGGTTTCTTGCATATGAAGAACTTTAACCTGCTTCTGGGTGCTCTGCTTTCTCAGTACTTTGGTACCAACCAGTATTATCTGTTTGTCTAGTATCGAACATAGCATATTCTCACTCATGAAAACCATGATCATGAGTGGAGTTTTGGGGGATAATCTTTTTCCTGGAATAGTGCAGGAGCCCTTAGTTCAATTCAATCACAAGTGGTTTATGCAGCACATTTCAAGTCTCCATAACAATTTTTCATAGTTTTGGGTAACTGCTTCTGATCAGAATAACTGAAGTATAGATAAAATTGTAGTGCACAGGATTTGTTTTCTAGTGTCTTGCTGATAAGGTTAACCAGATGGTGAAGTATAGTCATCTAGGCAGTACCATAGATCATCACACACACACACACAAATAGACAAAAATGGAGGATGATAAATTTTCTGTTAGTTTTATTTTAACATGAATCAAAAAAGACTCAAAACCTACAGAAAGCCAACCTTTTGAAACTAAAGAAATCCAATGCCATTATTTTCTGTATTTCTGTCTATAGCACAACATTCTAAGAAAGTCTAAACCTGTTGGTTGCCCTTTTCTTCTTTAATGAAATTCCACCTATTGTGAATATTATATCAATTTTCAGGAATGCATATTCCCTTTCATAATTCATGACATTAAGTATCCTAATAGCAAAAACAAGGGGTTAAAAATAAACAACTTAATATGGGATTTTTTATGCCATATTGCTTTAAGTGATCTGAAGTCAGCTGTGTAGGTAGGTCACAGGATTAATCTGCTTTGCACCATGATCTGGCTGTTAACTCAAAATTGGGCTAACAATAATAATAACAATAATGTTATAAATATACAAATTTGTTTTTGGTTTTGTTTTGGTTTTTGGTTTTTTTTTTCCTTAATTATTTGTTCCCTGTTCTCAGGAACAGCAACTTCAGTGACACAGATTCTAGTGATAGCAAAAATACCAGCATGGTCTTAGGGTATCTAGTGAGATTGTGCATTTTGAATATTAAGTTATCAGTTGTTTCTTTAGTTAATAGCGTTCCCCAGGGTGGTTTGGTGATTACACGGGCTTGATATAAAAATGATTGCACCGCATAGCATTGCAAGATGCTCATCACTCAGTAACTGCACTTCTTCAGCCACAAATTAAGCTGTATTGAGATTGACTGTACTGATTAGATATGAAAGACTTTGGGTGTCATGAGATATGTTGCTGCTTCTGCTCATCGTAGTGGGAATTTTGGTTCATTGAAACCCTTTTTGGAATGTAAGATCAGGTCTGGTATCACGTATTTGTAATTATGTTAAATATTGTGGGACTGGGCTTTGCAAGCTTTTCAGGGGTGTACGAATTTGGGTTTTATGGTGAGTTTGTGTGTGAATTATAACACAGTGGCTGCTGTTTCAGTGCAAATGATGAACAAAATGAATGGAAACAAACTATAGCAAAGTATTACTTGTGGGAGAAGTTATGTGAGTGGGCTCTTAGGAATGTGCTAGGATTTGACTGGAAGAGGAGTCAGGAAGAGGACTGCTGCAGGGGTAGATGTGAAGATCATGGGCTAATTTATTGTCTTCCATTGGAAGTATTGATTGATATACTAGTGTTTCATGGTGGTTTGTATAGGAGGAGATTAGTTCAATTTCACAGGTGCTTGTATTTCTGGAAATACTTCTCTAGTTTTATGCAGAACCTTTTTCATTGTTGTCCCTACTCAGATTAAAAATATTATCCTTTATAAATTCAGAAGTTTATACATCTTCTATTATTTTCAGCTGTTGCTATCTATTTTTCAACTTGGGTGTGAAGAACCATTTTCTAACCAACTATTTTTGCAGGAAATTTACTATTTCTATTTCCAGATGTGTCTCTATATGGGAAATTTTTATTTTTATTTACTTTTAGAGAAATTAAAACATAGTAAGAATTGTTGTGGGTGAGTGAACCCATCATTCAGGCACTGAAACAGCACGTATGTTTTAAAGTGAGAATACTCAGGAAAAAGCTATTCAATAGCTTAAAGGTGATTTCTGCTTCATGCTGCTTCTAATGCTTTCATAATAAACCTGAAAGAAATGAAGGTTATATATATGTGTGTGTATATATATATATATATATATATGTCTTTACTGTTATGCCTGTGATTAACACAAACATGACATTTCTTTAAATTGAAAGTCACTTGGGACCATGTACAGCTGTGGTGTAAGGAAGTGTTACACCATCCAAGTCAATGGCAGTTGTGCCCTCATATGCCAGGCCTGCCTATGGCCTCTGTCTGTTTAGCCATACTGTATTAATATCATTTGGATATTCCCAGAGGTTATTTTTCCTTACAAACTACATAATATGGTTGGCAATTTGTGACAGGTGAGTTCTGGTTCCCATATGTCATATGCAAGACTGCAGGAAAATATATCCATGTTCTTCACATCAAAATGCCAAAATGTCAGCAGTCACCTCTCAGCATAAAGACCCTCAGAAACACAAAATAAAAGTGTTTGGCATCATCTCTTCTAAATGCAGGCCTGTTTGAGAAGCTGTCTGTAGAGATAGATCTGTCCGTCACTGCGGAGTCTTGTTTGTGAGGGAACATGACACAGTGCTGTCGCAGCTGGAGCACTGCACTTTCTCCCATGGAGTGGTGCATCTGGCATCAATGCCAGCTGACCACAAAACTGAATGACACTCGAGGTGACTCTGTCATTGGCTGTTGGCTTTAATTAGGCCACCTTCTAAAGGAGTAAAATTAAAGCTGGACAAGTTGTAATGAATCACAGAACTGTTGAAAATTCTGAGTTGGAAGGGACCCACAAGGATCGTTGAGTCCAGCTCTTAAATTTCTCCACAGATCTACACCTTGCATCTGATATGTTTTTTTCTGGTCTTTATTCAAGACAAAATCTTGTAATTTTGTGTTATGTAGAGTTATATTAGATCTCTTTTGGGAAAAAAACACCTAAGATGTGTGGTAGTTGAGCTCTTTATCTTACCCAACTCTGAGTTTCTTTTTTTGTTGTCTTTCTTCGTGGTTGCTACCAATTAAGAGTACTTTACACAACATTAAGTTTAGAAAGCCAAACTGAAAGGCAATATGATAGTATGTGTAATATTTAATTTAAATCTGATTTGAAAGAAATTGAACTAGTGGAATCAAGTTACAGTCTATGTTCATACTATCAAGAATTAAAAATAGAATTATATCAAACTCTAACATCCATAAACCTGACAGAAAGAACTTCTGCCATTTAAAAGTCAGAGCAAAAACTCATAATATTATCCGTGGGTCTGTTTTTTAGGAGAGTTTTTTTTGTTGGTTTTTGCTTTTTTGTTTTGTTTGTTTGTTTTTCTTTTTTAATGTGTAATTTATTTTTTTCTTGAAAATTACGAGAAACTGACAAACAGAACATGCATTTTGAGCCTTCTCTTGTTGAGATCTGCTTCAAACAATGCTAAATTTTCACATGCTGAAAACTGGCAGTTACTTTGTTGCAAAAAAAATTGAAAAAATAAAAATATTGCTTGAGGGTGGCATGTGAAAATTTCAGATTGCACGTGTGAATTTCTATCTTCTGAATTTGTTGCTCTTATTTCAGTTATATTCATAAAATTCCATGTTTATTTGGGCAAATGACAATATCAAATTTAATACATTCTGGTTGACTATTTTTCCTCCACCTAGAAAATCCTAGAAGCTAGGTACAGAAGGGTATAAAACACCTTATGCTTTATATAGTATTCCTTATAGATTTAGAGATTTAGAAATTTGGGATTTAGTGTGCCCATACTTACTCTTGCTGTCTATCACTTTCTTGCCTTCATATTTTTGTCAAGTAAATGCTTTATTTAATGCTTTTCATCACTGAAGCTGGCAAAAAATTTTCAATTCCTCTTTTTTCAGCTGGGCTTCGTGTGTGGGGAAAGATTGTATGTCATCTACTAATGTTGGCATTGCTAATGTGAGTGTTGTAGGAGGAGCTAAGATTCAGTAAGCAAATCATCTGAGACAAAAGAAATTTACAGAAGCATGTTTTAATATTCAAAACATTCTGTTTCTCTGTGCTCTATAAAAACTTTGTCATTCTCTTATACAACAATAACAAGCGGTGAAGTCAAGCTTGCACAAAAAGTAAACTAGCATTTTATTTATGGAGTTTTTCTAAAAAGTTGTATTTTTAAGAGCTTGCATTTTTAAGAAAATTTTGGTGCCGTATCAAAGCATATGTTTAAGGAAAACCTTTAAATATCAGGCCATTCTACCATTAAAATTCATTGTAATTCCATGCAAAAGAAACATAAAAGTAAGGATCATTTAAGTCCCATAAAATTCACTGGCAAAATATTTTTTCTTTCTAATTTTTCTGAATATTTCAGCTTTTTCAATGAAAGTTAATTTTATTTTTATAAAATTAGTGGTTGGCTTGAACTTTAAGGATAATTTTTTTAGAGGAAACCAAGTGGTTTTTGTTTTTTCTTCCTGACTTTATTTTCCTCCAAGGGAAAAAAATAGTGGTGTATAAGTTATTTTTCATATTGAGGGACACAGTACTTTAATATTCCAGAACCTGTTCTAACAAAACTAACTTTTATATAATTTGCTGATATAAACATTAATAAATTAGCATTCACAGAACCCCTGTGAGTGCTGTGTCAGAACTGGTTAGAAAAACTGAAACTGGACACTTTTGTGTTAGAAAATTAATCTCTTTTAAGATAAGTCTGCTTCATGAAATTGCTTCTTTCAATGAAAACATATTTTGAAAAACAAGATGCTTGGATAGTGGCAATATCCTGTTGTGGTAGCAAACATTTTGAATGCTCTTATTTTGTCTTTTTATAACTTTTTTTATTTATTGTGGAGAGAGATACAACCTGCACTAGATGGGAGAAGTTCAAGGCAAGGAAGTTTGTTCTTCCACAAATGAATTTGGACATGTCCCTGTCTGTGAGGTTGTAAGAGATGGTGAAAGGAGGTTGTAGTCAGGTGAGGGCGGATCTCTTCAACCTGGCAACTTGCAATTGAACAAGAGGACATAGCCTGAAACTGCTGCAGAGGAGGTTTAGGTTGGGCATTAGGAAGAATTTCTTCACAGAAAGGGTGATTATTTATTGGAGTGGGCTGCCCAGGGAGGTGGTGGAGTCCCTTTAGATGTTTAAGGAAAGACTGGACATGGCACTTATTGCCATGGTCTAGTTGGCACAGTGGCGTTTCATCATAGGTTGGACTTGATGATCTCAGAGGTCTTTTCCAACCTGATTGATTCTGTGATTCTGTGATTTTGTGAAATAACAGTACTCAGGCCTCATCAGCCATGTTTTTATTTGCCGGTAAATTGGAAGAAGGCCCTTTCTCTTGACCTTGAATGTGTAACCATCCTCTTAGGCATTAACTTCCTCCAAGGCTCAGCATTGATAAGGCAGTGTACCAACTTAGACTCCAGAGAAAATCTGAGTTGTAAGAAAGTACCTAAACTAGAACTGCACAAGACAGGGAAGGTAAAATGGCTGATGGAGGTAAGATAGATGAACTGGATGATGGAGGTAAGATAGATGAACGGGATGATGGAGGTAAGATAGATGAACTGGATTTAGATAAAAGTTGTCAAGGATTCTGGAGGTAAACTGGTACCATGGAAAAATAGAAAAAAAAATGTACTTGGCAGATGGGAGGTCAACAGCATCAAAGAGTAACAGGGACCAACCTTTCCCCACCAGGCTGATGCCTGCCTTGCTGGAAAACACTCATTATTACTGAGGTGTATTATTAAGAATGGTGACAATATTAATGCTTAGAGTAGTAGCTAATTTATCCTTGCTGTCTTTTTGTGTGTGTTAGCCAGTAAATGTATTTTACACTCCTGAGTTGCATGTAAAATATGCCCAAACAAAGTGATGCAGAGAAGGGAGAAATACAAAGGCAAATTAGTAGTTTCTGTCCTTAAAGCTAAACTCATTCTTACCCCTTGCTTTCCTCCCTTCTCCCAGAATAGGCTGCTCTTATTCATCTTGTGCATTGAGAACAAACCCTTTGCTGTGTTGCACCACAGATGAAGTCTGGGAATGGTCTTGGAGATTGCTTCTCGGCATGGCATGAAGCCATAATGGACAACATGCAGCAGCTACATATTAACAGATGGTTGTAGGTTAGTGTTCAATCCTATGCCTTAGCTATGCTTTATTTGCTGCTGTAGATGCAGCTCTTCATTCTAAATGAGACTTGGGCTGGATTTTTTAATCACAGGTTTTCATAGGACTGTTTCAGTGGCAACTTAATTTTTTCATGTTGTGTGCACACAAGAATGCACCTTGTTCAAACTCTTCCTTTTCTCTGTCCATGTTCTTTCTTCCTGGTTCTCTGTGTGATGCTGCAGAGCCGAACTTGTATGTTCTGCTTGCTTTTACCTCTGTTGGATTTGTTGCTGTTTTAACACAAACTTTGATTAACTTTTTATGATTTTCCCTGAACAAAAGAAGGTAAGATACAAACTAGAGGTAATAGTCTGGGTGCCTGAAAGGCAAGTTAAGGAAAAATGAGAGTTATTAAAAGGATCCAGAATTATGTGGCCACATCACCTTGGTGGAGGGGGAAAGGATCCTTTTATGAAGAAATTTAGTGCTGTGAGTTCCTACCAAAATCTAACAGAGCAGAAGTCTTAAAGTACAAGAGAAGAGAATAAATATTTTTTCATGTCCTCCCCTGTTTGTCATCATTAACCAGGTAACTCCTTTGGCTTGAGTGACATGTGCTGCACAGTGAAACGTCTCTGTTTATTTTTTTTAGCAGATAGGGCTGATAGGATTTACAGCGAATGCGGAGCTGCAAGTTTCCTAGGAGAGGCAATATAATGTCCCAGAAAAGCATCAGTTTGGAAAGCACTTTTTTGCTTCAGTTGGAGTATCAGTTTGGAGCACTTTTGTTTCAGCTCCAAAACTTAATGTTGCCTTTTGTCAGGAATTTATTACAGTAATTGGGACTGAGAAAAAAAATTGGATTTCATGGAATTTCTCCGGGGTGCAATTCAAAAAGAGGGATGAACATGGGAGAAATGGTGCCAGGAAACAAGAGGATGGTGATCAAAGTAGGCAAATGGCTGAACTTAGTCTTCTTTTAACAAACTAACATGGAGCAGCAAATACACTGTTCTATGACAATCCTTACCTCTACGTGCATGTCAGTAGAAGAATCTCTCTATTTGCATCATCCCCAGGTTCTGCATTATTTGTTAGAGCTTTAGAATCAGAATAAAACTTCACACCCTATAAAAGTCCTGTCCTTTCCATTTTCCCTCTTTTTCATGGGAGTTAACTACTAAGTTTTGTTGCTGCTTTTCAGCCATTTCTTTGTTGTTTGTCTACTCTTTAGCTGGACTTTTGTAAATGTACTTTTGCCTTGTGGATGAGGTAAGAAATAGCTTCTGAACATTTGAGACTGGACAATTAAGCATTCACCTCTGAAATCATGTTATCAATGACAATAATTTTTTCTGATTGCCCAAGGAGTTGTTCTTTCAGCTCAGTGCGATACTACTTGACTTCTTGGTACAAATTCTTATTTTTTTTTAATTTACCTTGTGAAAAAAACATAATAAATGCTCTTGATTGAGCACTGGCACTGTAAGTGGCGTAGTTTGGTTTTAGGGTGCAATATGTAGGGGAGGAGACACTCTGGTTTGGGGCCTTTCTTTTAAAAAAAAAAAATCCCATTTAAGATTTAATTGCCATAAATACCAACAGGTATTTGGATTGCAGGGCTGTTGGAAATTAAAAGGCTAGCCAGGGCCAAATGAGGAATGATTTTTTTTTTTTTAGTTTATTATTAAATTAGCTTTCAGTTTAGCTTTAACTGTTTTGGTGGGGTTTTCTTTACAGTTTCTTTCTTTTCAAGAATGCATCTTCATTATGGGATTAACGAGTTGGATGCATGTTTCTGAGACCTGTGCTAATATTGGCTTATCAGTAAGGTAATTTATACATGAAGTTTCAGAGAGCAGATATAACCTTTCCTAAAATGTTTTCTGAAAATTTGTCTTATCTCAGGACTAATTTCTGAAAATACATTATAAAAATATTTAGATGAATTTGTTGTAAACTAAAATTAGACTGATATTTAAATTTTAAATTCTTCAAATTATATGATTTCAATTAAAAAAGTAAAATCAGAGGTTATTTTCCTCCAGCTTTGGCCAGAAGAGGGAACCATCTCACTGTATCAGCTGCTTCTGAGACTGCACTTAAAAACTTTTTGCTTTTGTTTTTATTCCTGCATTGCAACTAAATGCAAATCTAAGAGTGCTGAACCATCTCAGAACTCCTTCAGAATCATAAAGATATTTCTTTACCTCAGGATTTATTAACACTTTGGAATCACAGTGAGCATATTGTGTTCTGCATTTACAGCCGGGGGGGAAAAAAGAGGAAAAAAGTTGCTTAATGCAGACTTGTTAGCTTGATTGCTTTGCATGTTAGGAGCTTACATCTACGTTGCTTATGCACCACTAAAATAATATCATTTTCAATAGTAGTGTCATTGAGAAGTACACCAAATTTAAAAGAAAAAAAATGTGAATAAGAGAATTTGAGTAATCCGGGGGGTGTATTAGTGCAGTTTTTGTAACACAACTAGTCCAGGCATCCAGAGGATTTCTAGATTGCAGAGAATGTAAAGTACTCAGGAATGACTGATGGAGTTAGGGGCTTTAAGCCTGGGAATGTTGCTGCCAGAAAGAAGTGATTCCTCCTCACCGCATAGAAACCTCCCTGTAGGTAATTGCAGACACTGGGTTTCATTGATTGGAAAGGGGCAAGAATTGTGTTTTCCCTCAGCACACAAACATTATTTTAAAAATATATTGGAATCTCATTTGCTTTGCTTGGGTTTTGGCACTGGGGACCTCTGTCCAGTTCCTGCAGTTGTTATGAGATTGGCAGACAGAGCAACACCAGGGATAATTCTCAGGCGTCCTCAGCCTGAGACTGTTACAGTTCCTTTTCTGCAAGTAGATGAGTGGAGAGAAAATGAATTCACAGGTCAGTTTTTCCTCAGCTGGGGGAGGATGCAACTTGCAGGTAGGCAGAGGCATAAAATACTGTTTCCTTACTCTTTTTCCCAATAGCCCAAAACTCTGTGCAAAGTGGTTTTGGCACCTGGGAAGCAAAACATGCCATGGTAGAGTATTTTGCAAGCTTTCTAGCCTTAATTGGCAACATAAGTAATGCTAGTGCCTAAATACCAAGGTAACTGTTAAAAAAAAATCAGTCAGCTTTGAACTGGTCTTTACTTGTTGAGTTTCATTGTGTTGCTGAGATTATTCACTTGTCAGGATGCCACTTGGGTCTGAGATGAGTTGCAGAAGCCCTTGTATTTGTGCCCTCAGGACAGCAAGGCTTTGCATATTGGGTGACACTGGAACGCATTAGTGTGTTATGTCAAGGTGTCTTGCTTTTAGTTTTGTTTTTGGGCTTCTGTTTACTAGTTTGGCTCAACTAATTTAAAATTGCTGGTAATGGTAAGAGGTGATCAACACTCAAATACATAATTTAACTGATCTTCTGTTTCTTAGGGTCAATGGCTCTGAACTGAAAGCAAATAGAGCGGATTGTTGGCTGATGAAATTTTACCATTGCACTCATTTCATCAAAAGATCTCAAATTCTGTGACTAAGTGGTCTTTGGACTGAGGTTTTGTCATTCAACTTCAGATATTGTTCATAGCCTGCCAAAATTATCAAACTTATTTTTAGAGAAATTTAATTTTCTATTTCTAGTGACTAGATCTCTCATATATATTTACTAAAGTCAACTGGAGCTGTAATGCCTTGCATTCAGGGGAATAAAATGACTCTGAGGTTCTTAAACATCAGCATAGAAGTATTGCATTAAGCACTGAGTTGTAAAAATGTACAACATACTGATAGACATAACATCAAAAATGACATTGAAACACTCTTAGGACGACCATCCACTTTAAGAAAATGGAGTCAAGAAAAGGTTATGACCAATTGAAAATGCTGTACTGAGCATAAGCGGGAGAAAATTTAATTGTCCAAGATGTGCATTTCCTAGGGCACACGATTAATTGTAGTGGAAATGTTCAATTGCTTGTAATTTTGCAGAAAATTCCCTCCTGGGCTCTGAAACTTTAAATGCTTAGTCATAGCCTAATGGAGCATTTTCTTAGAAAGTTCAGCTAATTGTTTTTAGTTATACATACGGGAACAAAAACAATTTTGGGGGACTTAGCTAAAAATGGTTCAAGCTGACAATAAAAACTTTAGATTTAGATGAGACTAGTAGAGATCAAAATTAAGTTTATTTTGTCTGGGGTTTTTTTGGTTGTTATTGATTTTTTTTAAAGAAATTGATTTAATTTCTTTTAATTTAATTTAATTTAGAAAGAAACATAATAAATAGATTTGTGTAAATAAACGCATAATATGTATTGTAAAGGTTTGTAGCTCCAGTGACTTTTCACATCATTAATATGGCATATGTTCAACTGTGCACTGGAATATGTACTCACTGTCTCATAGAACAACTTAAAATATTTAGAATATCCTTATTTAAGCAGTATAAGCATCTAGCATTCACAAGACGTTCCTTACTTTAAGAAAATCTTGGGAAGCTTGAAAAAAGTTACTGGCTAGACCAGCACACCTTGTGAGCAGTAGGTAGATTGATGGACTGTTCAAACGATGGTATTTGTTTATGAGAATGCCCTGATGGTGACTTGCATTGAAGTATGGTCTCTTCGCTTCACTGACCTATGTTCCATTTTCAGTTTATATCACACTGGAATTAAGGTTGTGGTTATTTCATGATCAATCTTATTTTGTAGTCATTTTCTTTAGCTGGAAATCTGCATATTTAACAAACATTCCTCTCTAGAACTTCTTTGTGGCAGAACTACTCAATCTTCTAAAAAGTATTGAGATTATGTGAGTGATTTTGAGAAAACTGATCAAGCTGAGATGTATGTTCGCATGTTATATTTGGATTTTGCAGGATATTTTCAGCATCTAAATTCAAATTTTTCTCATATTTTAATGCTGTGTTTAATTAGTATTTTTACTCTTCTATTACATTTATAACATTTTACAATATTTTGTGTTGTGAAGTGGAGCTTTAAGCAAGTTGAGCGCTGTTAATGGTGAACTAATCTTTTCTGAGCAGAATGTTATGAAACTAGAGAGCATGATAGTATGCAGAAGTCCCTCTATTTGTGGTGTATTATATCAGAATTTATTATTTGGTATTATGTAATTCTTCCTCAGAGAGTATGCCCATATGGAATAATTTGTATTATCTACTTTGGAAGTTTTCACAGTAATTTTGCTACAACTTACTTAAAAATGACCTTGGATGAAGCTAGTTTTTTTTTTTTTTTGTCCTCCTGTGGTTACCTAAGGCAAGTTTCATTGTATATCCTGCATCAAATCTTGATGGCAAATCTCTAGTTAATGGAAGAGAGAATTTTGCTCTAAATGCCTGTAATTGTAGTTGTTAAATACACATATGATAATGTATAGTCAGTTTTGTATTTCTCCTTCATGGTTGTAGAACTCTAGATGCAATACTTTTATTAGGCATTTTTGCAAGTTTAGGTAATGGAGGATTTAGAGTCAGAGTTGTCAGTATTTATTGATGGAGTTAAAAGTGGCTGGATTTGCACAGAGTTTAGGGGTGGAGAGAGTAACTGTGTTCCTGGTGGGGGTTATTTTACCTCTCTTTTTCAAGTTGTTTTTTTCCCAAGTGGGGAGCTGTAGAATAAATTTTGAGCTGATAAGATGTCATGATTCATGAAGGCTCTGTAACCATCACCTCCTTTCACCATCTTGTTTGTGCCTCTGCAGCACGTTTAGCCATAAATACTCAGTACCACACTGGCTTGAAATAATATTTGCTTAGGTTCTGAAAATGCAGGAAATATTCTTCACCTGCGGCTAGCATTTGTGGAAGTAAAATATTATATAGTTTGGATTAATTTTTTTCTAAACTTTGCAAAAGTGATTTTGCTGGTTAAAAAGAAGACTCAACACCTAGATGTATATAAAGCTGTCTACACTCTACTTCATCTGGTTTTAAATGGCTATTAAAAGTGTCATTAGCACAAAACAAACTTCTTCCCTCATAGAATGCTTGTTATATGCTAACCACTGCTGAGATGGAATAAATACAGAAGAAAAAAAAGAGCTAGTAAACCAGAGTATTTATGGTTGTGTGAGTTTTGCTTTTCTGTTTAAAATAAGAAACAGTGACTAATAATGGAATTGGAAACTAACATGCATAAGTAGCTCTGCAATATGCAGATGTATGATTTGCATGCTCAAGCATAGTATTTGCTTCCCTTTCTGTGCTGTTAATTAATGTTAGAGTGGCTAACAATTTTTTTATTATTATTACAAGCCAGTAAGTCAGCAAAACATGTTCAGAAAGGCCCACTATTTTGTGTGCTCTGCTTCTTGCATGCCTGCTTTGAAAGGTCTTCAGTGTGATTTTTCACAGGAGGTGAATGATCTCAGCTGCTGTTGAGCTCAGAGCAGTGGGTACTGATTACCTTTCAAAGTTATGCTTTGGGAGTCCCAAAATGAGAATCCAGATACTGAATTACTCAAATTTAGCAAATGGTTTTAAATGCATAGACTGTGATATCTGTCTTTCAGTTCCTTCATTTACAAGGAGGCAGAACAGCAATTCCCCTGTCTCATTAGGGTGTTAAAAGGTTTAGTTGAAAGTCTCTAGGATACTTTGAAAATGTAGAACATCATCAAAGAACAATTTAATATAAGCCAGAATCAATTGTAACCTGCTTGCTGGTGACAGAGAAATGAGGGTCTTCTTCCTCTTCTGAGTTTTGCAAGCTCTGAGGAGAATGGGAGTGTGTAATAATGTGGCTCAGTCTGGATGCCCAGTATAGCCACTGAATGAGGGGAAATCTCTGCAATGAGTTCTGGATTGCTTCCCCTCTTCCCCTTGGAGACGTCGTTACTGCCAATCATTCTGTATAACGAACTCATCATATAGCTTCCATATTCTTTATTAATTTACATTAAGATTGAGTGAAAGAAAGAATTGACCACAGTCTAAACTGCCTTAAGACATTTGGGTGGAATTAATCTTGTCTTTAGAAAACAGAGTAGAATGCTGAATGTGACCCTGTAGTTTCTGCTCTTAGTCAAGGTAAAGAAATGGGCACCTCTAGGATATGATTCATTTTGACCATCTTAGATAAGTGAGAGGTTAAAACTAGAACTACCACTGCCGGGGTCATGAGCAGGCATCCACCTTCTGAATGTTTGAAGTCAGAAGAGATGCATTTTGTCATCGCTTTCTGGAAATCCCCTGAGGCTGACCACTGGAGAGCTGCCTGATTCACGCACCTCAGCCAGGCTCAGGTACAACATGAATGTTGCCTTGCTTAGACCAGCCCATCCATCTGCAGGGCGAGAACTGCAGATATCCAGGGAAATTCAAAGCCAAACCAGGATAGTTTACTGGGTTTAGCTAATTAAATGGTTGAGTGGGAAGTTATTTCAACTTAAGTTTTTTTACCGGAGCACCTTTGTTGTGTCTGGTTTTGGTGCTAGCTACCTGCAGCTTGTACTGGCTTTAGACCACCTTGCTTTTCCTTCATGTTTAAAAGCCAATAGTTGCGTATCGAAACCTAGAGTCACTTGAAAACTTTCAGCAACTTTCAGTGTGGGCTCTGAGCTCTGTCATGGCTTGAGACTATCAAAGAGGAACACTATTCAGTCTATGGCAATCTTGGTAAGAGATACACTAACATAAATGCATTGATTTTTTGTCTACTACATAGAATTGCCTATTAAGTGTATTTGAACTCCATTTAATCTTTTTTTCATTGGTTGACTTAAGGAAAACCGCTCATCTGAACAACTAAAAAATCAGCAGAAGAAAGTAAAAACAAAAAAGAGAAAACCATAGGACGAACTGTTCATTGTCAGATTACGATGTGAGTTTCTTTCCAAGGATAGGCTCCTATTCATAATTTCTGTGAAAATACCCTTATATTGTGAAAGTTGCCTGAAAGGGCCTTTTATTTAAAAGCCTTTTGTTTAGTACTGAATTAAAAAACAAACAGTCAAACAAACTGTGAGCTCTTCTGAGAAAAATACATGTGAACATATAGGCTCCATGGGTGCTGCTCCAGCATGTATTTGAGAGCAAGCCTGTCATTGCACTAATGGTACAAGTTCTTAAATATGTGATGCTAAGGTTGTGTTTTTCACATTGTCTTTTACAGAGAGTCCAGCTAATATCAGTCAATATTGTGAGTCACTATGCTTTATTGTATCCTGCTTGTCTACTTAAGGGCTAGATCCTGCTACCTTTGTGTGCCTTTCCAGGAATGCCCAGCTGATGGAAGCTACTGCTCATGACAAGGTCATTATGGTATTTTCTACCTCAGCAGAAATCTGTTCCTATAAGAGGCACCACATCCCACACAAAATCCCTTTTATTTTAATGCAAACATCTTTGAATATGTTGTTATTTAGTGTCAAGAGAAAGAGAGAATCTGGCACCCTTAAAGGGTGAAATAAAAGTAATTTTGATAAATCAGATGAGAGTTGATGACAGTGAGCTGTGAAATGCAAAGATAACAGTTAAATGTTTAAATTAAATCAAAAGAGAGGAGTAAAAAGTTTGAAATCATAAAGAATTTTTTTTCACTCCTCTGATACCTTATGTTGAATAGCCAGATCATTTTATTATTGAAAATACTGTGGCAGTAATCTTTTATTGCTTGCAGTATAGGCCTACAGCATTAAGTTAGTATAAAATTACATATAGTTTAATATATCTGTACAACACCTTTAAACAAGCTTCTCTAGGCAGGAAGGTTATCCGTCTTATAAATCTATTATTTCATTGTACATCTTGATAGCCTAGCATTGCTTCTAGCCATGTTTAAGCATTAAATAGTGCATTATTATTTCACATAAATCAACCAGAGATGTGTGAATTCATAAATTTTGCATTTGCACAGACAGTATTTTAAACGTTTTATGGCTTCATGGGAACTTAGTATAAAAGCCTGTACACAAATCAGTGCCCAAGAAATTTAAGTAAAATTTAATATTGCAATTATTAATAATATTGCAAATTCAGTGCTTGCATATTTTAGAAATATTTTAACAGGGTCTAAAAACAAAAACAAAAAACAAAACCTGGAGACAAGGTGTTCAGTCAGATTTTGCTGGATAGCTTTTTTGCTGCAGTGGAGTGGATGATTGTTTTTTCCTGATGTTCACTCTGTTATCATTTGTGTTGTGTTTTCTGCTTTATTTGTACTTTGTTTAATCCTCTAACTTTTTGCTGCTTCCTGTCTTTCATCTCAATTCTTCTAGGCCCCTAAACTGTAAAGAATCATGCAAAAGCCTGATGTTTTAAAGAAACTTCACTGATGGTTTAGGTTATTTTGAATAAAACCTTGAAAATACCTTCTCAAGACATTTTATTTTCAGAGAATATGTAAATATTCTGCTGCTAAAACGTATAATGTCAAGAAAGGAAAAACCAGGAAAAACTGTGTCGGGTATTGCACCATTGTAGCACATGATAAGGTAGCTTTATGTCTTCTAGAGAATAAACAAGCATATCAGGGCAAGATGTCCACAAAAAAAGATGAATTATTGTTGCCTCTGGAGCCTACTATGTTTCCCATGTCAAGGTTTCAAAATTTGACTATTGCTTTATTTATCTGTAGTTAAAAGTCATGAATTCTCTACTACTGTGCAATTGCAAAGTAATTCAGTACCCTTTTCCTTTACAGATGGGAATCAGAGTCAGGGAAGTTAGAAGCTGTGTGTTGCCGTGCCCGTTTTGCTGCAGGAATTACCTTTACTTCTTTTGGACAACCCAAACAGCACCAGGAACTACTATGTGGGGAATGAAGCTCAGCTGTGTTGGATCTCCAAATGAATGGAGATGGGAGGAACATGGAAAATTACTCACAGTTCTTTCACACTTCGTGGAGAAATATGGATCTATGTTTCTTCTGCCTTCAGCCTCTTCCTCCTCACCCTTGTACGTGCATGAAGAGACCTCAGTTCCAGATAGCACACCAGTGAGCTGAATCAGGCTCTGAGCATTTTACTTGCAGCTTGTACGGATAATTTTTTGCAGGGACAGAAATGGAATCTGCATCTAGAAGGACTGAACTTTGTTGTCTCTTCTTTTTTCTTCCTTAACACTATCCCATGTCAAGTGAATGGGAATTTTGCCATAATATTTAATGGTGATAGAAAAAGATCCCATTATTATCTTTTGTGTCTATGCAGAAATTATCTGTAAATATTTAACTAAAAAACTAGAACAGTTTTGACTTTTTGTTGTTTTGTTTCGTTTGGTTTTCTTTTGCACTTTGCTCTTTTTATGCTCTTTGCAAATTGTTGTGAGGTGGAAATGCCTATGCATATTTAAATCATACTCTCATGCACTTGGTTTAAACATTCTCAGCTTCAATCATTTTAGCTGTGGTTAAAAATCTGGGTAGGTTTTCTCCTACCAGTTTGGAATGCTTTTTATTTTACCTTCCCACAAATAAATGTCTGAAGGGAATTTAATCTAATGTTAAAATATTTCAACATTGGGTGAAGACTTAGGATGGAAACTTTTACCCCAAAAAATAGATGATTAGTGAGCATGGTTTTAATTAGGGCAGACATACCTGAATAGCTGGCAGAATATTGGCTTGTCTTGGAGCTACACATACAACATAAAATAAGCTTTTTAAAGGATGGAGATTGTGGGGTGAATTTGATACAGATTCTGCTCTTAGATAACTCTGGGCAACTCTTTTACTGATTAAATGGGCAATAGCAGTGACAAAGAGAAGATCTTGCTCCAAGATTTTGTCCGGTCTGCATAACCTGGGAAGCAGTAGTTTTCATTTGTGATATTGACAAAAAAAGTCAGGCATGACTCCTATGAATACTTTATCTTGAGCACATTGCTCCTTTGTTTTCACTTTTCCCCAGGAGGTGTGTAGTTGGTGATGAGGAGAGAAGGAAAAAATCATCATGCATGTATTTGAATAGGATTGACTTTACTCATAAGAAAAACAATGTAATATCTGTGTGGGTGGCACACTATGAGTGTGAAAGAGTGAATGAGTGAAAGAGTGGATCCAACCAGGAAGTTACGTAGTGAAATTTACAGTGGTTGGGAAGAGGGCTTGTGAAAGGTGTTCTGAAATTGAGGGGTGAAAATCACAATACTTCCTGCAACCATGAGTTTTGAAAGTTTTGTATGCTGCCATTAAAGTTTCATTATCTCAGTAACTTTTCATTTGATTTTTAAATTTTGTGTTTTATTGAATGTACTGAAGAGGATCTGTGCCTATCTGACATACATATTATTAAATTCAGTTCTCCATTGCTTGGAACTCTAAGGAGCCAAGATAAACGGAATAGAAGAAGAACACAGTAAATAGTTTTGTCATGCACAAGCTTAAATATATTAACACTGTTTCACCAGCAGTTCTGAGAAAGAGCACTCCAACTAGCTTATAGAAAAAGCCTGGATTTTGAAGCCATATAGTTGGCTTTCATCGAAGTGAATATTCCCCTCCTAGACATGAGTTAACTGGGGTGAAACAGTATTGCTGTCTGGAGAACTGGATTTTCCAGTGAATTTGGTGTTAATGGAAAATGTTCTATATGAAAAAAAGGGAAAATCTTGAAATGAAATTTTTCAATTTTTAGTGGGTTTAAATTTCTGCTAAGAATAAGATTTTTTTTTCCTGGAAGATGCAGATTAAAATTACTTGTTAATGTTTCTGGAACAGGGAATACTTTTTTCCCATTTCTAACAAACATTATTTTAAAAAAAGGGAACAGAAAGTGTATAAGTGACAAGTTTCATAGAGAGGTGAGTTCTGGAGTTTTTATTGAGGGGGAAATATGTGAGCAGCTGAACATTTGAGTAGTGATTCTAGCAAAACTTATTACCCCTTGCCACAGAAAAATCCTCTCTCCCTCTGTAATACAAAGAAGATGAATACATTTGTGGTACAGTGCTGGGCTGCAGAGCCATCTGTGTCATGGAGTGCATCTGAAACCCTGTCACCAAGTTTTCTACTTTGGCAGCAGCTAGAATTATATTAACATAAATAGAGTTGGCTTGGTACAAAAATGGGGCAGTGATGTAGAGGATAAGGCTGTCTCACCTGGGTTGCCATCTTACATCAATATTGTGCTGCAGTGAAAAATTACTCCAAGTGCAGAGTCCCAACAAATCAGATCCCTGTTGTTTTTGAAAGCAAGGCATTTTTTGTGTTACTGTTCATTACTGGGCAAGAACAACAAAGAAGTTCAAGACTAAGATTAATGATATCAGCAGATCATTGTCTAAAGATTAATCTTTTTAAAACGATGAGAAAGGGATAGACACAGTGAGCCTCTAGCTGCCTACAGCTACAAAGAGTAATAATAAACATTACTATGGCAGGCTGGCTCTGGAATACTAACAGAAGCATATCTAGTTATCATCAGTAAACACTAATGGTAGGTTTGTGTTGTTTTTTGGCTACTGATGACTGTTGAAAATGGTCTGGCTTTCCCCCCCTCCTTCCTAAAGCAACAATTGTGTACTTTCTTTTGATGTATACCTATTTAATATTCATTTGTTTGGGATCAATTCTCTCTTTCATGGTATTGTCAGTGTACTACTTTCTCTTACAAAAACTTCTATCTTATTGCCTGGGTCTAAAATTATCAGGGATTTAAAAAAAAGTTCATTATAGAAATTACGTTTGCTCTGTAACTCCAGGAGGCATTGTCTTTCTGTTAGCTCCCCTATAACTAAACCTTAGTGCATGTATATTTTTGTGCATGCCTGTTGTTTTTATATTTAGCAGAATATCTATTTATACCACACAGGAGGTCTATGTAGCAATTGCATAAATCTGTTTATTTTTCAAGGGCTACATGTCAGCAACTGATGGTATAGGAATGGTCTGTGTAAGCTAAAATATACTAATATCCTTTCTTTTTAATCTCATCACTATTTATGCATCTCTTGCCAATATCACAAAATTTGTGGTTTGAAAAGGAATTGCAGACTTGTGTTCAGAATGGTCTGAGGTGAGAAGTCTGCAAATTTTGAAATTTGTTTATGCCAAGCAGTTCTTTTTTCTCATAAGCTTAAAAAGTCAAACAGTGATAGAAGTAGCCTATTTTCATATCCGACAATGACAATGACAGTGGTGATTTAAATGTCCACGAGAATCAGATTCTGCCACTCTCACTGTCAGACAGAGCAGGATATTACATCAGGAGTGGCTCCACTGACTTCAGCCAAGCTCTTGGGGTAGTAAAATATCAGTATGACTTAGCGATTGTTGCACTTGGCATCTTTGTAAAACTGTGACTTGACCATAGAGGTTGTTTTGATAATTTGCTTCCAAGAAAGAAGGCTTCTGTTCTTGCATTGAGACACAATTTTGATTTGGGTTCAAAATTAAATGTTTATGTATTATGAAGTTTGAGTTTTACCTACATTATGTCCGGAGAGCTGAGCAGTACTCACTGCCCTTCAGATTTAGGTACAACGTTAGGGTACATGAAGTTGTATCATTATGATGAACTTCAAGCCAAGTATGGGAATAAGTGAATGGGTGTGGTCAGGGGGAAGTAATTAGTGTGATACCTGTGAATGCATAATCACAGAATCGTCTTGGAAGAGACGTCTAAGATCGTTGAGTCCACCCATCACCCCAGGACTGCCACGTGCACTGCTAAACCATGTTCTCAAGTGCCATATTCAAACATGTTTTGAATGCTTCTAGGGATGGTGATTCCACCACTTCATTCAGCAGGTGCTGCAATGCCTGACAACCTTTTCAGTGAAAAAAAAATTCTTATTATTCAATCTAAACCTCCCCTGGCACAACTTAAGGCTATTTCCTCTCACCCTGCCTCTTGTTACCTGGGAGACTGGCTTCCATCTCACTACAGCCTCCTTTCAGGTAGTTGTAGAGAGTGATAAAGTCTCCTGAGGACCCTTTCCTCCAGACTAAACAACCTCAGCTCCCTCAGCTGCTCCTCATCAGACTTGTGTTCTCATCCTTTCACCACCTCCACTGCCCTTTTTTTGGACACACTCCAGCACCTCAACATCTTTCTTGTAGTGAGGGGCCCCTGTATCATTGTCATTTATCAGAGTTTGCAGTGTTTCCCAAACATGGGAGTACTGCTGATAAGGATGACAATGTAGGAAAATTTCAATATTTGATTTTACAGCACTTTCCCTCTGGACTATTTTCTTTCTTCAGGGCTGGGTGAGGGCTGTTGCTCCTTTTGAAAGAACCTGAAGGCTAATTGCTCTATCTTTGAACAAGGAAAGCTTAAATTTGAATTGTTACAGCGTGGTGAATGCTTAGCAATGCACGACTAAGTCAAAGGAGTACCTATATGAAAGTTTATTTAGTTTTACAAGTCTGTAAACTTATTTATGATGGAGTTTATGCAATGCATTTCTCTTGTGGCTAAAATTTGATTCAGCATTTCATTGTTGGTATGTGACTGTGAATTCAGTATAGGAGATTGTTTCAATAAGGAAAGAATAAATTTTACTTGCAGGTCTTATCTAGCTTTATTTCAGGTAGTCTTAAAACTGAAATCCATGATGCATTTTGTTGTTATTGATGCACAGTTAGGCAAATCAGGTATGCAGCTTATGTTCTGTGATCTAGATTTGTTTTAAAAGTCATCATGGTGGAGATATTAGCTGGAATAAAAACAATATTAGGAAGATGTACACAGATCATTACAAAGGTACTGTAAGGGTCTCTTTGATTAGTGGGTCTTTAAAAATTCCAACTTACACTCTTTCAGTGATTTCAGTAGTTGCATGAAAAAAAGGAATGATGCAGTGCTTGGACAAGTTTTTTGTTTAAGCAATGTTTTCTATGTAGAAGAAAAAGGAAAAAAAAGTTTACCAGAAGCACACAAAGTGCTTGTAGAGCTCATGTCAGGTTTGCCTGCCTTCTGTCACTCTTGGTTTATAACCGCTGACTTGGTTACCTTGGTTCAAATTTCTATAGCCCATTATAGCTCAATGAAGAGCTCTGTTAAATATGCCATTGGCTTAATGGCAACAGTGTAATGTTTCCATAATTTTTGTCCTGCTATGAGAATTGGACTGAAATTGAGTTGGAGAATCTTAAATTGTCAAACAATATTGTTGTGGTAAAACTTAGTCAAAATTTGGGATTAGGAGCGAGTCTTTGGGTTAGAAGTTCTTTTGATGATCCCACCATCAACTGTAAAAGTCACTTCAGTGTGTAAGTGTGCATTCGCCTGAGACATTGTGCATCACTTTTAAAAAATATAGAGCATTTATATTTGGAGTATATCTCCCTAATTGTATATATTGTTCTGGGTCATTATTTTCTCATTGTTTAAATTGCAGCTCATTTATTTAAAAGAATACTTGTCAAAGGAAAGCTTTAAGTACTGATTTAAGAAAGCAGTGTTAAATAATTGAAATGACTGTGATAAAATTGTCTTAGTTTAAACAGACCAGTTTTATCAGTCTGTTTAATGAATTGTGCTTTTATAGGGGGAGATAAATCTAATGTGAATTCAAGTGGTTGCACTAGAAATACAGCTCTAGGTGTGATCTCCTGTGGGTTTAGCTAGCAGAACTAGAGAAAAAAAGGCAGTTCTACTCCTGCATTTCCTTTCAAAAACATTTCACATACAATAAGCAACACTGACATCTTTACAGAGCTTTCTAATATCTACGTACCTGCAATGTCTGGTTATTTACATATGGATTGTGTATTGGTGACAAAGTGTCATGGTCACTACTTGGAAAATATGCCTCTTGATGTAGAAATAAACTTAGAGTTTCATCCATTCCTGGAATCATTAATTTCCACGCACTGGAACAGTGACACAATCAATTTCTTTGTAGACTGAGGGAACTTGGCAGGCAGGTCTTGCTACTTACTGATAGTTTAGAAGGATGTTCCTTGCACGAAAACCATCATATCTGCTTTGGGGTTGAAGACAGCCATTGGTCAGTGGCTGACAAAGGAGAATCCTGGGATATTTTGGATTCCATTTATGCTTCTGTACATTGTGAGAACACATCTTGCCCACAAGAAGAGAAATAATCATTAAAAATATGTAGTAAGTCCTTTAGTGCATCATCAGGTCTTGTCTCAGCTAATCCATTTAAATAACCTACACAGTAGGATCGGTATCTAGTTTGGGGGTATAAATAAGGGTTTCCTGTAGGACCCAGTCACTTTACACTTAAAGGGAAGTCCTTGTATGCCTTCCCACACTGCACGGTGCCATGAGTTGCAATAGAAGTTCTAGGAAGCTAGCATACAGTGTGTGAGACAATGTCACATTCTGGTCCCAAAATGATGCTGAAATTCTTGTCTAGTATGACAAAGAATGTGCAGTTGGTGTTGCATAACTCAAAGGAGATCACTGGACCAGTTACTAGCAGTTTTTATTAGCTGGATTTATGCACATTAAGTGTTTCTTAAATACTGTTAAACTGATTTGGGGCACAGTTTGCCCTGTCAGCAATCATTGTGCATCTACGGATATCTCAGGACACAAGGCAATGCTCTGAGTGGGGTATATACACATCCCTTCAACAGCTTTCAGTCCTTGGTAGGGTGTCTAATGAAAGAAACACAAACTTGCGAGCAGAATTTGTCAGACAGTATGTGACTGACTTCCCAGGAAATTTTACCCCAGCTGCAGTTGAATCTACTCAGATATTTCTTATTCTCAACAAGGCCCTCGTCACTAGTCTTGCGTAACCAGTCTACACCGTCAACTCTGCAACCTCGCAGCACTGGAAATTATAATGATTACTTTGGGGAAAAAAGGAAAAAAAAAGAAGAACTGGAGTCTCACTGGTTTATACAAGATGCTTTCCAGGGGAAGGATGTGTTACAAGACACTTGTATATGATGTCATTTTGCTCCAATCAAATAGACATGTAGATTTCAAAATGATGCTTATCTTCATGCCTTATATTCTTAGTTTATTATCCTTAGGTTAGCCATTCCTACTCAGGCTGTTTTCTGCAACATTTCTGTGTCTACTGACAGATACCAGGGTGTTGACAAAAGCCTCAGTTCACCTGAAGGAAGTTTATTGAGATTTCAATTGTTTTGCTGTTCTGAAAGGCGAGGGGAAATGCTCCTTCTTGCAGAAGTTGTGAAACATGATATTTCATAAATTGAACTGGTTATTGCTCCTCCTCCTCCTCCCCAAAACAATTGATCTCCAAGGTGTGTGCGTTCCTGTTCTGTGTCTGCTGCTGGCAGAAACTGTTCTTTCAGTTTTTGTTACTGACTATCAGCTTGTCCATCTGTAGAAAAGCAGACAGGATTCTTGTATCACTTAGCAGCTCTCTAGGGAATTCAGCCCGAGTTCTAAGGTTGTTGAAATCAAAACGCTTTGAAGAACAGCGTGATTCTGATGGATTCTCATAAGGGGAAAAAACAGGTCTACATAGCTGTCTTTCATACTGGTTTTATAATATGAGAAGGAATCAGAAAACAAGAAAAAGTGAGTCTATAAAATGGGGGAGGCACTTGAAGTACAAGAGGTTAATATTTTTACTGTTCAGAAAGTACTTATATTTTTATTAGACAGTAGGCTTTTCTGTCTTTGTTTTCTAGCAATTTCATCTTTCTACTACAAAATTTAAATAGTGGAAGGATATATTAAATACCAAGGAAAATTATTTTTAAAAGCTATTTAAAAAATTAATTTAAATGTAGACAGACATAGTATTATGGCATTAAAACACCCCAGGGTCTTTTTTATTGGTCCATTAATACTTGCCTCGAGTGGTAGAACACACCTGAGGCAAGATTTAATGAACCAATAAAACATGCCCTAGAGTGCCCTAATGCTATATTGCTAACCATTCCTATTACATAAATTCAGTGTTTGCATACTTCCTTCATACGTTTCAGAAAAATCTTCAATTAAGTGAAGACCATATGACAATTCTTATCCCGAGTTTCCTTCAGCATATTTTAGAGTGATTAAAATGATTATTTGAGGTATTTTCAATCAACCAATGCAATATATTGTGCCTAGAACTTTATGGACTGCCCAGATGACAAATCCTTTAAGTGTGGCTATGTGTTAAGTCAGTGTGTTTCCTTCAAGTTACTGGGAATATTCCAAAGTCTACCTAAAGAATTTGAATGCAATGCTGTTCTATTTCTGTTTTTATCTTGAAAATACCCCACTTGTTCATCTGGAATCCACCCCAAAGCAGAAATCTGGCAGAGGAACTGGTCATAACTCCAGTCCCAATTAAGTCCTCAAGGATGTTACTAAAATGATGCTGTCCGAAACCTCTGACATTGTTTAGTCAGAGTCATTTCAACCCTTTTTAAGGAGTGAGATTTTTAGTGCTGTAAATCAACTTTAATGGAGTTAAGATGATTTACATCAGCTGATAGTCCAGCTCTTTTCTTTCTAGAACATTCAGTAGGATTAGAAATTTTATACTTGTATTAAATCAGACAGCTGAGATGGAAGAAAGTATGAAGGATGCTTATTGTATTTTGCAATTTTTAATTTAAAGCCTTTGACTGAAGTTAGCTTTTGCTCTAATGATTTAGAATGTTCATAACCATGAGCAAAAATTGATAAACATACCTAAGTGTATCTGTACTTAGTAATAGGAAAAAGCAGAAGATTGGTTTTGGATGTCATTGCATGAAGAATAATAACCCTTCATCAGAGAACGGGAGTGAGTTTTGTGCATTATTAGTTTTGCTTTCCAGCGTTGTTTTGAGGCAGGATGATATTATGCTAAAGAAGTAGACTGAGATTTATAGATGTAGATTGTAAAAATGGCTTATGACTTTTACATAATTGAGAATCTAACATGAAATAATTTTTGCATTAATGTGACTTCATAGCAGTCAAAGCCAAATTAGATGTGACTTAAGAGGTATGCGTTTAGCAGAATCCTTACTTGAAGGCTTAGGACTGGAAAAAGAGAATCCCATGCTGTTAAATTGATACATAAAAATTGAAGAAATTACCACTTAGGCGTTTTTGGGAATGGGGAACCTTTTTAGGCCAGGCTTGATCTTTGCAAGAGTGTTTGACAAGTTGAGCATAACATGAGGATATGAGCCCCACATACTTGTCAGGGCAAAAGTAACTTCACTTACTTGTGAATCTAGATCCTCTGCTATTGTGAGCTGGCATAGTTCCATGTAAGGCAATGAAATTATACCAGCTTATACCAGAGGATGAACTGGCCCCTAATCTTTCAAGTAACATGCTCATTAAATGCTTAGGGCCAAATTCTTTCCTGGCATGACTCCATTGTACTTAATGGAATTAAGCCAGGAGAGCATTTGGCCATTATTTAATGCAGATAACAATCTAAGGGGAACCAGGTTTCTGTCTTTGCTTTCTTTTGATATGCAGCATTAGCAAACTGTATGTGGTTTTTATAAGACATAATATATGAAATACTGGCTAAAAGAGATCTCACAGGTACACCCCCAGATGTTCTTGATGTCCTACCTTTTTTGGAGCAAATAATATTGACTTCATCACAGATTTAAACCTTTTACTCTCTTCTGCAAATGTACTGTCCAGACTGTCATCTCTTATCCCTACTTCTTCTTTTCTCATCATTTCACTGTACAGTCATCTCAGAAATTTAAGCAGGGTTAAGCTTATTGCAGAAGTTAAGACTATCTGAAAAATCATGCTTTTTTAATTCTAGGACAAGATGACTGCTTTACGTTTTCCAGAGTCATTACTAGCATAGTTTTTTTCCTTTCAAAAGCATAGTGGCACATTCTGTTTAGGATTTTTTGCTGCATCATCTAGCAGCTAAAAGACTCAAATGAGTAATGAGTAAGCATTGCTATTATCAGAAATTGTTTCCTGGAGACCCTAATCCATAATTGGTGTTTACTAAAGAAGAAAACCATTTTCGAAATAAATATTTAGTATTGAAGGGCTTGAGGCCTTGACACAGTGCTTTGCAGCTGAGTTCGGGCATAGCAGGAATCATATCTCAGGGGAGATGAACTTCCCATATAAAGGTTATAAATCCAGTTCAGCAGTTGCTTTGCGACCCGCATGCAGTTTTATGGAAGCATGAGTAACCCAAACACTAAAATCCAAACCAGAATCACCAGCCCTTTCTACAGCATTCTTATTAAAGTTGGGCCAAGAGATATCGCTGCAAACTGTTTGCAGTTGTGAGTGATGTAACACAGCTCAAGGGCATTCAGTACCTGGCCAGCAGAACTGTCTTTGAATGGACTTAGATAAAGGACCACCACGAAAATACAGAATGAAAAACAGTGGAAGGGAAATCCATTGCCAATTAGTACCCAAAACATTCAGATGAACAAGAAGAGCTCCATAAGCAAACCAAGTGGGGGATGAAGTGTCTGGAAACCAGGTGGTGGGATGAAGAGACTAATTTGAAGTTATGCATGAAAACATCATTGAATGTCACGGAGTCAGTAAAACTTCTGGCTTGAATAAGTAGGGCTAATGTTTTCACATATCTTTCATGTTTTGGACTTGACCTAGGGCATGTAAGAGAAGCAGGTATCTTTCCATGGAAGGGGAAGGGCACTATTACTGTTACAAATAATACCTTAACAGCCTTCTTTAATGGAAGCCCCTGCCTTCTCTCTCTGCTCTCCCTCCTGGTTTGGATTATTCTAAATCAAAATCTAGCCAAAAAATCTATGACAAGTAAATGTGATAGAGGGAGAAGGAGCTGTGTGATTGTTCTGCTAACGCCAGGCTGCAGAGTTTGCTTATAGAAATGAGAGTTTCCCAAATCTCTGATGAAGTGATACAGTGGAAGCTACAGAGCACAACAGCACTAGGAGTCCTTGTTGGAGTTGGTGAGTGGCTTAATGGCAGTCTGAATCTGTTTACTTGATTTTTCTTTTTTTCAAAGGGGGCATCTGCACGTGAGCATGTTTTCAGTTCCACCGAGCAGCAGAATTGCAATCTGGCAATAACAGTCAATGCATGTGCAGGGCTGTGTGTTTGCAATGAATATAGGTTTTTTTTTTCCCCTGGAAAATCAAGTATAGAGATGTGTACCAAGTTTAAATTAATGACTGTGCTTTAACACTGTTTTTTTTTTTTCCCTCTCTGCATGCTTAAGTTGATGGTTACTTTTTCTATTCTTGAACATAACTTATGGGAAAAATATTTGTGTGAGATCGCCCAAGTAATTAGCCAGTTTACTCATGCAAATAAATATTTTTTTATTCAACTTGGAACATCCTTTTGGCAGCATTTTCTTTAATTACAGAAACATTTAAAGGATGACAAGGATGTAGTGCATTCTAAAAATGTTCTGTGAAAATAGTGAGAGGATTTAGGTGAGCAGCAGCAGCTCTGTAATTACCTTGCAGCCAGAAAGACCCTCACGTTGTTCTAAGGCTGTTAAAAATAAGGAAAGAAATAATTTTCTTCTCATGGGAAAGGAATTAATTAACAGTGTGCTGAGGGCCTTGGGATTGGTTCTCATCCAAAGCAGATAAATAAACCAAGCATTATTTCAGACTGCTCAACACGAGCAAATGTTACACTGGGAAAGCCCCTTTGTAGGGTTGAACAGCAAATCCAGCCCATAAGGAGAATGGTTAAGGGAATTTTAAACCACCTTTGCACCTTTCCAGCATGGCTTATTCCAGAGGTCACTGAGACTCTTTACTGAGTAGAGGCAGCCCTGAAGGCCTTTCTAAGTAACTCCATCCCTTTGGCTGACCTGCCAGCTGACCTGCTCTTCTTTTTCAATCTGTGTTCTGTCAGCTTGGGCTTGCACTGAGGTCTGCAGAAGGCAGCTTCAAAAATAGGTTTGTGAGACATCTGCACTGAAGGAGACAATCCTTAGCCATATCATTAGATCTGGAGTTTGATTATGTTCCAATGTTTTCAGCTGACCTCAGAGGTCTAGATCCTAGGATCATAGATCTATCCCAAAATACCAGTATGTCTCTGTAAATGGTCTGATATTTATTAATGAAAGAAAACTGAAAAAACATTTGCCTACTATAGCTTAGCATGGCTTCAGAAGGAAATAAGACTTATCCCTGCAAACATCTGTTCTCCAGGGTTAAATTTTTAACTATTTGCCTGATTTCAACCATGCAATTTGACAAAAACCTAGAGGAGTCAAAGATGATAATTTTGTGGACATTTCTCACAAAGCATCTGGATAGAGAAAAAAACATTTATTAATGCCTCTGCAGGAAAGAATTGATGTTGGAAGAATGTTTATTACCAAAAGTGAATCTGGGCAGGAGGGAGAAATTATAAATGCCCTAACTGTTAGAAGAACTGCAGTTGGAAGTCACATCTTGTTAGGCACTAGAATATGTCAGTTATAAAACACAGACTCCTGTGAGACCATTCTGTATTCCACTGCTCACA